>JAYXIM010029200.1:0-600000 GCA_037575425.1 Anastrepha fraterculus | reverse complement strand
TTTACGCTCCTTTTCATGGCAGCTGTAGTAGACATCGCAAGATCCAATGCTCTTCTTGCCTTGTCTCGCCCATCGCATCTCTTGAATGGCAGTGATGCTTTACTCTCACGAGGACATCAACCAGCCGGGCATAGGCACCTTTCCCATTAATGGACAGGGCATTCAAATCAAAGTCCTTAGTTCGTATGCAGGCGTCCTCATCAGAATAAACAGTTCTTATCCGAGGCGTTGTTGTCGTTTTCATTGGGGATGGAGTTTTAGGTGGCGGAATGATTCGCCTTCTCATATTAGCTCGCTCTCAAACGGATGTTCGGGAACTACCCGGAAGATACTTGGGTGAAGCTCGGAAGTTGTGAGCTGCTTGAACCGTATGCAGAAAAATCGTGCTAACCACTCTCAAGTGAATCGCAATCAGGGACTCTCCCCACTTGCGTGGACTTCTACCTATGGAACCATTCTCCATCTGTAGAAATTAAGCTCATTTTAAATTTCATACAAATGAATGACCCTTTAAAACAAAAACAAAAAATTATAATTAAGGGAAAGGGGGGGGCCTGCGATTTTTATCATTTTCATGACAAAATCTAAACTACGTTGTAGTGAAAAGTAATTAAAGACATTATTAGCATATCGTTAAATTTATCTCTCGTCACTTAGGAAGACATACCTACAATTTGCATGTATTTACTTACATCGCAAGACGTCAGAAAATCTCACCGCGCTTAACCAGCACTACATTCTAAAGAATTTTTAGTTATCCACAGCTTTCAGGCCAATTGAGTTCAGATTTTCGCAGCCGAACAATGGACAAAACCAAACCAGCACCCGCACCTGCACTTATTCCTAGTTATATGTGCCTCAACACCGCGCGTATCTTCAGCTTTGCCACCACAATTCTACTCACCTTAATGATAACCATCCTGTGCATTGCGATTCTAATGCGTTACGAGGTTGATAGCGAGGTATCCAGCATAGAGGACATACCTTTTTGGAAGGACGAACTGCCGGCTGAGCAGAAACTGTGGTTCGATGAAGCCATTGAAGAATTGAAAGTGGCATTGAATAAGAATTGGCGCAAGCAAGTGGCACGTAACGTCATTATCTTCATGACCAGCGGCATTGACACGGAAACTATGGCGGCCGCGCGTGCTTTGCTAACGAATCGCACCAAACTTCAGACTGCGTTGAGTTGGGAGCGATTTCCACATCTGGGCAGGCTGAAGGTGAATTTGTGTGGAGTAGCGCAGCAACTAAATTCAGTTAACAAACTCAAAATCACAAATATTTACTTTCAGAATAGTTGCAGTAATACGGATCTCTGTGATCCGTTCACCGTGGCTAGTGCCGTCTTTAACGGTGTGCGGCCCAACTTTCGCGTCGGTGGACTCGATGCCAGTGTGCCCTTTCGCGATTGCCATGCCTCTGCGAATGTAAGTCATCATGTGAAAAGTGTGCTCCAGCAGGCGCAAGAAAATGGTTTGCGTACCGGGTTTGTGACCACACGACGTGTCACAGGCGCAGGTATGGCCGCACTCTATGCGCATACGCCCAACACTGCTTGGGAATGTGATGCCGCATTGCCGGTAGCCGCTGCAGCGGCCGGTTGCATGGATACAGCACAGCAACTACTCAAGAGTGAAGCAGGCCAAAATGTGAATGTGATTATGGGCGGTGGCCGACAAACGCTCGTATCGCGTGTACCCAACACTGCGTGGGATCCGGTTGATGAGACGGTTTGCGATTCGCAGGATAAGCGAAACCTTATAAGCGATTGGCAAAAGCTGAATTTGAAATTGAAGCGAACATTTGCGGTACTACAAAATAATGCAGAACTGCAGGAGTTCAATGACACCGATGTGGATCACGTCATGGGCATTTTTGCGAATAACTATTTACGCTTGACGAATGATGTGCAAGCGCGTGTGCGTCGCATGCCACAACTGTCAGATATGACGGCGAAAGCTTTGAAAGTTTTAAAACGCAATCAGAGAGGATATTTGCTTGTCGTGGAGAGTGGCACCGAATCGACGGCAAGCATAGCCGAGCAAACGCGCACGCTTTTTCAATTGAACGAAGTGGTGCAGCAGGCCGTGGCGGAGAATAGGTAAGAGTACGAGGTAGATTTTTTTTATAAACATTTAATAACTTTTTCTTAGCGAAGACGAAACTTTGATTTTGGTGGTGTTCTCCAATGGCTATTACGTGCGCAATGCTGTCGATAGCAGCGGTGAAGTGGACGGCACAGTTAATGCGTTGAACTTTGCGAATGAGAGTGAAGCGGCCGTAGAGAAGCGCTTATGGAATATGCCTACGGAAACGGTGGTGTATGCGAGAGGTATGACAAAGGCAGAGAATGCACATATAGGACATTCTAATATTTAATGTTTTGTACGAGGATGACCGTCCCAAATTCTTGTTTAGAAATTCCTCGCACTTTCAGGGCTCATGGCAGCAACAGATCTTAAAAGGCTGACGACTGTAAATTTTTTTTTGACCGTGCGCTAAAACTATTTCGATCTAACCGCATCCACTTATTCAAAGTATGTAAAATACTTAGATTTCATAAATATCCAGATTGATTAATTCAGCATTCAATGCGCCATTACCCGACATTGCCAGAGTAAAAATTACAGCTGAGTTGCTAATGAATAACAAAGCCATAGGTACACGAAAGATTATCAGCTGAGTGTTCCTTTCACGCATGGAAGAGAGAGGTTGAAATGAAATTTAGATTTGGAAAGTCGAGTCAAAAAGCACCGAGATTTGGTGACTCCTAAAACACTCGTGCAAAAAATCTCACTGCATTTAAAGCTCTGGAAAGTGAAAGGTTAGATAGTCAAGGAGGAAAGAAGAGAAGTAGCAGACGGAAAAAGATAGCATAGAATAGAGAAAAAGATAGAGATAGTTAGTCCTGTGAGAATTTTCCAGTTAGAGAAAACTAATTTTACTCGTTCTAGAGGCATCGGAACCAAAAATTCGCAGCCTTGCTCTAGCAAACGCAAGACAGTCAAAAATTCGCAGACTTGCTCTAGCAAATGCAGGACAGTCAGAGATAAAAGACGGGAGGTTAGTAAAGGGCGAGAGGTTACCATACGCGTGTGAAAAATACCGAGCGGTGATTATTTACGATTGAGTTAGCAGCTTCGTAGCAAAATAATGAAAACTAGTTAGCCAAAGTATTAGCCCCGCGGCCGTCGTAACCGAATGTCTTGGATCGTGACTACCATTCGAGAGTGCGTAGGTTCAAATCTCTGTGAAACTCGAAAATGAAAAACAAAGGTTTTTCTAAAAACGGTCGCCCCTCGGCAGGCAAAGGTACCATATTTCTGCCATGAAAAATCTCCTAATCAAAAACCATTTGCCGTCCGTAGTTAGCTTAAAACTGTACGACCCTCCATTTGTGGAGCAACATGGAATTTGTGGAACAACATGACGCACGGCACAGATAGGAGGAGGAGCTCGGCCAAACACCTAACAGAAGTGCACGCAGCAATTATTTATTTTCTTATTTTTATTAGCTCCACCCCGACAAGAACACTGAAGTGACGGTTCTGATATGATTCCACCTCTTCCCTTGTTCTAAATAGCAGCGAAGAGGACTCGATGTAATGCCAAGTTTCGCCTCGTGGGAGACTAACGGATAATATCTAAAAAGGACACCCACAGTATTCGGGGCCTTTGATTTTGTTAGCCTTAGAAGTCACCACCAGCGCTTCCGAGCCACGCATGACCAAAATGGTATTTCGGCTTTGCAAGTTGGATGTACTTGTCCGGCGATCGCTAAGTTGACTTAAAATCAACCTGCCAGCATTAAGAAAGTATCTTTGTGAGCTTATATTCAAAGTCTTTGGATACGGTCGAAAGGACGGTCAGACATTCTCCGACTATTTTTAACCAGCTTAGCGCACTAACTGTCACTTAACTATGACAGTAAATATTAGTTTAGGGAAAAAGAAATCCTTTATCTAAACGCCGAATTTTTCCGCAAATGGTTTAAAACTATTTTTCGGTCGATCTTTAGCTCCTTGGCGATGCTAAGACTACTAATCGGCCGGTCAACTTCGATTGTTTATGTGATTTTATTGACTGTTTCAAAATTTTCGACATTAGCGACATTTAACTTTAATTTCAAAAAAGCCTGAACGTAATTGACGAAACCAAAATTGCATGTAATTATCTGTTAGAGTATGGCCGAGTTCGCACATCTCCAGGCGCACTAAACTGCTGATATTCAGCTCATGCGCGAAGTCTGTATTGTTGTACGGAAGTGAAACATGGATGGTCTCTAACACCATCACACAGAGGCTAGAATCTTTCGTTAGCGAATGCCTCCGCATCATCTGTAGCATATTCTGCCCAAACACCATCAGCACCGAATCGCTGTGAAGATCAACGAACGAGGAGCCCACCCAAATGAAATGCAGAAAGTGGCGATGGAAAAAAGCAACAGATATAAAAGCACCAGAGAGTATCACGAGAATGGCACTGGACTGGAACCAACAAGGGAGCAGAGATCGCGGCCGACCAAAGATCACTTGGCGAAGGTCGATGTTGCGCGAAATAGCAGATGTCGACATCTCATTGGACGGTGCAAAAGTAACAGCCCAGAATCGTGTATGATGGAAGAGTCTTGTCGAGGCCCTATTCTCCCGAGCGGAGTGAACAAGGATATAAATAAACAAATCTGTGAGAGTATCGCCACTATGCATTTTCGTATTTATCAAAGAAACTTTATCGGATTTTCTCTTTATTGACATCCATTGTTAACACCCTGTAACTGACAACTGAATGAAAAAGTAGCAAACGATACTTTACGTTAATGGATTTCTTCTGGACAGTACCCAGCTTCTTCTTTAATTGTGACTACCTCGACTTGGAATGCACATCAGTAGTCCAATAGGGTACTGGGCCTTATGTAGTTTGGTGGGGAGCTCTAAGAAAATACTCCTCCTCCAACCTTTCCTTCCAACTTCACGCCATTCGTGAACAGGTGCACCAAACCTCTCCACAAAAATTGCACTTCGGCTACTATTACTTTCAGAAGACGTCAATGGCGCAGGTCGCGCTTGGACCCAGCAAGAATGTGCTTTGACAAATCAACACGGATATGAACTCGAAGTTTCTACGGATACTGAAGTGGCATGCGACAGGCCATAAGTTGCAAATAAGTTTAACTTCGGGCATACAAAGTCCATGAAGTCGAGACTACTTTCTAGAAACCAGAAATTACGAATTTACAAGACTGCCATAAGACCTACACTCACATACGGGTGCGAAGTCTGCGTTCTGAAATCCAATGAAATCAATCAGTTAAATCGTTTTGAAAGAAAGATTCTAAGAAAAATACATGGACGTGTACGACTTGAAGACGGTACTTACCGCATTCGGTACAACGACGAGTTAGACACATTTATCAGAGGTGCAAATGTAATCAGGTACATCAAAGTGCAAAGGATTCGATGGTACGGTTACATCTTACGAATGAGCGACGATAGAGCTATAAAAGAGATCTTCGAAACAAACCCACAACGCGAAAGAAGAAGAAGCCGGCCGAGAAAAGATGGAGAAATAACATTGAAGAAGACTTTGACTTGAAGGCAATGGTTCACCCCGGACTACGATGCTCTGATGATGATGGTGAAGTGCATGGAGCTTGAGGCAGTATTGCTAGGATTGCTTTAAGTGATAAAATAGGGGTGCTTCGATGCGTTCTACCGATTGAAAGGAGGTCAAAACCTTTTAGTTCACACGGCAGTCGGTTTTTCTTCTTCTCCAAAGCGGTCTATCTTGAGCTGTTGCTTCGTAGTTACGTATTCCCAGTTTCTTAAGGTAGACGCAGTGGAACGTCTATCCAACGGTTCCTCGGTCTGCCTTTGGCCTTCACGCCCATTAACTTCCCTGTCAAGGCTTTCTTCACGGTACAGGCAATATGCCTGGGATCACATGACCTAGCCACCTTATGCGCTGCGCTTTAACAAAACGCACAGCTGTCTCGTTGTGAGTTAGATCGTTCAGTTCAGAGTTCAATCGGATTCTATAGGTACCATCATCCATTCTTATTCGGCCAAAGACCTTTCTTAAAATTTTTCTTCCCATGTGAGCAATCTGAGCACAATCATCAACCTTAAGAGTCCATACCTCACAACCATATGTTAGGATTGGTCGAATAAGAGTCTTGTACATAGTGAACTTTGTAGCTTTAGAAAAAAGTCGGAACTTGAACAAGTTAAGGTGGGCGTAATACGCTTTGTTGGGGGCGTTGATGCGATCCCTGACGGCGGAAGTTGAGTTTCCGCTACATGCGAACATAACTCCTAGGTACTGAAAATGCTGCACTGCTTCAAAAGTATAGGCTATAGGTATAGACATGGAAATTTGACATTTGGTTTTGCCCTCGTTTACAGAAAGGCCAATATCGAATTTTGTTAATTTTTAAGAAAATGTCTTTTAATTCATTCCTTTTTCTTGAGAGAATAGCGATGTCAGATGGTAGATAGATGGTATGGATTCTTTTTCCCATACATCAATTATTAAGTGGTGGAGGCACTTATGTAACTCCTCACCATTTTCTTTCAGGAGTTCAGCCGCTAAAGAGTATTCGCCGCTTGCCTTTCCATTTCGAAGCTCGGTTCTATATTACCGGAACGACTCGGATTGATATACGGCCAGAGACTACCACTTCAGCAGTCTCTGAGGACATTCATGAATGGGAATGTTTATGCTGTTACAACAGCAATAACAGGACATAATTTTAGACTCTTTCTAGCTCCTAAAGTATCAACGAACTCTCAAGGGGTTCCACTGGACAATATTTCGATCTAGAAATGGCTTTATAATCTTGTTATAGCACTCTTAGCTTACTCTAGGAGGAAGGCTATATCTTTTGCTCATGGCACTGCTGCAGCCATACAAGGCAGCTGATACTTTCTTAATCATTTCCTCAATATTAGGCTACTTTCCTCAACTCTATTAGCCCGAGTTGTCTTCACCCTGTCAGAAAGCATCGACAAAGAAGAAGTTTTACCGTACAAGTTTTCTTTTGTTTATTGACTGCTGTTATGTTAGCGACCGCCGTAGCCGAATGGGTTGGTACGTGAGTAACATTCAGGAGTGCGCCGGTTCGAATCTCCGTGCAGGTATATTAAATAATAGAAGAAATGTTTTCTAATAGCGGTCGCCCCTCGATAGGCAACGGCAAATCTGCGAGTGTATCCCTGCCATGAAAAAACTCCGCATAAAAACGATTTTCAGCTCGGAGACGGCTTAAAACTGTAGGTCCCTCCGTCATAGCTAGTCTCAACTCTTAAAAGGATATGACTCGCTATTAAAATGCCTATTTTATTTTATTGGATGTACATTGGGTTAACTTCTTTGATTCTCATTACTTTCCCTTTTCAGGCCCGCGTTCGCATCTTCTCCATGGTGTTCATGAGGAAACTTACATGTCCTACGTATTATCTTACGCCCTTCAAATGGGTCATTTCAATCGAAAGCACGCCACTGAGAAAAAAACTTGAAATTTAACAGAAATATTCATTTGAATATAATTTTATTTGATATTTTATTGATTGAGATAATAAATAATAATTACAATAAATATATTTATATGTATGTATGTAAGTATTCATATATTTGGTTTAGCTAAGACAAAATTTTAAATTCAAAACTAACTATAAACTCAGCGCCAGATGCCTACTTTAAATATTTCCACCGAAAGTCGACACTGCATCGCCTGTTGTTGCTGCATCCGCTGCTGATGGCGCCGCCGTCAACCAACTGAAATGTCTATTACCAGCCAAACCCGCTGGCATACCACTAGACGCGGAGGATAAACCAGCCGGTGGTGGTGCAGGTGCCGATGCCGGCGGTAACTGTGTTAGTTCTCTGCTCAGAGTTGTTGTAGTCGTTACAGTGGTGCCGAGCGCAATGCGCGGCACGGGGCGCACAATATTGGGTCATTTTGCAGCCAAGAGGGTGGGTGGTGGTGGTACCAGTTGGGGGCGTGGCGCAAAAGCTCCCGCTGCAGCGGTTAAGTTACGCAAATGATTTGCCTGTGCATACTCGAAGGCGGAAGAGCGATCCAATTGTTGAGAAAGATAAAATTCGCCCAGTGAATAGAAGTGACGTTGATCAAAGGTTGGGAAGGGAAAGGTATTGAAACGTTGTGGATAAGGCTTAATAGTGTGCGGGTGATTGGAGCTGAAGTGGGGTGTGTGGGTGTGTGGTAAACGGGGTGCGGGGGCTGTTACCGGAACGTTGCTGAAGGGGAAGTGATTTTTTGGTTGTGGCATTGGATGCGGAAACCCGGGATTTGTAATGGAGGAAGAACCTTTGAAAATGTCCAATGATTTGAGATTTTCCAGCATTTGATGAGATGCTTGATGCTTTTTCAAGTAGGCGTGGCTGTAAAAATTGAAAATAAGTGCGGAAAAGTTAGTTGTTTTAATTGATTTTTGTTGAAAAATTTGGCTGAGATGTACATTTTCTTTTAGTTTTTAAATGCATCATTCATTACTCACCGTCGAAAATTTTTGCCACACTGCGCACACGGGTAAATACCCTCTGGTCCCTCATCGGCTGCGTTGCCCTTCTCATGCGCCATGCCTTGACCACTGGCGTGTTCGTTCAAGTGTCGCTTCTTGCTTTGTCCACTGCTGGCCATTAGCTCGGACTTGGGCTTGTGCCAGCGACGGTGTGAGGCCAAATTAGCGGGACAATTGAATACCTAAGCAGAAAGGAAAACAATAAATATTTGTTATACATTGCTGCATAAAATTCCTTGGCTATGCTTCTATGCTTTTGCGCCACACCCACCCACCTTTTCACACTCGGAGCACTTGTACTCGATGTGCACAATGCGGGGACAGCGGTGCTGTGCCAGTTGGAATGCATCATCGTACAGTGTGCGACACAGTTGGCACAGGTAAGCGCCGATTTTGTTGTCGATGCTGGCCAAAATCGCCTTAGCCTCTTCGGTGATTTCAACCACATTGAAAGCCGGATCAATGTCGCCTTTACGCACCACCAACTCCTCGTCGTCGCGCAACTTCCTTATAATAGTGCCCGAGACTGGGCTAATGGTCTCCTCGTCGACGGCGAGTTGATGCTTGCGCAGTTTCATACGCTTTCGCTCCGATTTGTGGGGACGTTGTTGATGGTGGCGACCAAAATTGTTAACTTTCATTGCCGGTTTTTCGCCAAGTACCAGTCGATTGGGTTCACTCAACCCTGCCTCCTCGTTTCTGTTAGGCAACGCGATGTTCGTTTGTTTGGTTGTCAGTAAAGTATTATCGTGCGCCTCACCTACACTCTTTGGTACAAGAAAATCTCTTTCGAATAATTTTGCCAAACCATCAATGGCTCGATGATGCAACTCCTCATTCGCGTAGGTGAGTTTGTTGCGCGTCAATACTTTGCCGGACTTTTCCAGCTCCTCCTCCAGTGCTTGACTCTGCAGACGTTGCATGAAATTGGCGCTATTGAGCGGATTTACGTCGTCGTCATCGTTGCTCAAGATGTCTACATACTCTTCGTCCTCATCCTCCGCCTTTTCGCCATCGTCCCTTCCCCCATCATATTTTTTCTTACTCTCCTCATTACTAATATCCGTGTACAATGTTGGTCTAAAACCAGCCCTCCTAAACGCCCCCACCACAGCTTCATCATCGTCATTGTCATCGTCCTCGTCGTCGCCTTCTTCGTCATCCATGTCCTCAGTGTAGCCGTGTGAACTGACAAGTGTTTCCTCCTCGTCCTCGGTCAACACAATCGTTTCGTCGTCCACGCATATAATGGGCAATTGGCTTTGTTGTGGCGTTTGTTGTAAGGATGGTTGTTGTTGTGGCTCTCGCATTGTTATTTCATGTGGAATGGGGCGCATTGCGGTTGCTTGACTTTCTGGAATTTCTTCAGCGCTATTTCTTATTTCGTGCAAATTGTTTTTATAGCCGCTGGACGCTGCGTGATGTGGCGCTAATTCATCATGACGACAATCGTAGCTTAAAGGTAGTTGAGGCAGGTAATTGCTACCAGTGACGGTGGTGGACACTGCTGCTGTGGCTGTGGCAGTTGCTGGTGGCAACGTTGTTAACGGTGTTAGTTGTGTGGTTCCCATGGCGTGCGGTCGCCAAAGGTAATTCTCGTCTGACATTAATCTTTGACGCTTGCGCGGCGGAGAGGGTGTTGAGGGTGGTGTTATCGGTATGATGTTGGAGGCGCGCAACGATAAGTCAAGTGGCGAGAGCAGCGATGCAATAGATCGACCAAATCGAGGGAAAGTTTCATTGATGGTGGGTAGAACTCTACATTCCGTGTATTGTTCGTTCAACATTTTTCGTCTTTATTTGCTCAATGTAGCTGGAAGGTATTAAAGAAGTCATAAAAGTATATGAAAATATTTACTTTGTAGTTTAAAGTTTCTTTTCTATTGTGGACAGATTTTTTATTTCAGTTAACTATGACTTAAGTTAAGTACAATTTTTCTAAAGCATTTTGTTGTACCAAATTAAGTTATTAAGTTAGTTAGTTAGTTGACACTAACTAATCCATCTTTGATTTACAGAACTGATTAGTGCGTCTTTAATGAGAAGCTTACAAGTTGCGAGAGGTACCCGCATAAAATTACTTATGTCTGGCAGGTACCTTCTCTTGCAAGTTGGTCTGCCCTACAGTTCCCTGGTATATCTCTGTGGCCTGGAACCCTGCATAAGATTACACGATATTGCTTGGCCATCTCATTTAGAGATTGTCGACAACGTAAGACACTCCTTGATGTTATTTGGAATGCATCCAGGGCTCGTAGGCAGCTTGGCTGTCTGATAGAATGCATATATCCGTTGATGATATTCTGTTTATCTCTAACAATTTTAAGGCTTCATGAATAGCGTTTATTTCCGCTTGACACTACAGTGATCTGATAGTTTAAAGGATTCAGTAATAGAAAGCTCTTCGCAATATAACCCTGATACTTCACCGGTGGTACATTTTAGATCCGTTCGTGTAGATCTTAACGGGAGTTTGGTGGACCTTCTTCCAGCCATTCCGGTCTAGAAGGGATTTTCATTAGGAGATTCCTTTCGAAGCAGAAAATGGAAGGATATAATCTCAATCACTGGATATTTCCGTATAGGAGTCTAAAATGGTTGAATGTCCATGTGTGACAGTCTTCCATTATGAGCTCGCTCTGCACCTTAAAGCGGTACAGGCCGCAGAAGAGATCTGGGGTGGCAGATGTAATATTATATCCAAAGCCATAAATGGCTTATCGAATTAAATAAATTAAAAACTTAAAATCTTGCTTAAGCAAGCTACACTGCGTGATTATTATTGTACACAAAGGGGCAACGATTCTAAATTCTGCTTTAAATTATGCAAAATTCTAAAAAAAATTGAAACAAATTTTAAACAGCCTAAATTCCTTTGGGTCATAATTCTGTATTTTCATAATTCTGTAAACACAAAATCATGTAGAACTAAAACTCTGGGTATAGGAATTCTGTATACAAATATATTTTCAGTTACGATGCTGTATTTTAATAGTATAAAGTAGTATAAAGTGCAAAAGTATGCTGAGCTTACAAGGAAAAAAGTATTATTTTTTTAACTCAAAAAGAAGTGAAAACAATTGGCAACTCAGCAATAATATTATAGAAGGCCTTTCAAAAGTGACGCCTAGTTGTCAGTAGTGAATAATTCCCAGATGCACTTTTTACGATATCTTCGACATTTGTTAAGCAGACAGATGCAAATTTTAACCATGAACACTTAGACTATAATTAAAATTAAAAATTATTTTGTATTTTCCTCCTTTGCGCTGGAAAGATCAGCTGGAGAAAGGCTTGGCTTCGTTTGGGGTCTCCCACTGGTGCCGGTTCGCACGGAAAAGAAAGAACTGGCGCGCTTGAACTCGGCTAAAATCTCTTAAGCGCTAGTCAAGCGTAAGAGAATAATTTTGTATTTGTGAAGTGCACAATGGCCGACACTTCGACCTAAAAGAGGTTTCTGTGTCCTACTACATACTCTAGAGGTAGCTAATACAAGTCCTTTTGACTAGCACTACGACCATTAAATGTAGAAGTATTACATCAGGTTCTATTTATTCCAGATGTGCCCACCACGGGCAGGGAATCGGTTAAAAGCCAAATTCTTTCTGCAACAGGAGCCTTCTTTGTTATATTCGGATCCATTTGATCTCGCTGAAAAGTCCACAGTCTTCTCTTTGCCAAGGCAATAAAACTCCTCTTCCTCCAGAAAGCGTCTCCGTCTTATTCCCATTGTGAATTTTTGAGAGATGGTAATTTAAGTAATAGTGACCTGTGAATCTACGATAGGTCGACAGCTACCTACCTGCCTGCCTGTCAGAGTAAGTAGTAGGTGACTTTCCTGATGTCTCCTTTACGTATAAGGGGTTAGGGGTTATCAGATTTGGATTTTTTTGTTTTACATTTTCTTAAAGTATATTATCTTAAAAATATTGTGTAAAAATTTGAAGTGAATCCGATAAATATTTTTCGAGTTATTCAAAAATTAACAAAAGGCGCTCGGGCGCTCGATAGCAAAACTTCAAATACGTTTTTCTCAAAACTATGTTTTTTGAACTGGTGATCACGGTAACGTAAAAACCGCTTGGTAGATTTCAATGAAATTTATGCTGCTTTTTAAAACATAAAAAACTAGTGCCTGATCCCAGGATTTTTTTTATTTTTCAAAAATTCCGTTTTTTTTTTAACAATTAGCTGTCGGTTTTTTCTCGAAAATCTGCAAAATATTTCCTGAGGCCACCATATTGTTAATTTTGAAAAAAAAGCTTTGATCAGGTACAAGATTATCTATTAATAAAACTAATTTCTCTTATCCGTGATTTTAGATGCATTTCCAAGGACTTGTGGTCATCACCGCAAGGGACTTCTTTATAAACGGGCTCCACACAAACAGCGATAAGTTTTACAATTATTAGTTTTTTTTGGAAATTTTGCTAAAGTCAAGTCGAAACATGATGTATTAATGCTATGTTTTTAGTTTTGTGAAATAGGGCAATTAACTAGCAAAAAAAAGTTATTGAAAATCATCATTTTTTCGGGACTCTGACTGCCCTAACCCTTACTGATATTTGTTCACCCCCTTTTCCATATAAGAGCCTAGTGGTCAATGTCATGCGTGCTGTTGCAAGAAAGTTTCAGTTATTTTGCTCCTTTAGTTCTCGTTTGCTAGCTTGAAACTAGTTCTTTATACCTTTTTATACTATTTCTCTTTGGCTCTTCGTTTTGTTCCAGTATTAATTGACTAACAACTGGTAACTGTCATACAGATCTGTAAATTTCGAACACTAGTCTCGGTTATCCCTCTGCAGATATTAAACTCGTTTACTTGCTGAATAATGAAATGGAAAATTTGCTGTTGGTAGTGTTGGATATTAAAATCGTCGCGGAATATTAACACTTTCAGATAGTTGTGCATCGAGGCGTATACGCAACATTGTTAAAGGAGGTCAGCGCAGATTAGCGTTTAAGATATTACGCTTGCTTCGTTTGGAGGGTAAGAGTTGATTAAGAGACACCTGGGTGCATTAAATAGGAAAATCAAACGCTTAGATAGTAGGAAAAAAGTCTGCTACACACCCTTTTCAAACACAGGTATTTTCGAAGCATGTTTTTTTGCTGGGGTTGCGTTTTACATTTTTTGTCATATCTTCGGTGTTTGTACACAGCCAGAATTTAAAGTAGGGTACACCGGTGTTATTGTTTCGAGGAGAACATGTTTTTTTTATTTTAAAGTTCATTTACCTGCCATGCCGTAACTTGAAGTGCTGCGTTTTCATACTTACCACCTTAACGGGCCACCTTACTAACAATATATTAAGGGGATAGGGGTATGAAAAGACCCGAAAAAATAATGATTTTCAATCTTTTTGTTTGCTAGTTAGTTTAGTTTTACTAATAGATAATCTTGTGCCTGATCGAAGCTTTTTTTCAAAATTAAAAATATGGCGGCCGCAGGAAATATTTTTCTGATTTTCGAGGAAAAAACCGACAGTTAATTAAAAAAAAAATAGTTTAAAAAAACTAAAAAACACGCTTTTATTGCTAATCGAACTAAAAACTAGAAAATAAATTTTAATGACAAAGATACCTATAATGAAGTAATAGCAAATCGAACGATCAGTCATAGTCAACTACCTCAGAACAGAATTATAACAACAATTAAGATACAAATAGAGTAATTCAAATTAGAGTTAAAAGCATGGGATGCTTGATATAGTAAATATTACAATCATTCTATTGGCAACTACCTATGTACAGAGGGTTATGAAAGTGAAGCAAAATGCATCCCACCCTTTTAACACTAATTTGAATTACTCTATTTGTATCTTCATTTTTGTTATAATTCTGTTCTGAGGTAGTTGACTATGACTGATCGTTCGATTTGCTATTACTTCATTATAGGTCTCTTTGTCATTAAAATTTATTTTCTACTTTTTAGTTCGATTAGCAATAAAAGCGTGTTTTTTAGTTTTTTTAAATTATTTTTTATTTTCTACTTTTTAGTTCGATTAGCAAAAAACCGTGTTTTTTAGTTTCTTTAAACTATTTTTTGTTTATTATGAATGAAAATTATTGTTATCATTGCAGTCAGTGAATAAATGATTCGATATATTCGTGTTATATTTAATTCCTTTCTTATAGACTGTGAGTCTAAAGCTATGCAATTATCGGCCGTGATAAAGAAGTAATCGGGATGAAGAACTTATTTCGTGGAGGGAGCCTGAGAAACTGATTTACAAGAATAAAAAAAGATTTTTCATTTTACAACCAAATTCACCTTACTTTTTGCCCACAGGTAAAAAAAAGAAAATATTAATCCTGGCAATCCTAATAAGGATAATGGAAAACTTTTATCAAATTATTGCATTGTCATCGGTCCTTGATAGGTGTGCAAAATTTCAAGTCGATCAGATTTTTAGAAGCCAGTGAAAATTAAGCTCAAAGATTCCGTTACATACATACATACATACAACCCGACCTAATAAAAGTGTGTTAAAAAAAAAGAAATTTTTGAAAGTTTTTTATGTTTTGCAAAAGCAGTATACATTTTACTGAAATCTACCACGCGGCTTTTAAGTTACTGTGATCACCAGTTCAAAAAACATAGTTGAAAGTCCTGCTATCTGCTCCCGAGCGCCCTTTGTTAATTGTTGAATAACTCGAAAAGTATTTGTCGGATGCACGTCAAATTTTCCCACAATATTTTTAAGATACTACACTTCATGAAAATGTAAAAAAAAATTTTTTTGAAAATTCTGACTACTTCTAACCCCTTAAAGCTCGCCGAAAATCATTTATCATATTTCAAGATCCATCTATTCCAGTAAAAATATTAAAAAAAATTAAATTATTATAATTTTAAAAATAAATTATTTGAAGGGGGATCGCAACTGTAAAAATTAAAAAAAAAACGATTTTTTTTGCATAAGTTGTTAGTATAACTACTCAAGAAAATGTGGAAAAAATTTTAAAGCGAAATTCGCCTTATTCCCGATTCTATGTGCACTTAAGTGAGCGCCCGTCAGTTCGGCCCCGTAGCGCTTACGATACGATGCTTTATTTCAAACGCGTTTTTCTCGAAACGACTATTTTGATACGGTGGCACGGATCTCTCGAAGACTAATGAACCGATTTTAATTTTCTTTTTTTCAAAATTTTTGTTATCGCATTGGCTATCGTTGTACGTAGCCGATTTTCAAAATTTTGAAAATAACTTTTTTTTGGGTCTGTTGAAAATCAAAAAAATGATGAAAAACACACATCCAAATTCAAATCACCATTATTTTATCAAAAACTATAGCCCACTATTGTGTAGATTAATAAAATTTTTGGTTTTTTGATTTCAGATGATTATTCATGTATCATGTATCGCTGCCACCAGAAGCCATAATTTTTTTTTAACTCGTTACGTTTATTTACATAAATTTGTCAATTTTAAATATTTTTTAATAAAAGTTTACATCAACATAGCTTAATATATATATAATAAATTGCTTTCTGTCCGATCCTCGAATAATCATTCCTACTTACAAAAAATAATTCCCAAAAATCGACGATTTTTTTACCGCCCACAGTGGCGTTCCCCCTTAAGGCCCATCATATCTTCGGAATTTGCAGTCAGTATATAATATAGTACACACATATGACATTCCCATGATTGCTACCTTCGCCGACGACACAGTATTAATTACGTCTTATAGGAATATAAATGTCGCTTCATTGAAACTACAAAATCTAATTGACACAATTTTGGCTTGGTTTGCAAATGGGGAATCCAAGTAAATACAGACAAAACGGTCCAAGCAATATATACCAACCGCAAACATGGCCATCCTACGATAACAATTAATAACACAGTCATCACTCAAAACATAAAAGCTAAATACCTGGGCATGATCATTGATGCAAAACTGACATGGAAGAAGCACATAATTCAAAAAAGGATCGAAGTGAAAAACAGATTCAAACAACTGTATTGGCTACTCAACAAGGACTCAAAACGGTCAGTATACAACAAACTACTAATATAATACTAATCATGATAATAACCATCTGGAGATACCGCATAGAAATATGGGGGACAGCAAGCAAATCGAATATACAAATAATTCAACGCCTTCAATCAAAAATCTTAAGGACTATCGTAAATGCACCTTGGTATATAACAAGTGAAGACTTACACCGCAACCTAAAATTGATCCCATAAAAGACGTAATCCAGAAACACAGCACGAAACTCACACAAAAATTATTAACTCATTCGAACAAAGAGGTACAAAAAATTCCGCACATGGAGCTGGCGCAACAATTAAGACTAACCAACAGCATTAGCAGATACAAAAACTATTTTGACAAACTATAACTAAGCATATTATTGTTGCTAATATATTAAAAGTAAGCTATGTAACTCTTCATTGAAACATGTTATTTAAATGCTGATTTCAAGTAATAATTAATCTCCCACCCAAGCTATTAAAATTACTATGTAAGTGACCATGGGCTGAAGTAATAAAAAAAATTGAGATGTAATAAAAAAAAAATTTCAGTCTCAGTCTGTTTTTGTCTTTAGGAGAAAATGTTAGTTTCATATAATTCTCTTAATTTCTGCAAAAAATTGGTTTTGCAAGAGTAGTAGCAGTTATGCTGTGTACATAGTCAGGGTACTATACAAAGTGAACTTAAGTTAAATTCGATAAAGATCATTTTTATGGATTTTTTTAATAGTATCTTAACGTTTTTCTTCACAATTTTTTAAACTTTTTAGCACTGGCTCTAGAGAATGATGCCATCTATCGCTTCGCTCTATCGATCTCCTCTAAAGAAGTCCTGTAGGGAAATTTTAAAACTATGGGCAAAAAGTAAGGTGAATTTGGTTGTAAAATGAAATTTTTTTATTTATTTTTGTAAATCAATTTCATCCCCTTCAAAATAATCCCCTCTCGATGAAATACACTTATGCCAACTATTTTTCCAATCGCCGAAACGTGCCAAATAGTCCATTTCCGGTATAGCCATCAGCACCTTCTTCGATTCAGCTTTAACCTCCTCAATCGACTCGAAACGCGTTCCCCGGAGTGATCTCTTGAGTTTTGGGAATAGCCAGAAGTCACACGGAGCCAAATCAGGCGAATACGGCGGTTGCGGAACGATATGCGTGGAATTTTTGGCGAAATGGTCACCAAGAACGAGTGCAGTGTGAGACGGTACATTATCGTAATGCAAAAACCAAGAGTTGTTGGCCCATAATTCTGGTCTTTTTAGACGAATTGCTTCACGTAAACGACGCATAGCGCTCAAATAATATTCCTTATTAACAGTTTGGCCAGGTGGAAGGAATTCATAGTGCAGCACACCACGAAAATCGGAAAAAACTGTCATCATAACCTTTATTTTGAACGACTTTAAAAGTACGTCCACCTAGCTGTGATTAGCAATAAATCCACAGAAATTAATCGACCCTTTCACATATGGTTGATTAACCGCAAAATTGACAATCAGCTGCCAAGACTGTTTTGAAAGTTTTTTTTTCACAGAAATTAGTTTGGTGGAAAATTTTAGTGTTTTTGGTTTATTTAATTATTCTTAACGATATAAAGAAATGGCAAAGAGAAGCAATAATTAATTTAGTTGCGCAATTTGTCGCTAGTAATAGACAAACACGCGAAAACGGTTTAAGCGCCAATTACATACAAATACATAAAATTTACAAAAAACCTGCGGCAGTGTTGGGAACATTTTAACCAGAATTCAGCAAAATCTTTTTAGATATTTAAATTTTTCCAATAATTATAATAAAAATAGTAAAAGTGTAAATGAAATAGTTTTCATCACACGTTTAAAGATATTCATGCATGGAGTCGAGTAAATTTTTGTAGCAATTTAAGCGACTTCCGCCTATACTCAATCGCGCCTGTAAGTATGCACCAAGTTGCACCTCTCAAAGAGCTTGAGTACCGGTAAATTTAAAGCGTACACAACGTGCATACATACGTGCATGCGGTACGCACCAACGTGTTGCACAATACAGGGTCCGGCTATCGAAGTGTAACCAACTTAAGACCGATCGTGCAGCTAAGCACGAGCATCAGCTGTCTCTTAGTTGACTAAATGGCAATCCAGAGTATGGTATACAACGGCGCGGAAGCATTTTGCCGAGAGTAAACGCGGCCGTACCCGAATGGGTTGGTGCGTGGTTCCATTCGGAATTCACAGTGAGAACGTTGGTTCGAATCTCGGTGAAACACCAAAATTAAGAAAACCATTTTTCTAATAGCGGTCGCCCCTCGGCAGTCAATGGCAAACCTCCGAGTGTATTTCTGCCATGAAAAAACTCCTCATAAAAATATCTGCCGTTCGGAGTCGGCTTGAAACTGTAGCTCCGTCCATTTGTGGAACAACATCAATACGCACACCAAAGAGTATACGCGCCAATTATATATACATATATATATATAAACGCGAAAAAAGAAAATCAGTAATGGATTGCACACGTAATCTTGTGATTGCCCCATATTTGGCTAGAAAATCAGAACCAGCGGTTGTATGTGAGCTCGACCTCCTTAAAGTAAATAAAGTTTTTGTTTAACGCACCATTACTCGTTACTGGTAGCATGTCGAAACGTCATGGAACTGCAACGTCATGTCAAATGGTTCAAAAAGTGAAGAAGCGACTTGAGCGAAATCTCCGACAAAGTGCCAAACAAAGCGCTAAAGAACTGAAAAAATCTGACCGTAGCATCCGCGCATACTGACAAATGATCTCAAAGTCAAGCCTTACAAGAACCAAAAGGCGCGTGACCTCACACCAAAGCAGCAACAAGTCAGACTTGAGAGAGCGAAGGAGTTGCTGCCGAAAGCGGTCCATTTCCGAACATTTTGTTTTTTGACGAAAAAATTTTACAAATTGAGCAATTCGTAAACTCCCGAAAAGAAAGGGTTTATTTGAGCGACCGTTAATACGAGAATTTTAGTCATCGATTGGCCACCAGGAGACGGCACCCGCGACAGGTAATTGTTTGGGCCGGTGTAACCTCATTTGGGCGCTCTCCAATCGTTTTCATCGAGCCTGGCGTCAAGGTAAATGCGAAATATTATCGGGAAAGTATTCTGGAGGTTACATGTTTCTGTGGCAGACTAACGACTTTGCAACAGATCGGTATCGACTCACAAATCTCGAGTGAATCAATAATGGCTAAAAATCAACGTTCTGAGCTTCATAACGTCCACACAATGGCTCTCAAATTCGGCAGACGCAAATCCGATGGATTATTCTCTTCGGGCCATTTTGGAGAGAAAGGTCCGAACTAAAATATTCACCAGTCTCAAGACCCTAAAGAAAGCCATTCTCCGCGAGTGAGCCAAAATACCTGCAAGTCATATTCTGGCAGCTTGCGATTCGTTCCTGGACCGTCTCAAGGCCATAGTCAAGGCAAAGGTGGTCATGCCGAGCAAAAGTAAATTGATTCTTAATTTTGTATTATTTTCACACATTTTTTTTTCTTTGAATTGAGTAAAAGTAATTTTCCAAACTAAATTTATGGGCTTTTTAATTGGTTACACTTCTAGTGCCGGACCTTTTACTTCGAATTGAACAGATATGCAAAAATCCAAGACTGGAGCTAGAACTTTTTGGAATCATTTGAAAGCTCGAACTGAAAAAAAGTTTCTACTTATTTTGTGATTGAATAGACTTTAAGCCTAATATATCCCCTGAAACACAATTTCACGCTTCCTCGCTTGGCTCATCAAAGTAGTTGTGGTAAAAAAATTTGCTAAAAATGCAAGCTTATCCTGAATGATATGTATCACTGTTCTTTTATAAGATAATAGTGTGCTTTCATTATATACATTTATTTGTCATGAAAGAACTTTAAAACAAACATTTCTTTTTCAATATTTAAGAAATCCGTGTTGGAGATACCAAAACCCCAGAATTGGGAAAATTTAGAGACAAAAAAAACCTTCTAAATTTGTTTTATGGCTTATGTCAATTTGAACCCGGTACTACTAAGGGAAAGTGATATTTTATACGTATTTTTCTTCCTGGAGAAAATACTTAATTTTAAAAAGTGCTCTTTGATTTAGCTTAATACGCGATAACCTTTTTTGTGAATCTCATTGTTTGTTCGATTTTCAAAAGTGACGTGTCCAATTAAAGAGCTTGACCAGGGATGTGTGATGAAGTGTTGTTTTTGGAGGTAAGAGCTCAATTTAGCGGTACAGGGTTATTTGTGGTCTGATGAAATGAAAAACCGGCCCCATGAGGAACTTCTTTTTACTCTGTGAGGGTTAGACGGATTTACAAGTAGATAAAACTAGGCAAATGGATTGTTTATAATTCTGATAAACAGAAGAGGACAAATTCTATTATTCGGAAGAAATCAACAAAATAAATAAGCATTGGAGGATGTGTATAAGCCTATAAAAGGACTAGGAGACTACGTACTCCGAATGGTAGTCACGCACTAACCCATTCGCCTACGGCGGGTCACTAAACAATTAAGTAGTTTTTATTTTTGGCGGACTTTTCAAACGACAAGCATCGATTTAAAACAATTTGATTTTTTCATTTTATTTAGTAGGATTTCAAGATATCATTCAAATATTTTGACTTTGTATTGAGAAATTGTGAAGTGGTTTAGTTTTTCTTTTTGTAATTTTTATAAAAAAATACTTAGTTATTATTATGTATTTTAACTACTCAGAAACCAACTAATTCAATCTGTAATCGCTTGATCCTGGACTATGTAATTAAAGATGTCGATCCATCAGAGACTATATTCACCAAAACTTCCCAAATATGTGGCTTTGCTGATGAGGCTGACCAGGTATCCTCGCGAGAAATATGAATTTTCTAAAAGAAGAACTCCAAGCACTCCAAATAAACGCAAAACGGAATACCGCGCAAGGCTCATCAGGTTGAGAAAAGCGCCACACCTTACAATTGGTGATCATAAATTTTAAAAGCGTGGATCAAACTAAATACCTCGGACAGCTTCTCAGTAGACCGGATGGTACAGCGATTGCTATCCAAGAACGTGAGCAGGCTGCAAAAAAAACATATTTTGCCCACGTTAAGATGTTAAAATAAGAGAAGTTACTCAAGAGAGAAGAACGAAAGTCAAAGTATATAAAACACTGATTCGGCTAGTGGCAAGGTATGGATGACAAACGTGAACACTGAAAGTAGCTACAATTACATAATTAAGCATATTGATAGAAGAAAACTGAGAAGAATACGGGCTCCAGTATGAGAAGAAACTCTTCTATTACATGAGATATAATAACCACCTAGAGAAATTCCTGCAAGATAAAAACGTCGCGCGGTTAGCTAAATCGCAGCGCATCCGATGGATGGGACTCGTTTGCAGAATGGCAGATGAAAGGTACCGCGCAAAGTTTTGGATGCTAGCGAAGAGGGCAGCCGCGCAAAAAATGGTAAGGTGATATTGGGGATGACCTAGGCAGCATACGAGGAAGCAAAGGCTCACACCGAGCTGTTCCCGCTGATGATTATATATAATATAATATATATATATATAATTGGCGCGTACTCCTTTTTGGGTGTTTGGCCGAGCTCCTCCTCGTATTTGTGGTGTGCGTCTTGATGTTGTTCCACAAAAATGGAGGGACCTACAGTTTCAAGCCGACTCCGAACGGCAGATATTTTTATGAGGAGTTTTTTCATGGCAGAAATACACTCGGAGGTTTGCCACTGCCTGCCGCGGGCGACCGCTATTACAAAAATGTTTTTCTTAATTTTGGTGGTTTTCGCCGAGATTCAAACCGACGTTCTCTCGGTGAATTCCGAATGATAGTCACGCACCAACCCATTCGGCTACGGCGGCCGCCTGATGATTAATCGCATAAAATACTTAGTCTTGCCATAAATTTGCTTTTGTTCGTATGCATAGTCTACTCATAAATTGAACTCAGTTTCGTGGCAAATTTCGCTTCTTAACAATGGAGTGGAGAGCTAAGGAAAATGGCATTGCAGTGATTGCATTACAAAACTGTGGTAAAAGTGCAAATGAGATGTAGGAATTGCTGAGAAAACTTAATAGTTCGAGACTGTTTGTCTGCTGCACGATATATCGTTTTTCCCAAACGTCTGAAGGGACAGCCAGAAAACGAAGTGGTCGTTCTCGCATGACTCGAACCAGTGCAGCTATAGAAGCCGTTCGAGAAGGAACTCGCAGAAATCCTCCTAGAAATAAAAAAATCATGCCCAGAGAATTGAACGTATCGACGAGATCCATATCAAGACTAAGTAGAGATGATCTCCACACGAAAGCCTTCCGTCGCTCAACTGGTCATCTTTTAAAAACGCGCTTCAAGAAAATTAGACTCGACAAATACAAGCAGCTTCCTCGGTGGCACGCAATCAACGACCATGAAAATATTATATTTCTAGATGAGAAAATGTTCACTGTTGAAGAAGTTTTTAATAAGCAACCCAAAATATGTATGCTAAAACTTCTAAAGATACAAAAAATGTTGATCCAAGTGCTCAGCGTGGTCAGCATCCAGCCTCCGTAATGGTTTGGTTCTGCGAAAAAGAGGTTAAAACCTGGGCAAAAGAAGAAGGATGGATGTTTTAGAAGGCGTGGTGAAGCAGTGCTCTCTTGAATGGAGAGCTTTGGATCTTCCAACAAGATTCCGCTCCAGCTCATAAGGCAAAAACTTCCCAGCAGTGACTAAAAAACAATATTCCTGGTTCATAGTCGTAGAAGATTGGCTACCTGGACGTCTGGAAGTCCAGATCTGAATCCATTGGACTACAGTTTGTGCTCAGAGTTGGAGAACATGGCCTGTCGAATGCCTCACATAAATTCGGAGCGTCTCAAACAATCTTTGGATATCCAAGGAAACTGAATGACCTAATCGTTTGAGGGTTTCGTGACCAATTCGAATGAAAACAATTTTTTTTAGTATGATATTAACATGATTAAATAAAACTAACTTCATTAAACAAAATATAAAATTTTCAAAACTATAACGGACTTACGGACTTAGTTTTGTAACAGAACTTTTGGCGGACTAAGTAAGGGAATTTTATTATTTTTTTATTGGGTAAATAAGTTTCCACCCTCGTAAAAGAGGTGTCGCAGGTGATACTATTTTTGTGTTCTCTCTAGTAATATACTGGAGATTTGAAAGTGTATATGTGAGGTTCCGACCGCAGTAGTTGACATTCGTTTGAAATGTAAAAATCCTTTTTTATCTAACGCAAAAAATGTCTACGTTCGTCCCGAAAAAACAGGATTTGCGGGAGGTCATGCTTCATTATTACCTTTCAAAGAAAGGTCAATACGCTCCATGAAATAAAACTTGTAAAGGGTGGTCTCGACACCTCCAAAGTGGCACTTTCAACGTGAGCGATAAAGATCGCGAAGAGCCACCGATAAATTCGAAGATACTCAGCTACAACAATTATTGAAGAATTGAATGTTGACAGTTCAACCGTCGGTAAACTTTTGCACGCGATGAAAATGGTCCAGAAAGCAGGTAACTGGGTGCCACATCAACTGAAGGAGAGGGAAATCGAGAGACGTTTGGTGACGTGTGGGATGCTTCTTGAAGAGCAGAAAAGAAAGGTTTTCTGCATCGTATCGTCACTGGCGATGAATAGTGGATATATTATAGTAACCCTATGCGTCAAAAATGTTAGAGCCTGCCAGGAGAACCAGAAAAAAAGGGTTCAGCTTCAAATTTTGTATTGTGCTAATGCTAACGCTAATGCGTTTGAATCGAGCTCTCAAAGAGAAGCAGCCGGAGCGGGACGGTAGACATCACAAACTGATTTTGCTGCATGACAACGCCAGGCCACACGTTGCTAAATAGGCCCAGAATCATATTTAGAGGGACGCGGCGTATTCCCCAGACATTGCACTTTCGAATTACCATCTGTTCCGATCAATGCAGTGAGCCCTTATTGGAGAGCGGTTCACTTCTTACGAGAGCATCGCAAACTGCCTCAATGAATGAGTCAAGTCAAATGAACTCGAATTTTTCGTCAGAGGAATCCGTATGCTGCCTGAATGATGAAGTAAAGTTGTAGCTTCCAATGGCCAGGATTATTTAATTGTTTAAATAACTCGTAACTTTGGCTAAGAAAGGACGGAAACGTATTCCTATACCCAATATTAAAAAGAAAAAATTCCCAAAATTGTATTAAATTTCTATTAATTGAAGGTGAATTGTGCATTTCGCTTATAATAAATGAATTACAATACTAGCACCTGTAAAAGTGCGAAATTAACCTCCTTATTATTATTATTTATTGTTAATATTTTTATTATTTGAATATTATTATTATTATTACTGTAAATATTATTCTTGTTGTCATTATTATTTTATTTTTATTATTTTTTATTACTCTAATTTTCTACTTAAAGAAAGCACTTGAACATTTTCACAGTTTACAGTAAATTTATGCGGCTTAACTGAAGCTTCAAATTATTAGAAATCTTCTTTTAATAATTTTTGTATTATGTTTTGAATATTTTTTTATAATTTTTTATTTTTAAATTTATTTTTTTTGTTTTGTATATTTTCAATATGCGCTCTTAAACTTAGCTCTCACTTCCCACCAAACAAATACGCGTATATGATTTTATACCCTTGCATTTCATTCACATACTTTTTTAATTGCTGGATAGTTTCAGTCAGGAATATCCCTGACCGTCATTACTTTACAATTCTGCAGCACTTCTTAAAATTCAGTTAGTCCACATTTAAAATTTCCTTTAGTGTATTTCACCGGTGCTCTTCTTTCAGCACAACTTGACCAACTTCACTGCTTTCACAAAAATCTAAGTGACCAAATGTGTCCTGTATTCGTAGCGTGCCGCCGAGACTGTTGTACCGCATACGAGTGCTCGTCAAACTAAACTGATTTCCACCAATTTTACTTAACGTTGGGTCACCTGTCGCAATGTTCCAAATTAAGTTTGAAAGCAACAAAAGGCAACAAAGAAACCAACCAGCCAGCCAGCCAGCCAGGCAACAGCCACACCCACCACATGCCACCCACTCAAAGGACACCCGCATAAAATCTATTCACACTCACACACACACACATAGTTTTAGGCTTGTGCAACGCGTATCGGCACTCAGTGTTGTCATCTCGCTCCCGCCTTCATTACGACTGTGTTGGCATCCTGTGGAATCCTCAGCACCTCGTCCTATACGTCCGCTTGGCTACGGCGTTGATTTGCCATGCAAGCAGCTGGGTGCTGCGACAGCATAACTGTACATCATCCCCCACGCGGTGGTAAGTCAGTCTCAACTACCCTCACCCATGTCATTCAGTTCACTCACCCTTTAGACTTGTGTCGCTGGCATGGCGCATGCCCGGCACCGCCTACAACAATGCGAGCTCGCTCTGCACATTCCGACTGGACTTGCACGGCCCCGAAATCCATTGAATTCGGGATTAAAACATAAAAGCAACAAGTCGGCGTTGGAATGCTGTCGCTATCGGCTGTTTGTTGCTGCGTTGTTTGGAGGGAGTGCTGGCACGCCCCTTTCGTTTTGTTTTGTATGCTGTGCATAGTTTCACTTTGTGGCGTATGTGGGGTACATAAATCAGAGAAGGGGCGTAGTGGGTCCAGTGTTGGCTCGTGGCCGACTTGCACTGTTATTGTTGGTAGTGTTCGAAGAGTAAAAAAGTTGAAATTGAATTACATTTTCATGCAGTGCGGCTTTAGTATAGCAGTTTGAAAGGATGCATTGTCATTGGTTTCTGTTGTGAAGTAACTTTTCCATTTCTGTTGATGGGTTGCACGTGTGGGTGATATTGGGCCATTGGGCAATGGAACGCGGGGCGTTATTTGTGGTTTTTCGTTTGGATGTCGGGCTCGTTCCGGACGTTAGGATGAGGAGAACTTCAAAATGGTGGAAATCGCAATGAAAGCAAATTCTTTTTGTTGCTGTTGACGTATTAAGGACAGATGCCTTCGAGATTAGTTTTTCCTGCGATGTGTTGTACGCGCTTTTTATGCCATACATTAGAATACATGTAGGTATGATTGTGTTCGAACTAAGTACATACATTTCTATAAAGTTCGTTGAATTAGCGATCCGTATTCTGTGTTAAAGGTCATAGCGCAAAACGAAAATAATATGGTTTTAATTCAATATGAAGAGTTTATCTGTTCTCGCCAAAAGAAAGGCTGGATAGACACCCCGCAACTTACACTTTCCACCAGCACCAGGTTCTCTGTTCATCATTTTCGTTGAATCATTTTCGTCTGGACTTCAAGTCGATTGCATCTACACTGATTTCTCTAAAGCCTTTTACTACTACTAGGTTAGGTTAGTTTAGATTAGGTTAGCCTGCTTGGCATTAAACCACGCATGGATCTTTTGGCCCCTAGCGATACCAGATGGAGATTGAACTCTATAAAAACTGAAAGTAGACATCATGTATAATGTCAAGCATACATGGAAGATCCGCCTAAGCATAGCTGGAAGATCCGCCTTTGAGACGACCCTCAGACCCTCAAACAGTGGGGCTCCAGGCATTTTAAACGAGTTTTTGATAATGCCGGATAAACGCAAAGAAGGTGCTTTAAAGTTTCATCAGCATCCTCTCTGCATACTCTGCATTTGTCCGTGCTAGCAACACCTTTTTAGAATTCTTTTGGCTAAACTGGGTTCACTTGACTTTCACTCGATTTTCCTTTTATGGTTAAAACCTTATTTAAGTGAAAGGAGTTGTCTTGTTACAATTGAGGGTGAATCTCCTGCTTCCTTCATTGCGACTTCTTGGGTACCTCAAGGCAGTGTTCTGGGTCCCCTACTACTCATCTTATTCATCCAGGGTCCTTACCTCGAAGTGTAACCAATTAAAAAGGTCATACATTTAGATTGGAAAATTCAATTCAAAGTAAAAAATGTGTGGAAATAATACAAAATTAGGAATCAATTTCCTTTTGATTGATATGACCTACTTTTGCCTTGACTATGACCTTTAGACGGTCTAGAAGCGAATCGCAAGCTGTCCGAATGTGACTGGCAGGTATTTTATCCCACTTGCCGACAATGACTTTTTTCAGCGTCTCGAGACTGGTGAAACTTTTAGTTCGGACCTTGCTCTCCAAAATGGCCCAAAGAGAATCATCCATCGGATTCTTTTCTGGTTAACTTGAGAGCCATTATGTGGACGTTATGAAGTTTGGAACGTTGTTGTTTAGCCACTCTTGGTTCACTCGAGCTTTGTGAGACGGTGCCGACTCCTGACGAAACGTCCATGGTCTGCCACCGAAATGTGTGTCTACCTACGGCTTTAAAGCCACCTCCAGAATACTTTCCTATTACTATTTCCCATTGACCCTGACGCCAAGCTTGATGCAAACTATTGGAGAGCGCCCATCTGCGGTTACAACGGCCTAAACCATTACCTGTGGCGGGAGCTGTCTCCTGGTAACCAATCTATGACTAAAATTCTCGCATGAGCGGTCGGACAAATAAGCCCTGACGCTTTGGGAGTTTACGAATTGCTCAATTTAAAAAATTTTCTCGTTGGAAAACACAATGTTCGGAAATTAACCACTTAAGGCCAAGCGAAGCAACTTCTTCGCTCTCTCAAGTCTGACTTGTTGCTGCTTTGGTGTGAGATCATGCACCTTTTGAATCTTGTAAGGGTTGACTTTAAGATTATCTCTCGGTATGCGGTCAGATATTTTCAGTGCTTTCGCCATTTGATTTGCACTTCCTCCGGGATTTTGCTCAAGTCGCTTCTCCACTTTTTGAACCATTTCACGTGACATTGCAGTTTTTTGATGACCACCTCTTTCTTCTTGAAGTCCCACGCATCCATTCGTACCCGAGCCATGAGGTGGACGGGTATAACGATGCTTTCCCGGGTGATCCCCGCTGATCACAAAGACTGCAGCGCCATAGACAGTGCGGTAGGCTGAGGCAACTTTGATTGCTGCTGTTCGTTGCACAGCCTCCAGTGCTTTGCGCATCTCGCCATACTTCGCTTCGGTACAGAAGAATTGAGTTTGTGGCCACCATATTAGCCTTATTTTGAGTTGGCGCACCAATGTTTGCTATTGATTTCTCATTTATCATTCCCGTAACCTTTGCTGTTTTAGTAGCCGCATGCCGTATCTGGGTCCGAAAAGCAAGCCTGCAGTCAAGTTGAATACTTAGATATTTCACTACTTTTTGGGTCATTAAGGGCGTGTAGCCTATTTGCATACTGACCTCGAGTGGCTGTGCCCCTTCTCATCACGATGGTTTCAGCTTTACACTTGTCAAGTTCCAGGCCATGGCTCTTAAGCTATATTTGCGTTTTTATCAAGACTTGGTCCAGCTTCCTCCTAGCGTTCTCAATGTCTCTGGCTGGTATGACCGCCGGTTTATCGTACGCTTATCCCACTAAATATGTATCTTCTGGCATTTCTATGGTTAATATCTCGTCGTAGCTCAGATTTCAGAGATTGGAGCCGAGAATAGATCCTTGGGCTGCGCCTGACGTAGTCGTATTGAGGATCAAGACTTGTGCGCACGAAATATTCTCACAGAAATCTATTAAGTATCTCGGAGTCATGCTCGACACGAGGCTAAGCTTCAAGCATCATTTGGCAGTAGTTAATTGAAAATCAGCGGCTATCAATGGCGCACTCAAAAGATTTCTGTTTAACATAAATGGTCCGAAAGAAGAGAGGAGACGACTCATATCAACTGTGACGAACTCTATATGCAGCGCCGATGTGGTCTGAGGCCAAACATAGCCACATGCGTGAGGTAGTTCGTTTCCACAGACGCAGCGCATTACATACTGCATTCGCTTATAGAACGGTATCAGAGGACGCAATATGCATTATTGCTTGCTAGCAGAAAAGGCTGCAGAAAGAACGCGACCGATAGCGGAATGGCAAAAAAAGATGGGATGAGTCAACCAAAGACCGGTGGACTTTCAAACTCATACCAAATCTTGAAGGGTGAATGAATAAGAAGCATGGCGATATCAACTAATACCTAACTCAGATACTCACCGGACACGGCTGCTTTCTGGGCCTTTTTGCCCTAGTTGCTCGAATACAGTCCAGAGCGCATATGTCCTTTCCCTGCAAACGTTTCAGGGAAGAACGAGCAGTGCTGGAGAAGGCATTCGAACACTCGCCATCCCACACAAATTTGTTATGTGCTCGACCATCACTAAATAGGGCATCGCAAAAACGTTCGCGGCTACAGTCGTGATGAGGCGCAACCACTTTGACTGGGAGAGAAAAGCCCAGAAACGACAGCAGCAGTTGCAACTGCAGCAACAACAGCGGCAGCATCAGTAGAAGCTGAAAGGCCGGTTAAGTATTTAATGCTATTAAAATATCTAATTAATTAGGTAGCAAGGCCAACCAGATCATTTTTTTACGTTATGTACAATCCTTAATCCAGCTAAGTCAAAAGTCGACAGTTTTGAGAAAAAAAGGAAGGAGGAAAAAGAGAGAAAAAAAAGAAAAAATCATATAAACTATATTACATTTCGTTTATTATTAAGTTGTGTAAGCACTTTTGCTAGCAGCTAGCCAGTGGTGATGAACTGTTTTAGACAAGCCGACAACAGATACGGACGCTTGAGTCAAACACTCACACAGTAACAAACCGAAGGCAAGACAATAGTTTGTGAGGATTATTGCCCATTCTCCGATGTGACATTCCCTCAAAACCACTTTCGAAGCCAGTGGGAGGTGAGAATATTATAGATGGCGTAAAGCCTCCATACGCCCACAGGAGCGGAGCCTGGATGCAGGAGCCTGTTGTATCAATAGACATAAACGCGGCTTCAACTTGAGGAAATGCTAACGCGATTCTAGGGTGGAAATTAGCCGAGGAGGAGGAATTATAACATTGTTAGGGGCAGCATGCCCGACATGCCATCGGTGTCATGACACCTTTGATAATGTTTCTGACATTTTGATTTCAACTTCCTCACTAGAAAAAAAGACAGAGACGCATTCGGATCTTAGAGTATGATATAGCGATGTTTTTATCATGAGAAGATAATTTTTGTTTACTTCCAAAGTGAGCTTTATTTTGTTGGCATTAGGGTGGTACATTGGGGTCATAGGAACTAAGATCTGGTTGGTCTAGACGGGGTTGCTTGGTTGGTTGGTTAGAGTGGTGATTCATTCAGAATCCATTTTGTTGCCACATCCCCGTTACCAACTTGTTTAACAGTTATTTACAGCAAGACTTTATTCTGTATGTGCTGTTATCCTGTATTAGGCTGTTGACGTCTAAGCCAGACAGTTGCTCAAGGCTCTCGAACAGCGGTTTGCTCAGAATTAACATTCTGTCCTTTCATAGGGTAGGGCATTCACAGAGGAAATGGAAGATTGTTTGCTTTTTCTCCGGTTGTTTACAACTATGACAGTAAGTGTTGTGAGGGATACCCATTCTGGCTGCTTTTTCTCCGATGGATCAAAAGCCAGTTGTGATTGCCGTTAGTCTCCAGGCGTCCCGTCGTTTCATGTGATCAATGTCGACGATTGCTTGAGGTTGTAGGTGAGCCATAACGTTCTGCTAATTTTGAATTTAGTCTGGTCTCTCCATCTACAATCCGCGCTTCGAAGGTATTTTAAGGAAATTAAATTCTTGACTGCACCGATGCTGCAAGAGCATTATTCATGGCAGTTCATCTGCTTTTTCTTTACTTTCAATGTTCCGATGTCTCGGCATCCAGATTAGGGTAAGTTTATGGTTTTCACTCAAGGTGGTGAGGCTATTCCTATTTTGTTCCACCACCACTGAGGTTGTTGTGGCTGATTGCAGCCTGGATTATGCCTGGATTGCAGCTTGGCTATCCGAAAGAATAGCGATGTTGCCCTTAAGGGGTTAGGTGGGTTTGAAAATTTCAAAAAATCGATTTTTTTGTTTTTGTCTTATTAAATAGTATAATATGTTTAAAATATTCTCCTAAAATTTCAAATTGATCCGAGTAAAATTCTACAAGATAGACCCTTCAGAAGTTCCGCCCATCAGGCCATGTCAGTGCAGCGTTTCGTTTTTAAACGCTTTTTAAACGATTTCTCGAAAAGTTATGAAGCGATTTTGTTCAAATTTTGCACACATCTTTGGAATAACATTATCAAGTTATTGAACGAAGGATTTTTTTTATTTTTTATTACAACTAATTTTTTCGAGCCAACACATGACGAAAATTTGACCAAAAAATGTGTTTTTTTGTTCAAAGTCTGTCAAAAATTCAAATTAAATTTGTTTTTTTTTTCCTTCGTATAGTAACGAGATTGATCCATGTACTAACGAAATATTTTTGGTTTTTTGATTTTAGATGAACCAATAATGAGTTATGCTGTCCACGGCAAGAGCATTTTTTTGAGAGACGTTAAGGGAGATGAGATACCAACGGCTGAGTTTTCGGAATTTTTAAATAAAAATTTCACAAAATACTGTTTAAATATGTATCTTTGATATGCTGAATTGTTTAAATAAAATATATGATTGTATATATTAAAAAAAAATAGTAAAAATACCCTTTTTTTGAACCTCTGTAACCCACCTAACCCCTTAAAAGAAAAATCTGCGATTAGTAGCCCACAAGCTTCCCCAATTGCCAGTACTTCCGCCTGGAAGACACTGCAAGCGTTAGCGAGACGCACAGATTTTTCAATTCCTAGTCTATGAGAATATATACCAGCTCCAACACCACAATCCATTTTACTGCCATCTGACCGTAGTGTCGAAGAGAGAGAATCCCTTATTCTATTCTTCCTTAGATGGGAAGAGAGTGGCAAAATTCTTATTGAATGTTACCGTCGGGACGATGTAGTCAGACCTCACCGTGATTAACTGAGCTTGTCGCAATAATAGACTAGCGTGACCATAAGTATTTTCTTTCCAACGACTCGCTTCACTGAGCCTAAATGCACTCATGGTTGCCGTCTTCTTAATGTATAGGTCTATTGGAATAACGTGTGCTAGTGCATTGAAAGCCTCTTTAGGATATGAACTGGGTGCACCCACCGTTATTGCACAGGCTGATCTTTGTATTCTGCCTAGTAATTTGGTATTGTATGATACTCTCTCCCTAGATCTTTCCACCAAACCACCGACGCATACGTTAAAACCGGTCGTATAACCACCTGCTTACTTGGGTTGAAGACCCCATCTTCTTCCAAGCATACGTTTACAGGCACATAAAGTAATTTCTGCTCTCCTGACCCGTTCTTCGACGTTTAATTTCCAGCTAATTTTGGAGTCCAAAATTACCCCCCAAGACAGGGTACTTCAGAAACTAAAAAAAAATCTCCCTTTGAGACGTCTACGATCGGTGGAAAAAAATTTTTTTTTCGAAATTACTTTGCAAAAATACTTCAGAGTCAGCAGTGCACGGTGAAGTTTTTTGTCGGTACGGTCTAATGTAGAAGCTTATTACAAAATCGAATATTTACTTATGTAACATATGTGCGTGAATTCTAAGCCAAGTCATTCTCCTGCTTAAATCTTTTATCGCAAAACAAATATCAGTATTCGATTACGCCACATTTGTGTGTATGTCTGCTACTTATCCATCGATCGGAAATGTGAACCCAACCTACCCAACCCTACAGGGTCAACCACAAAATATCACCCTCGAGTAAAATTAGTTATCTTGCATTAACGTTTACCGTTATAGCAGACTTATCAATGTATCAGCCTAATTATGAGTGAAGCAGATATTTTACATTATCCACCCTCAAAAGAATGCGCAGCGCAAGCACCACCCCATTGCCGGTGTCAACTTAACCGCAAGCAAGCGTGCGCTGCAAACTAGAAGCGAAAGGGAGATTGTTTTTTTTTTTTTGTTTTTTTGATTTCTCAAATCATATGAGTATTAATGTGTAACTAATGATGCGTTGATGGATTTTTAAATGATACGGAAATCAAAAGGAAGTTAAGTAATTTGACACTTAAACCGAGAGTGGCAGAAATTGCTTTCTATTCCCGATATTTCTTCAGGCTGTGTACTTTGAAATTATTTCGGAATACTTTTGAAAACTCTGCGTCAGTAATTGAACGCTAACAAGTGTCAGAAACATTTCGAAATTTTTGGAAAAATCTGAAAAGTGACTGTCGACATTTAATTTGCAACATGTTGCCGGTATGCTAATTGGCATTCTATCCGCAGCAGGTGCCAGCAGCAATAAACAATTCGAGCCAACGCGCAGGAAGCTGCTGTGATGATGGAGTGGGCTAACCACAATGGATACCAGCAGACCGCCAACTCACTTACACACACGAAACCTGCAAAGCAAGCGAGTGTAACAGATACAAAGCAAAAGAGGGGCGTGTGTGGGTGGGTGTTGAAGTTGACGAATATTAAAAGTTCGCAGCGTAGCAACGTCAATTAGCAACATTTTTCACTTTTGACCTGTTTGCAATAAGCAAACGTACACCGACTGTTACGAGCTGTAGCATAAAAATTGCGTACAACAAAGAAGAGAGAAGAAGGCAAAAAGATATTAGTGAAAAAAAAAGCACAAAAAATTCTGAAAAAAATGTTCGCCATAGACGAAGTGCTGAATTGAAGCTCAAGCAGCAGGTAAGCGGCGTTTAATGAAGTTTATGGTGTAAGAAATGTGTTAACGTCAAAATTAAAGTCGCTTGTACCGACTGTTGAGTTCGAAAAAAATATGTAATAAACTTACAATATGCAAATAATTGGGTGGAATTCTTTTACATTAAAAAGTTGCAAAAAAATATATAAAAAGCTGCAAAAAAATATAAAAAATTTTAAAGAATATTTGTATGCTTACAGCATCTAAAGAAGGCATAAAAGAAGTAGTTGAAGTATACTTCAAGGCGTTTGTGCAAACTACCAACTTTTAAAGTGTGCACATTTACGAGTAAGCACTCACATACAATCAGCAACTCTCGCTCAACTCTCCATTACTTCAGCAGCTCCAGTCACTCCCGTGCATCGCTTCCGGTTGCTGCTGACTATTGGCTGTTGACTGGCGGTTGTTGCCTGCTGACTCCTCACTGTTGCTGCCCGCGTTCTGTTGCATGTAGCCAGCATTCGCCACTTAATTTAGTTATGCTGCACAAAAGTTCATAATTACATTCCAGTTTATTAGCCATGATTGTGTTGCAGTGCCAACCAATGTACGATATTTGCTGAGACTGCTTCTGTGCTCTTTGTTGCTCTCGAGTGCAATTGGCTTTCAGTTGGCGTGTAATGGTGGAGCTGAGTGCTGTGTTTTTTCTTATTATTTGTTTATTTCAAAAGTACTGTAATATTTGGTATGTTTGTTTGCTAACTCGATTAGCAAATGGCTGGTGAAGGTTTCAATGCAATGCTCCGAAGAGTTTTTAAGTAAATTTTAAATTTCTAAAGTGAGCGAGAAATAGTTTGACTAAATTGACGTATTCCCCACTTTGCGCGATGGTCTGTTTTTTGCGTTTTTCTTTTGTGCGGATCTTTGAAGCATCACCCAATTACCTTTTTTGTGTGGCTTCCCTTCTTTTCTGAAAAGTTTTTCAAAGCACCGATGACGTTGCCTGCTATGTTGAAATTATTTTGGAAATTTGAATAGGTCGAGCCAAAGAGCACGAAAAGATTTGGTGACTCCTAAAACACTCAGGCTGAAAAGCCCATTGTATTTAGAGCTCTGTAAACAGGGTAGATAGTCAAGGGGGAAAGGAGGAAAGTATTAGAGAAAGAGATAAGAAAGAATAGAGACAGAGACAGAGATAAGAAAGAATAGAGACAGAGACAGAGACAGAGACAGAGACAGAGACAGAGACAGAGACAGAGACAGAGACGGAGACAGAGACGGAGACAGAGACAGAGACAGAGACAGAGACAGAGACAGAGACAGAGACAGAGACAGAGACAGAGACAGAGACAGAGACAGAGACAGAGACAGAGACAGAGACAGAGACAGAGACAGAGACAGAGACAGAGACAGAGACAGAGACAGAGACAGAGACAGAGACAGAGACAGAGACAGAGACAGAGACAGAGACAGAGACAGAGACAGAGACAGAGACAGAGACAGAGACAGAGACAGAGACAGAGACAGAGACAGAGACAGAGACAGAGACAGAGACAGAGACAGAGACAGAGACAGAGACAGAGACAGAAACAGAAACAGAGACAGAGACAAAGGTAGTTAATCCTGTGAGAATTTTCCCGATTCTTTGGTAAATCTGTAAATATCCTCCAGTTTTAGAGAACGAATATTACTCATTCTCACGACACCGGGACCCCAAACTCGTAATCGTGCTCTAGCAAAGGCAGGATACTCACAGAGAAAGTGCTCAGTGCTATCCGCCTACTCCAAGCACAACAGGCACACTGGGTCCTCAATGATTCCAATGGTGGTCATATGCTGACCTCATTGGTTGTGCCCTGTAAGAGTACCGACCATCAACCGAACGTATTTTCTTCCAGAAAGAAGAAAGTCAGACAGTTTCCTGTTCGGACTTGTCACAAAACACTTTGAAGTTCTGCAGCGTTCGAGACCGGACCATCGCTCTTTATGTAAATTGCATACATAATCGCTGATCCACTTCATGATTCCTACGGAACTGATTCCGATTATTGGCTTTGGCCCTTGTGTGGGAACCGCTGATCCACGGTTGGCCAATTCATCGGCAATATCGTTTCCTTGAACACCGGAGTGTCCTTGAACCTATATAAGCACCAGCCAGCTCTGTCTTGCGACGGAATTAAGTTTCTTCTTACATTTTTGAACAATCTTTGAGGTTTGCTTTGCGTTCTTCAGAGCCTTCAGCGCAGCCTGACTGTCACGATAGACTCCAATCTGTTTTCCGCTCCATCTCCTCTCGATTATCCATTCGGCTACTTTCAGGATAGCAAAAATTTCCGTTTGTAAAACAGTTTCCATTTCTCCCATAGCATAGTGATGCTTATTACTATCGTTTAAGTATTATCCAGCTCTAGACCCTATTTCATTCTTGGACCCATCGGTCAAGAAAATAGCCGTCAAACCTCCCCGAATGCTTTCTGGATTGCTCCTTTGCTTACGCAATGGAAATCTGCCTTCAAATTCCCTTCCCAATGAAATTATGGGTATCAGGTCGTCTTTAGGTGCCAAAAACAGTGGATACTGCTCAGATAATAACTTAAAGATTGCTCTGTGTCCCGAAGTTCTGTCTTCGTCTTATTGTTCCTGTTGTATCTTAAGATCCAAAGGGAGCAAATCAAGCATAGCGTTTAGAGCATCGCCGGAGGTTGTACTCATGGCACCCGTAATGCATAAGCATACACTTCTTTGCAGCCTATATAGTTCTCGATGTGTGGACTTAGCCATGGTCCGTCCCCACCAGACCACAGAGGCGTAAGTGATGATTGGTCCAAAATTACTCCTGGATATATCACTTTCTCAGAGAGACTGAGTGTCACACCTTTCAGTGGTGGAAGACTATGTCCATCCAATTTCTGTTTTCGCGTAAACAAGATTATGGTGGTTTTCTTCGGATTGATGGCAAGGCCTTCTCTCATGCACCAGTCATCGTCCTGCATCTCCGCTAGTAGAGAATGGTCGTAGACCAAGCACCATAACAGCGGAGAAAGAGCACCGCCTTGGGGATATCCTTGCTTGGCTCTGATGGTGATTAGTTTGTCACTGTCCTCACCAGCGGTTAACAGCCTCTCAAAGAGCATGGAATATATCCACTTTTCAATGGTTTAATTAACTTCATGTCGTTCGGCAGAAGAACATATTGACTTGATTTGATAATTTGACTTCAGTGAGCGAATAATAATTAAATAATAGATTTGACAAACGCCGCCAATACCACACATGTGTACATATATCACAATCTATCAACAATGGTTGGTCACTATTAGAAAACCGTATAAAATAAATAAGTTTTGCTCAAAAGTTATCGATAGCAATCGCATACAAAAATACCGATACAAATCGATAACTTTTCGATTGCAATGGATACCTTGTCGACAACCATATATAACTTTATCGATAATAATAGATAACTTGTATGTAGCAATCGATAACTTTTCGATTACAATAAATTATCGATAATGTATGACTTCTTGATTGCAATCGATAACTTTAACAGAAAATCGATAACTTGTGGCAACAATCGATAACTTTGGATTATAATCGATAACTTTTCGATAGGGGTCGATAACTTTTAGATTTCAATTTATTAATTCTTTATTACAATCGATAAATTTTCGATAAAAATCGATAACTCGTTGGCAACAATCGATAACTTTGAATTACAATCGATAATAGGGATCGATACATTTTAAATTCCAATTTATGAACTTTTCGATAATAATCGATAACTTATCGATTATATATACATATATATATATATATATAATTGGCGCGCACACCCTTTTTGGGGGTTTGACCGAGCTCCTCCTCCTATTTTTGGTGTGCGTCTTGATGTTGTTCCACAAAACAGTTTGAAGCCGACTCCGACCGGCAGATATTTTTATGAGGATCGAGGGGCGACCGCTATTAGAAAAATGTTTTAATTAATTTTGCTTTCACCGAGATTCGAACCTACGTTCTCTCTGTGAATTTCGAATGGTAGTCACGCACCAACCCATTCGGCTACGGCGGTCGATTACAATCGATAAATTTATCTATATTTCATCCTCTTATCTGTTGCATTGGAACTGTTAAATTGTATAGGACTTCATTGCTTGATTATAGCTATGCTTAAGGGGCGAAATCTTTCAATTCAACCGGGCTATTCGGGTCATGTTCTTCGACTTCGATGTAACTGAAATATGTTGCTTTTTGGTCAAAATAATGAGACACGTATTTTTTTTTCGCCCGAAAAATTTTTTTTTCAAGAGTTATCGGCAATTTTGTTTTTCGGCTCAAACTCGATTTTTTTTAATTATATAAGAAATATTTTTTTTTAAATGCCCATAACTTAGTCAAAAATGAACCGATTTTAATAATTCTGGGTTCAAAATGAGCGTAATTACTTACACGAGCGACTTCATGTAGAAACAATTGCAAAAAAGTAGTTGAAAATTTTTTATTTAGCAAAAAAGAAAAAAAATTGAAATTTTTTCGAAATTCAATATTTCAAAAAGTGTATTTTTTTTTTTTTTATAACTTTTTCCAAATCAAGAGAACACCTCAAACTTCAATTAAGCTGAATGCCCAGTAGCTAAAATGAGTTGTTTTTGAGTAATGAATTTTTGAGTAAAAAACCTTTTTCGCACTTTTTGTTTTTTGCAAAATAAAACATTTTCAACTACTTTTTCGCAATTGTTTCTGCATGAAGTCGCTCGTGTAAGTAATTACGATTATTTTGAACCCAGAATCATTCAAATCGGCTTATTTTTGACTAAGTCATGAGTAATTAAAAAAAAATTTCTTATATAGATTCTTTCCATTTCAATTCAAAAGGGCTATTCGGGACATGTTCTTCGATTTCGATGTAACTCAAATATGTTGCTCTCTGGTCAAAATAATGAGACACGTATTTTTTTTTTTCGCCCGAAAAAAATTTTTTTCAAGCTTTATCGGCAATTTTGTTTTTCGGCTCAAAATCAATTTTTTTTAATAATATAAGAAAATTTTGTTTTTAAATGCTCATAACATAGTCAAAAATGAACCGATTTTAATAATTTTGGATTCGAAAGGATTGTCATTACTTACACGAGCAATTTCATGTAGAAACAATTGCAAAAAATTAGTTGAAAATTTTTTATTTTCCAAAGAACAAAAAGTGCGAAAAAGGTTTTTTACTCAAAAATTCATTACTCAAAAACAACTCATTTTAGCTACTAGGCATTCAGCTCAATTAAAGTTTGAGATGTCCTTTTGATTTGGAAAAAGTTATAAAAAAAAAAAAAATACACTTTTTGAAATATTGAATTTTGAAAAAATTTGAATTTTTTTTCTTTTTTGCTAAATAAAAAATTTTCAACTACTTTTTTGCAATTGTTTCTACATGAAGTCGCTCGTGTAAGTAATTACGATCATTTTGAACCCATAATTATTAAAATCGGTTCATTTTTGACTAAGTTATGGGCATTTAAAAAATTTTTTTTCTTATATAATTAAAAAAAATCGAGTTTGAGCCGAAAAACAAAATTGCCGATAACTCTTGAAAAAAAAATTTTCGGGCGAAAAAAAAGTACGTGTCTCATTATTTTGACCAGAGAGCAACATATTTCAGTTACATCGAAATCGAAGAACATGACCCGAATAGCCCGGTTGAATTGAAATGGAAAGCATCTTTATTGAAATGCTTATTGAGTAAGGCAAGGATTAACAATATAATGACTAATAAACCAGAATACGTTTTTACCCTTTTCTTTCCCAGAGCACAGCGTTCCCATCGTTAGTCTCATTTTATGATATAACTAAAATATTTTCTTTCGAAATATTCGTAACCACAAAAGCTAAGCTATGTTCATTAGTTATTTATATACATACATAATCGTACATATGTTGCTTTTGTTGCTTGCTCGAAAGTTATTTTACGGTATTTTAATATTTGAAATTCAATACTTTAATGGATGTTAACCTTTTCCAGCTAATTAGGGAGCAAAATACGCACAAAATCGCAGAGAAGGGTAGATTTCATTGTACACCCAACACCTGCCATGAAGGTGAAACCGCATTCAGGCATACCAGCGCACGTACAAAATATCGTAGCAAAATTCATACTTCAGCAACAGCGAATATTCATTTTTTCACGCACAATAAAATTTTCGCAAATTGAATTTGAAATGATAAACTTAAAGAAAATAAAAGCAAGGCGAAGTAACAGGCGAAGGCGATAGGGGAGAGAAAGAAGAAAGGCAATTTTAGTTTGAAGTCGATGGGCCGAAATAACTTGGAGCTCACCCAAATGCCAAACGCAATCAATGAAATCAAAATCAAGTGTCAACTGTTGGACTTTCGGCCAAAGATTACTTGGTGGGAGTTTGTAAAATTTTGCGTTGCTCTAAATCGAATGTAAGTACATACACATACACACAAATATATGAATGCAACCGTCAAGTGTATTAAGTGTCACTTACGTGTGACCTTTGCAAATTCAATTTGTCGCCTTTTTATCTGCAAAAATTTCTATTAGCGAAAATAACTGCTTTGCTTCGAAATTTCTTTCTATTACATTTTCTATTTATACCCATAAGAGTATTTCCTTCTCAATTTTTTTCCACTTTGCTTTTCATTTTCAGCCAAGCATAAGTAGTGCTGGCACTTCATCCACTTATCTGCGGAGGCTGAGTGAGTGCAGCTACCAACGCAGATTCATCAAAGCTAACGTGGCAGTGTGTGGATGATTGTAAGTATTGCTTACTAGGAATTCTATGTATGTGTGTGTGTTAGTTCCTTTGATATTTATTTTCGCACTCAATTTCTGGCATTTGCTGTACAAAATGTTATCACATGCAAAATTGAATCAATCAAAATCGATTTCGAAAGCGAAGGCGCAAAGTCGACAAACTCAATTTCGTTAAATGCAGCGAGTTTTAAAATCATCGTCGAAAGGCCAAAAATCCTGAATTTCTAAAACAAATAAGTCAATTTTTGATACTTAAGGTATTAGCTGCATACAGATGCACCATAAAACAATAGAAATATACTTATACAACCCTTCGTTTTTCATTAGTTCGTGACTGTAACAGAAGAAGCGACGCACGTGGGCAAAAATGCAAAAGTCAAAAGTGTTGGAACATTGAATTTTTGGTAACATTTGAAAGCTACAGCTCCAATTAAGAAAAGTTTCCAAATTAGGTTTCATCATACATCATTTTACTTGTATGCTTGGCATATATGTAGCTTGGTAGATACCTATGAAATGAGAAATTTTTTCCAATTTCAAACCTTTATTTACAAAAAATGGTTACAAATTTAATCTTCAAAATAATAGCCATCGCTAGCGACACATTTTTCCCGTCTCTCATGCAATTTGTGGTTGCCGCGCCAAAAAAAAATGGCCGTCTTTGGGCGCAAACCAATCATCGAGCCATTTTTTGGCTTCTTCGTGAGAATTGAAACGCTGCTCGAAAAGTGCGTGGCCCATCGATGCAAACAAATGATAATCGGAAGGTGCCAAGTCTGGTGAGTAAGCCGCATGCACCAGCGGTTCCCAAGCGTACGTCTCCACCAATTCCCGGGTTGCTCTTGTTCGATGTGGCGGTGCATTGTCATCAAGAAAAATTACTTTGTGACGCCGATCGGCATATTCTGGGCGTTTTCGGTGTATAGCGCTGTTCAAATTGGCCAATTATCGTTGGTAGCATGCGCCGTCAACTGTTTCACCTGGTTTTAAGAGCTCGTACCAAATCATAAAACGCAGATCCCAGAAAACACACAGCATTGCCTTGCGGCCGAAGCGATTTGATTTGGCCGTTGTTTTTGGCTTGTGGCCGGGCGGACCATACGATCGTTTACGCTTGGGATTGGAGAAATACACCCATTTTTCATCACCCGTAACTATTCGATGCAAAAAAGACTTTCTTTTGAACCGGGAGTGCAGCATTTCACAAGTGGTTTTTCGATTATCTTGCTGCCTTTCAGTCAGTTCATGCGGCACCCATCTTCCGATCTTTAAAGTCATGCCCATGTCTTTCAAACGTTTGGTAATCGTTTTTTGGGTCACTCCCAACTGCTCTGCCATCATTTTTTGCGTTTGATCATCATCTTTATCCAACAATGCTTGCAATTCGGCGCCCTCAAACTTTTTCGGTGGCCGGCCACGGTCCTCCTTCTCCACGCTAAAATCACCACTTCGGAATTTTTCAAACCACCTGGAGCGCTGTGCTCTACTTAGAGCATATCCACCATAAGCTTCTGTAAACATTTGATGAGCTTGAGAAGTGTTTTTCTTCAATTGATAACACAAAATCAACGATGTCCGCAAATCGTAGTTTTAAGGCACGAAAGTCGACATTTTTAAGAGCGACAAAAATGCATTGTTGTATGAAACGTAGCAAACAATGAACTGAATATTGTTAACAGATGACAGACGAAAAAACAAGACATTTATATATATATATCTATATATATATATATACAATTGGCGCGTACACCCTTTTTGGGTGTTTGACCGAGCTCCTCCTCCTATTTTTGGTGTGCGTCTTGATGTTGTTCCACAAATGGAGGGACCTTTAGTTTCAAGCCGACTCCGAATGGCAGATATTTTTTTATGAGGAGCTTTTTCATGGCAGAAATACACTCGGAGGTTTGCCATTGCCTGTCGAGGGGCGACCGCTATTAGAAAAATGCTTTTTCTTAATTTTGGTGTTTCACCGAGATTCGAACTTTCGTTTCTCTCTGAATTCTGAATGGTAGTCACGCACCGACCCATTCGGCTACAAGTGGGCGGTTAAGGTTTTCTTCTATGAGTTTTTTCAATTGCCACATGCCCGATTGGGCTCTACAGTGAATGATTAGGCCTCGTTGTTCCTGCTCACGGAGAAAGGCACCTTTCAAGCTGTTATTTACCCCGTAGAAAGGTTCAGGACCTATGAAGGGAGTCTTTGCCCCTTTTCCGCTAAAGTGTCCGCAATTTCATTCCCTTCGTGTGCCACATGTCCCGGAACCCACATCAGGGAGACAAAGTTTCTTGATGCTAGGGTGTTGAGGGTTTTAAAACCTCGACCTAATGACCACTTTGAATTTCTTGTAGAATTCTAGTTTCCTTTCCATCTTGTCGTGGACTGTCAAGGACAGAAAGTTCAGGATTGAACCCTGAGCTCTTACATGTCTTTAAGATTACCTTCTTTGAAATGGAATATATTAGAAGCCTTAGAGCTGCACTGAATGTCGACTCTTTCTCTATAACATAGAGTGGAATGAGTCCAGTGACCATTCCGTTACCCTCAGACAGGATATTCTGTATACCTCGTTAAGTGTTACCTTAGTCTTTGGCCGTAGACCCCATGTTTTACCATAAAGCCTTTGGCAAATGCACGAGGTGTGTTCAAAAAGTATCGCGAATTTTGAATTTTCGCAGGTTACGTATATTCGAATTGCGATTTTTTGGTGGCGATATGTTGGTACTCATGTCTCTCCCTCATGCCGACGAGTTCGGCCATTTTGAAAGTTCAGGTAATTGTTAACAGCTGATTCACTTTCACGTGTTTCGGCTCATCTTCAATTTTTACCTATTCAAAAAGATGGATCAAAGAACCTGGATCAAATTTTGTATGAAAAACGAAATTAAGTGCGCAGATGCGTTCCGAAAATAGACTGTGTCATACGGAGAAGCTACTTTGGACCAAAGCAACATTTATCGGTGGTACAAAATGCTCTCAAACGGCCGAGAAGATGTGAACGACGAAAAGTGTACCGGACGCCTGAGCACTTCAACAACAAGCGAAAAAATTGATGAAGTGAAAAAAATCGTATTGGCCAAACGTCGAATCACCGTTAGAAAAGTTGCTGAGGACCCAGACATATCGATTGGCTTGTGCAATTCGATTTTTTTCAATGATTTGGGCATGAGACTGATCGCCGCAAAATTCGTACCAAAACTGCTCAATTTCGACCAAAAGCAGCATCGCATGAACTTGAGCATGCTAATGAGATGTTGGACTCTGTCCGCGACGACCCAAATTTCTCCAGAGGGTCATAACTGCTGACGAATCGTGGTTTTATGGTTATGACGTGGAAACCAAAGCTCAATCATCTCAATGGAAGCTGCCGCACGAGCCAAGACCGAAAAAAGGGCGCCAAGTTCGGTCGAATGTAAAAGTTTTGCTTACCGGTTTATTCGATTGCAGGGACGTTGTGCATCACGAGTTCTTGCCACAGGGTAAAATGGTCAATAAGGAATATTACCTGCAGGTTATGCAATTGAGAAAACACAAAATTCGCGATGCACTTTGCACATACGTCGAATACTGCTCTCAAGGCGTTATTTGTGATGTACGATAAGTGATTTTTCTAGGTCAAGGTTTTATCAAGGGTTAGTCCCAGATATTTCATGTCTCCAGATAGTGTTAAGTCGGCGTCCCCTAGGTTAAGAGTCCCAAGACTTAGTTTCCTTCTTCGGGTGAAGGGTACCACTCATGTTTTGCTCGTATTTAACGAAAGTCCTTTCTCCCAACACCAGTTTTGCGTAATGTCGAGAGCTAGTTACATGCGATCAGTTACAGTAGAGTCTATTTTAACCAAGATAACTAGATTGCCGGCAAAGCCCTGAACTTCCTATCCGAGATCGTTGAGAGTCTGTAGGAGCTCGTCAATGATCAATAGTCAAAGGAGCGGTGATAAAATGCCTCCTGCGGGGCATCCTTTGGTTGACTTGACACATAATCTTTTTAGCCCAGTTTCAAAGATTGTTGTTCTATTCCTCAGCATATTGAGAGGCCACGTTATGATTAGATTGCAAAGATTTACAATACACAATTTTAACAGCCAGAATTTTGAATACCGAATATTATACCCAACCCGAACTGCCTGGTTACATATAAGAGAAAGAAGAGAGTGGGCGTGTATTTCTAATTATCAAAGTTAGCAATAATTGGCAGTAGTGGAAATATTTCTTATATAAAAATTCTCGTTTAGCTACTCAAATTCTGCGGATCTACATGTGGCGTAGGTTATTTCCAAAAATAAAAAATGAAACGATAATGCTGAAGTTGCTAAAATCTCTTTCAATTGAAAAATATATAGAAATGAATGGCAATTATGTCAAAATATTTAAAAACAATGAAAATTAACACTCCCCTTATAATCTATAAAGTAATTTTTTAATAAGTATCCTTGTATAGAAATGTTAAATCTTAAAACCTAACTCCACGTTTGCAAATAGTTAGCAATCAGTTAAAGCAATTGACCTTCCATAGAAGCCATAAGTTTACTTGAAATGTTTTTAAATCACTTTTTCCTATGAAACTATTTTTAATTATAATGAAATTGTGACCACGCAAGCATGGAAAGCATTCGTAATTAAATTTTACCTTCAGGCACTTTGTAGTTTTTACCACAAAGGCCACGAATATTCCTGAGCAATAGAAAAATTATAGCGTCAGTATGAACCAATTAAGAAATCATGGAAGAAAGGTTGGGTTTTTTTGTATATTCATCAGCTGTTACATACATACGCAACCGATTCTTGCACTTTCGCAGTTTTGTAATTAACCGAGATTTGCATAAGGATTACCAGTTTCGTATGCGCCAGTTGCATTTTGCTTTAATTACACGCACTGCCCGGCGAGGTATACTTAAATGTAAAAATATACCCTGAAGGGAAATCCACTGGTACCAAACTGGTTCGCTTCCACGTAATTTGGTACTCTCACTAGTTCACATATAGTCTCTTTTCGATATGAGCCACTTGTGAATTTTACACGACGATGCGCGATAAAATGTCAAATGTTACCCTAGGAATACCTTTTTCGCTTGTTCGAAATTAGAAAATTTTATGGGTGAAATCTTGGATGCTTAGTAGAGTGAGCCGAAAAAAGTTTTTTTTCTCGGAACACATATTTTGTTTTTCCGGAAAACATCCTTTTAACAATGATGGCTGATGAGAGATGAGAAATTCGCCTCGATGCTTTCTTGCAAGCGCGACATAGTTTACTACATGCATGTCGTACTCTACCCAATCTCGATTTTGATGCTGATGATTACAGCAAAGTGATAAACTGGTCTTCGGTAAATATAATCTCTCCTCCCGTTCTAAAGAACGTAACAAATGAAATTCTAACGGGGATTTATCATCTCTAAATATCCATGCCACACACTTGCGATGGAGCGAATGGTGAAACTCGTTACTGTAGCATCGCTTGTGTGCGGACGTGACGCTCGGGATGAATTCATTCGGTGTACATTAGCATCCCGCCAAACTAATGTCGTATTTTGGCAATTGAGCGCAACATTTAAACATATCTCGCGTTGTACTTATTGCATCGGGTCACACTAAACGGCGATTTGAAGATGAGTGTCTCTTTGACAGTGTTGTGATCGTACGTTTCAGTCTTAAGTTATAGCGCGTCAAAGATGTAGTCCACCAAGCAAAAAATTCGTCATATTTTACGTTTTTACTACCTTAGAGGTAAAAATGCAACGAAGGTGGCGGCAAAAATTTGTGAAGTTTATGGGCCTGATACTATAACGATTCGCACAGCACAGCGCTGGTTCGATCGATTTCATTCTGGTGTAGTAGATGTCGAAGATGCATCCCGTACTGGTAGGCCAATCGTCGTAGAGACTGATAAAATCGTTGAAATTATCCAAAGAGACCGGCATGTGAGCATTCGCTCGATTAGTCAGGAACTAGGTGTAGACCACAAAACCGTTTGGAACCATTTGCAGAAGATTGGATTCCAAAAAAAGCTGGATGTTTGGGTGCCACACGTGTTGACGCAAAAAAATCTCTTGGACCGAATCAACGCTTGCGATTCTCTGCTAAAACGGAACGAACTTGACCCATTTTTGAAGCGGATGGTGACTGGCGATGAAAAGTGGATCACGTACGACAACGCCAAACGAAAAAGATCCTGGTCGAGAAGCGGCGAGCCGGCCCAAACCATCACCAAACTCGGATTGACCGCCAGGAAGGTTTTGCTGTGTGTTTGGTGGGATTGGAAGGGAATTATCCACTATGAGCTGCGCAACTATGGCCAGACCCTTAATTCGGTCCTCTGCTGTGAGCAAGTTGACCGTTTGAAGCAGGCGATTGACCAGAAGCGGCCAGAATTGGTCAATAAGAATGGTGTTGTGTTCCACCAGGACAACGCTCGTCCTCACACATCTTTGATGACCCGCCAGAAGCTACGGGAGCTCGGATGGGATGTCCTATCGCGCCCACCATATTGTCCGGACCTGGCACCAAGTGACTATCATCTCTTCCGGTCCATGCAAAACGCCCTTGGTGATACCAAGTTGGCCTCAAAAGAGGCTTGCGAAAACTGGTTGTCTGAGTTTTTTGCAAATAAGGAGGGGGGTTTATAAAGGGGGGATAATGAAGTTGCCTTCTAAATGGCAACAAGTTTGCGAACAAAACGGGGCATATTTGACTTGAATCGGATAATTCTCAGTACGTTAAATAAAACGTCAAATTTCGATCACAAATACGACAATTATTTTTCCCCAACCAATAAATATTGATTTATGTACTCGTATTTTCGCATTATAAAGTAGGCAAAAAGCTGCAAATCAATAACGTTTTATTATTTATTATATTTAATGCTTAGCACCCCTTTTGTGACAATTCGGCACCAATATTGAATTTAATGAATTATTTCCACGCTACCATGCATGCCAGCCAACTGCTCTAGTCCGCATTGTTGCAATATACGATAAGGCAGACCATTGCTGTAACATTTAAAAGGTCTCAGAATGGATACTTTCTGGCTTTACTTATTATTTTTTTAGTTTTTGAATTAAAAATTTTTTATTTTTATTTTATTATTTAAATTTATTATTTAGAGCTCTAATTTTCATTAATAACACAAATGTGATGCTTATTTTCGCTATATTAACTGCGTTCAAGCGGGGAAAATAGTGACTATTTAGGTACTCTGAGCACAGACGTCGCTACTCACGAGTAGCGAAATGGTTCACAATTGGCACAAACGCACTAGTGCTAAACGAGAAACTTATTTCACCACTTCAGGTTTCCCCTGCAGAGCATACAACTACAGGCGGGAGAGTGTGTGCGCGTATGAGTGCAAGCGCCGTTCTGCTGACTGCCCTGTCCTGTTTAATTGGTACCTGTGCGGCCACTTATTAAAGGTCATTTGTTCAGCCTGGAGCGACTCCATCCAACTTTTATTGTACGCAACACTTGCACGAGGAACCTCTCAGATAGAGGTGAGTGTGCAATTTTTGGTTTTGTAGTCTATCTGTGGAGTCATCGGCGCGACTTTATATTCGTATTTTTGCTTTGACCGGCGATATTGAAGAGTTTTATTTTTCTCTATGGGAATGAAAAAATGGTGTATGCAACAATGTGAATGCAATAAAGAAAACCATTATAAACTAAAAGGAAAAACTGCAGAGTTTTCTTTCATTAGTATCAAAGAATTTTCACAAGTATGATATAATAGTTTGGATTCAAGAGAATAACTTCAACGTGAATCGGATATAGAGTTCAACAACTGTTTCGAGAATTAGAAAATACGATCGCATCAGTGGTGGGCGGAGCACAGGGACATTTTAGGTTGTTAACCGATCTCAGTAACATTCGACTCAGATGTAGAAAGGACGTACAGATATGGCTAAATGTACGTAAATGAACTAAATTATAACACCCTAGGACTCAGGCACACGGTTATACATTCTGTCAAAAACAAATCGGGTACTGTTCATTTAAAAAGCGCCAGTTACACTTCTGTCTAAATTCTTTTTGCTGGAATGTTGGTATAACTGTCTTCTATAGTGTTGCAAAGTTTGAACGTCATCTGTCAATTACCTTGTTTTTGGCATTTAATTATGTCGGTCAACCGCAGGTGTGCTCTGCGATTTTCACTATGGATGAAATTATCGAACAAAGAGATTGTCTAAAAATTTAGTGTTTTGAACGGGATTTTGTATGCCGAATCATTGAAAACGTTGCAGAAAACCTATGGCGAGTGCACTTTATCAAAAACACGGGTCTACGAGGGGTATAAGGCTTTTGTTGAGGTACGAGAAGTCGTGAAAGATTTGCCCCGATCTGATCGCCCATCAACGTTTTCAACGAATGAAAACAAAGTCCTCGACAAAGTCAAGGAAATGGTGCTCGAAATCATTTAAGTTTGAGAGAGGATGCTCGTGACCTTAGCGTGCCTCACGAATCAATTCGCAACATTTTACATCATCAATTGGGCATAAGACGCGGGCATCGGAAGAAGGTTGCTGAAAACATGCTTGAGCAAATGAATTCGGACCCAACGAATATACAGCGCATTAGCGCATCATAACAGGTGATACGACGTGGGTATATGAGTTTGACATGCAAACCAGTCAATAGGCCGCGGAGTGGCACTATCCACATGAGCCGACATCCAAAAAACCACGTCAAAGTCGTTCAAAAGCGAAAATCCTGCTACTCGGTTGCTTTGATTATCATAGTGTTATGCACTCGGGATTCGTTCCAAATATATATATATATATAATTGGCGCGAACACCCTTTTGTGTTTTTGGCCAAGCTCCTCCTCGTATTTGTGGCATGCGTCTTGATGTTGTTCCACAAATGGAGGGACCTACAGTTTCAAGCCGACTCCGAACGGCAGATATTTTTATGAGGAGCTTTTCCATGGCAGAAATACACTCGGAGGTTTGCCATTGCCTGCCGAGGGGCGACCGCTACTAGAAAAATGTTTTTATTATGTTTGGTTTCTCCGAGATTCGAACCAACGTTCTCTCTGTGAATTCCGAATGGTAATCACGCACCAACCCATTCGGCTACGGCGGCATTCCAAATGGTTCTATGGTAAATTAAGAACATTATTTGGAAGTTATGCGACGTTTGAGAGAGGATGTGCGCAGGAAACGACCCAATTTGTGGAAAGAAAACTCATGGATGTTGCCCCATGATAACGCACCGTCTGACAAGGTTCATACTGGGAGCACTTTTTTGATCAAACACTCGACGTATCCACCGGATTTAGCTCCCTGTGACTTTTTTCTTTTCCCAAAAATAAATTTGCCACTCCGCCGACGCTGCTTTGAGTCGATAGAGGCTATGAAGGAGAATTCGCTGAAGAAGATCTCTTCAAACGCATTTAAAATGTGCTGTGATGACTGGACTAATTGCGGACTATTTGTCATATGTGTAGTGCTTCGAATGGAGCGTATTTTGAAGGCGACAAAATAAATTTTGATGATTAAGCAATTATTTTGTGTTTTATTGAACAATGCCCGGTACTTTTTTGACAGAATGTAAATAAATACAATAGCCTACAAAGGTAAATTTATAGTTGAAGGTGGTGTTGGAGTTGTTGTCTGAGTGACACAGCCCAGACCCAATTAGCACAAAAGATGCCATTTTGATACACCACTTGTAGAACAACTACTTTTTATCAGTCGATCCATCACGAATTGACTATAAATCTGCCAGTGTTGTCTTTTTTTTCTCCAATTTCTTTCAAGTTAACCATCAAGATATCCCCCAATATTCTATGTTTCTATGGCTTAGAGCATCCCGACTTGGACATTCACACAGATAGTGAAAGACGGTTTCATTAGATTCTTCTTGACTGCAGCGTCTGCAGCTACCGTTGTACGGCACGCCAATCTTCCTGGCATGCTCTCCCAAAGGTCAATGGCCGGTTATTGTAGACGCAATTCTGAATGTATCTGCTCGTGGCTTTCTTAACAACTCGTCAGTTTTGGACATGTTGAAGTTGGGCCACGTCAGTTTAGATATTTTGCAGGTATCCGTGTTTGTCCATCTGTCATGGCCTGTTTCTAGAATAGGAAAATAGGGCACGTCTTGGGGACAGCCTATTTCTACCGCTTCGTATTCGTTATGGATGATCCCTGCCCTGCCACTTCATCAGCTTTCTCATTTTCCACTATGTTCCTATGGCCAGGTGGTGCCGGTTGTCCTGCGCGCTAAGGCATTTAATTCTTCTTCGCATTGTCTGATGCTTTTTGAATTGATAAAAGAAGGTTTTAAAACTAAGATGGCTGCTTGGCTATCTGAAAAAATGCATACTTCCGATAGTTGTTGTGGATCGCTTCTGATTATCCTGCAAGCTTCCCTTATACCGAGAACTTCTGCCCGCATAACATTTCGCAAAGCCTCCTTAATTGTTATTACTTGCTGTCGTATTCGATTTTCTAAGAGTTCCTAAAGCTGCTCAATAAGATTGAGATCGGTAACTGAGGGGGTGTTTTAAGCTATTTTGGAGCGTTGTACAATAGCCAATTCGTGACGAACTTGGCTGTGTGTTCTGGTTCTTTATCTTGGTGGAACCAAAACGTTCTTGATAAGCCAAGATTTTCGGCAAGCTGTTCCATATTCCTTCTTAAAATGTTCCATATATCCATTGGAATTGGAATTGGTACAATGCGACCTCATTCCATAAATTCTAACTGACCCACATCACTTGTCGCCATACATCCCTACACCATATTTCCACCAGCGCCGTGTTTGACTCTACCAAAAAGATTTTGCTTCTGAAGAGTAGTGCCTGATTCGCCCCAAACAGTTTGACAACCTCTTATCCCAAAAATATAAAAAATACTTTCGTTTGAAAAATGACTTGAAATCGTGAAATCCAAACATCAATTAGTATTAGATGTGGATGTTGGTTGGATCTCAAACAATTACTGAGAAGTGCTGTCACCATATATTCACCAAATTTTAAAGAATTATCAAGAGAAGTAAAATTAAGATGTTGTGTTCTTTTATTTATGTTTTAAACTTTTTTTTTTTTAGATCTCCATTTATTTCATACAATCTGTCGTTACAATAACAATAGTACTATTTTTACCTACAATTTAAAGAAGAATAACTTAGAGTAAGAACTCACAGTGGAATTCGTTACTTAATAATGAACATCATATAACATATACATAGGTATATTATACAATTTTACAACTTTTGCATTTACGTATATTACGTTTTAACTATTTGCATTAAATTGTTAGGCTGACATTTTTTTAATCTTGAAGAGTAGCTTATCTGGGAAAGGTTATTTGCTCGATTATTCGGATGAGTGGCTAGTCGGTTGTTGTATCTCTGGCTGAGGTTGTTTATTTCTTCGAAAACTGTCGTAACTTTTAGGTCACGATGCAGTATCTCGTTTCGTACAAACCAGGGCGCATAGGCAGCAGGCGCAGCACGTTTGACTGAAATCTTTGCATGATTTCTAGATTTGATTTTGCAGCTGAGCCCCATAATTGAACTCCATACGTGCATATCGCTTTCAGAATAGATTTGTAGATAAACACCTTATTGTCTAATGTAAGTGCTGAATTGTAGTCGATTAACCAGTGTAGTGATCGTAATTTCAATCCAAATTGCTTTCGCTTTAAAAATATATGCGATCGCCAAGTACGACACAGGTCTAATAGTATACCTAAATATTTGATATTATCTGTTTGAGGTATTGGAACGCTGTTAAGAGATACGGCAGGACATGAGCCATTTCGAAGAGTGAATGTTATCTGCGCCGATTTGCTTTCATTAGCTTTTATGTGCCATTTTTTCATCCAGTCCCTAAAACTGTTAAGGTTTTCTTGTAGGCAATCAGGTAATAAAGCAATTGAGGGAAGGGAACTCCTAGCCATTACGACAGTATCATCTGCAAACGTGGTTGCATATGTGTTCTTTGATAGTGGCAGGTCTGCCGTGAACAAAGTGTACAAGACGGGGCCTAGAACACTTCCTTGTGGTACACATGCTCTAATTGCGTGAAGGTTAGTGGTTTCGTTGTTTACTTTAACAAGAAAATGTATATTTTGCAAGTATGATTTTATGAGCATATAACAGTTGTGCGGTAAAGCCTGCTTAAGCTTGTATAGCAGGCCTTCATGCCAGACTTTATCGAAAGCTTGCGTTATATCTAAAAATGCCGCTGTACAGTATTGCCTACTCTCAAGTGCTTGTCTAGCGAAATCATACACACAATTAACTTGCTCTACGGTGGAGTGATACTTACGAAAACCAAATTGGTGGGCTGGAATGAGATTCTTTTGCGCAATTATTGGATTATTTGCGCAGCTTTTCGAAGAGTTAAGAGGCATCATCGATCCACCCTTGCGACTGATCCTTTGACTAGAAATCGCATTTTAACCATCACTCACCGTTTTCGCCTGATATGCCTCACTGGGACTTCTACCTATTCAGAAAATTGCCTTTGGTCATGAAAGGAAAATGTTTTGCATCCGTAGAGGCCATCTAAAAGGCTTGTACCGACATCCTGAAGGACATTCCGGATTCCGGTCAATGACCTGAAACACTCTTTCGAAAAGCTTTTATATCGCAGAAAACAAGCTCCTGTCGTTTCTATTTTAGCTCAGTCTTGTTTATTTTGGACTTCACCTTGTAAAATAACATTATGTTGGAAAGAAACAAAGTGAAAGCTGACTTTCTGATTGCTGCAATTACTTTCCGTTATGCTTTTGTAACTTAAGAATGTAATGAGAGAAATAAATAATGAAATATATTTTCATCTATAAATTGATTTGTGTTGTTAATAAGTTTAAAAATATTTATATGTAATAAAGAGAACGCAGACTTTATGATGTGTTTGTATTACTTTTAAATTCAGTCAAGAGCACTGAAAATCGCTCAGGTGATCAGCGACCTTCTTAAATGGCGATTAATGAAAAAAGGAAACTAAAAAGTAATAAAACGAGTTAAATGTAAATAGCGAAAGAAAATTACTATTTAATTTATTAAATTAACTTAGAAATATAATATTGCATGCAACATCGAGAAAAACTCCCTCCAATCTCCTCTAATTACAATGCAATCATTTCGGACAATGGCCAACACGAAACCTTATAGAATTTTTATCTAGTTGCTACAAAAGCGTACGTACATCTGTGCCGTATGTTGCAACACGCCCCTCCACAGCCATCCATTTATACTCGTACTGGTGAGTGTTGCATGTAGTAAAATTGCACTGAAGCGCTGTGCATCAGCAAGTTACGGTGCACTTAAGCGGATTGTCCTTCCAGTTTTCACATTTCTCTTCAGCAACTCACGTAGATTGAACGGTATTGAAAGGTGATTTCCTCCTGCCCACGCGCTTCAATTCCACATTCACATACGTTTTTATAAGACTTTGTTGCGGTACTTTGCTCTGAGGCCACCGTCCGATTATGATGATTATCGTTGTGTTTTCAACTTAAGTTGCCAAATGTTGGCCGCAATACAAAAACAGTGAGCCGCAAGCCGCATAAGAAAGCGATTTCATTAAAATGCAATCCCCCAGAGGTTCGACGCTAATGTGTAGAGGTAAATGCGTGTGGGTTGGAAGCCACATGGCAGAAGCCATATGCAGGTCATAGTTTGCATTAACCTGTGCGAGCAGACGTATGCACTCATATATAGTTATTTGTGTGTGTATGAGTGTAGTATCAGTATGAACTATCATACTCTTAATACTTCTAATCACAAATTTCATTTTTTTATTTCATCTAGTACACTAACGAAATTCGATGTTACGGGTATTCATAGTTTGGATGAGAAGGAGAACGCTTAAGACGCAACTATTGATACGGTTTCGGTAATTATCATTTTTGTGGTGGCAGTAATTGCAAGGGCGATGGCTGAGAAACATTTTTGTACATCAATTTACTTAATTTAATGGATTTTGGTATAATTTGTTAATGTTAAATGCCTCATTTTTTGTTGGAAATCTTGGCATGATATACATTTCGTTTCAGTGTAAAAATTTTACTGAAAAAAAATTTACTTAAAAAAGTTTACTTAAAAAAGTTTACTAAAAAATTTTACTAAAAATTTTTTTTTTACTGTTTACTTATATTTTACTGAAAAAAACACATGAGACACATTTCGTTTCAGTGTAAAAATTTTACTGAAAAAAAATTTATTTAAAAAATTTTACTCAAATTTTTTTTTTACTTTTTACTTATTTAATTAAAACAATTTTTTTACTGTTTACTTATATTTTACTGAAAAAAATATTTTTTTTTGGCGTGAGACACATTTCATTTAAGTGTCAAAATTTTACTAAAAAAATTTTACCCAAAAATATTTTTCTTTACTTATTTTACTTAGTTTTTACTGAATAAAATATTTTTTTTTTTGGCGCGAGACACATTTCGTTTCGGTGTAAAAATTTTACTGAAAAAAAATGTATTTAAAAAATTTTAATAAAAAAATTTTACTGAAAAAATTTTACTGGAAAAAATTTTTTTACTGTTTACTTATATTTTACTGAAAAAAATATTTTTTTTGGCGTGAGCCAGATTTCGTTTTAGTGTAAAAATTAACTGAAAAAATTTTACTCAAATATTTTTTTACTCAAATAAATTAAAGATGAAATAATCCACAAGCTTTCACTGACTTAGTTTTTGGAAACTGTTTGCGTTAGTTCAAACATACTAAAAAGCCAAACTCTGAGACCACTAAAAGATTCAGTGCATCATCTTCATCATCATCAATAGCATAAAGTCGAGTGCAGACCATTGCTTCCACAACTACGGTTCTCCACTCCGATCGATCATCTGCTACGCCTTCCCAGTTTGCGACCCCCATTTTTTTCATTTCTCCCTCTGGCTCACCGTCCAACCACTTGCCCATGGAACGCTGTACTGGCAGCTCTTCATTTGGACATTCGGTAAATGTGCCCTAGCCATCTGATTCCTTGACTTTTTATAGAACGTATTGCGTTTCCATTTTGAATCAACACATCGAGTTCACGATTGCATCTTACCTGATATATTTTTCCCAGTATCTTCCTTTCAAACCTCAGTTTTTGGTCGATGTCTGTTGTTTTAAGTACCCATATCCTCGCTGCTATATGTTATTGTGGGTCGGACAAGCGCTCTATACATTGTCATATTTTGAGCTTTTGATAGCAATCGAGAGTTGAATAATTTTATGTGTGCAGAGAATGCTTCATTTGCCGCGCTTACTCGGTCGTTTATTGCCACGGAAGCGTCGGAATTACTGCTGATGAAGAGGCCTAAGTATTTAAATTGGCCAACACTCTGATTGCATTCATCATCGATTTCAATGTGTGCAAAATCACTCGGTTTCTTTGCGAAGTGCATATACGAGGTGTGTTCAAAAAGTATCGCGAATTTTGTATTTTTTCAAAATTTATTTATTTATTCATTGATATCTATTTTGTCCCCTTCAAAGTAGGCCCCATGAGATATTATGCACTTGTTCCAATGTTTTTTTCAATCTTCAAAGCACTTCAAAAAATCATTTTTTTTTATCTTGTTCAGCTCCTCCTTCGATGCCGTCTTTATCTCGTCAATCGTAGCGTAGCGTCGTCCTTTCATGAGCCTCTTCAGTTTCGGGGACAAGAAAAAGGCACAAGGGACCAGATATGGGGAATACGGTGGCTGTGGCAACATTAGTGTGTTGTCGCGAACAAGCAACGATGTGTGAGCAGGGGCTTTATCGTGATGCAAGAGCCAATTTTTGTTTTTCCACAAACCCCGGCGTTTCTGGCGGACTGCCTCGCGCAAATTGCACATAACTTGCAGGTAATAATCCTTATTGGCCGTTTTACCCTGTGGCAAAAACTCACTGTGGCAGAATACACAACGCCTTTGCAATCGAAGAAAACGGTAAGCAAAACTTTTACATTCGACCGAACTTGGCGCGCTTTTTTCGGTCTTGGTTCGTGCGGCAGCTTCTATTGAGCTTTGGTTTCCACGTAATAACCATAAACCTACGATTCGTCACCAGTTATGACCCTCTGGAGCAAATTTGGGTCGTCGCGGACAGAGTCCAACATCTCATTAGCAATGTTCATGCGATACTACTTTTAGTCGAAATTGAGTAGTTTTGGTACGAATTTTGCGGCGACCCGTCTCATGACCAAATCATTGAAAAAAATCTAAAGGCACGAACCAATCGATATATCTCGGTGCTCACAAACTCCTTTAGCGGTGATTCGAGATTAGCCAATACCATTTCACTTCACTTCATCTTTCGTCTGTTGTTGAAGTGCTCAAGCTTCTTCTCGACCTTCTAAGAGCATTTTGTACCACCGATAAACGTTGCAAAGTAGCTTCTCTGTATGACACAGTCAACATTGGAATGCATCCGCGCACATAATTTTTTCACACAAAATTTGATACAGGTTCTTTGATCCATCTTTTTGAATAGGTAAAAATCGAAGACGAGCAGAAGCACGTGCAAGCAAAGCAGCTGTTAACAATTACCTGAACTTTCAAAAAGGCCGAACTCGTCGGCATGAGGGAGAGACATGAGTACCAACATATCGCCACAAAAAAATCGAAATTCGAATCTGCGAAAATATAAAATTCGCGAAACTTTTTGAACACACCTCGGATATTCTTAAAATTGTCGAATACTGCTGGTGTTTTTCAGGCAGAAGTCTTTGGGATCTTGCAGGCATGCAAAATGTTTAGGGAGCATGGGAGCGCGGAAGATATTTACAATTTCCGACATTTCTCTGATCTGGGTTCCAAACTATAGGCACATAGATAGAAATGAAATTGCTGACGAGCTTTCCAGGAAAGACCCGGATGGAATTGCTCTCAGAGGCCTCCCATCCGGTCATCAACATCCCTCTGACTGTTGTTAAAGTAGCTTGCTTAACTTATTTCTCAGGAAAGCGCTGCTCAGATGGAGCTCCATTTGCTCGAGTGCTATTTTGAAAATCCTTTAACTCCAATACAATAGACGTAAGACGCAGCAAATCTTGGGACCGCCACGCCATTCAATTTCTAAACTTGTAGCTGTGTTTGGACGACCGGCAAACACCCAAAAAAGCTGGGTTTTTCATATAATTTTTTTTTCTTCTTGTTCACTCCTCTCGGGAGCATAGCGCCTCGAAAAGACTATGTCTTGCGTTGGTTTCGTTAATCTATTTTAATTTCTGACAGGGTAGATGATTAGCCTGCCGCTACCAACTCTAAGTAGAGGTCGTTGCTTAGGAGCAACGACTTCTTACTGCTTGGAGCGCCATCTGTGTTTCACATTTTTTCGGCCATTTCATATAAGAACTTTTATTTTGTGCACAAACATTTTAAGAATAAGGTGCCATTATTAGCGGTGGAGGGCACTACCACTCGCCCCCACTTGACATAGAGATTGTCGGTATACCCCTTTCCGTATTCAAACTGCGTGGTACAAATAGCATTGGCGCTTCAGTCAACACGAGATGGGTTGATAGTCTGACATGTAACGCTACAAGAAGAATTTCGCAAAAATGGGACGTAACGCGCTCAAAGGCGCTACTTAACCGCTCAAGGAAACCATCTCCATGTTAGCTGATTTGATCACAGGTCATTATCCTCTAGGTCGATATGTTCAAAGATGGAATGTACCTCATTTCGATTATTGCAGAAGCTGCAAGAATGAGGAGGAAGAAGAGTCTGTCAGCCATCTTCTTTGAGCTCTGTCCTTCGTGGCATGCCTGTACGTGTATATCCTTTGGCTCTTCTTCCTTTAGTTCTTGAATGACACTGATGACCTTAGGGATATACAAATACATAAGTGTCAGGCAGATCAACGGGGTGAACTTAAAATAAAATGGTTTAATGAGAGCAGCAGGCAACTGCCACTGTAGTAACACAATGAATCAGCAACGGTTTAAGTGAGTTGGGTTAAAGACCGACTGCCACTTCCACTTACTACCTGCCTACCTAAGTACGTCATCATAGAATAATTTAAAATGCATAATTTTTCGCACTTTTCTAACAATTTATTAAACTTTTTCACACCCCATAGGAACATTTTTTTTAAAAGGAAACTCAATTTGACTTTTACATGAAAACTCGTTTGAAAATCTCGCCAACACTACAATTAAGGGTCATCAAACAAATGATACTGGCGATGATTAAAATATTGCCAAGGAACAGTCCTAGTAGATCCACTTAAAAATATCGCAAAAGGAAAGTCACACCACACAAACTACAATTAAAGGCAAATTGCCAGCAAAAAAGGTGTGAATTTTATGGCTTAAAAGGTGTGAAAATTGAGAAAATTGTCGCCACTATTAGAAGCACAATTTTTTTTATACTCGTATCAACGATTTGCATGCTTCACTATATTCGTATGTATGCACTTACTTGCAAAAGCTGGTGTATGGCATTTAATATAGAATAAAAATAATAAAAGAGCAGCATTTGCTTGCGCTCCAAAGGCCTCTTTTTACAACCCTGCTTCACCAACCACGCATGCATTTACTGTGCCAATACTTACACAATGAAGGACAAGTGTGTAAAAGTTCAGCAGAATCGAAATAAATCTGTGGAAAAAAGTGCGAGACAGTCAGTCCCAAGGCATCGGCGTCATGTAAACTAGAAGTTAAGCGCAATTTGAAATTTATAATGCGCGGACTCGTCAATTTGGGTGATGCCTATTTTTTGTAAGATTGATAACGCTGCCATTGATATCTGTGTAAAATTATCGGGTATTTTTTAAGAGCTTGAGAATTTAAAAGGATTATATAAAACAGCACATAGTTGGAATATATTTTTTTATTTAAAACCTGGTAGATAATTTCATGGCATACATTTTTTGAATAATATATCCGGCATATGTCCGCCCCAAATACGGGTTACATGGTCCATTCGATTGTTTTCTGCGTTCTTCAATCAACAAAAATGCCATCCAAACGATGATCATTAGGCTTCAATTCATGCACGACCTGTATTTTATAAACACGCAAGCCAATGACTTCGTATACCTAGGAACCAGCATGAACAGATAATAATGTCAGCCTGGAAATCCAACGTAGAATCTCTCTTTCAACAAGTGCTACTTTGGTCTCAGTAGGCAATTGAGTAGTAAAATCCTCTCTCGACGAACAAAACTAGCACTCTACAAGACTCTCATCATGCCCGTCATAACGTATGGCGCAGAAGCGTGGACGATGACAACATCCAATGAAGCGACGCTTGGAGTGTTTGAGATAAAGATTCTGCGCAAGTTTTTGGACCTTTGCACGTTGGCAACGGCGAATATCGCAGACCATGGAACGATTAGCTGCATGAGCTACGTGGCTGGGTCATGTTGCCTGAATGGATACAAACGCTCCGGCTCTGAAAGTATTCGATGCGGTACCAGCTGGTGGTAGTAGAGGAAGAGGAAGGCCTCCTTTGCGCTGGAAAGGTCAGGTGGAAAAGGACTTGGCTTCACTTGGTGTGTCCAATTGACGCCGGTTAGCACGAGAAAGAAACGACTGGCTTTGTTAAACTCGGCCAAAATAACGTAAGCGGTTATCGCGTCAATTAAGAAGAAGAAGAAGCCAAGTTCTTTACCTAAATTTTTCACATAGTCGAAGGGTAAAGGACAACAAGTTGATAATAGCGACGTATCGACATTACGGCGACTTCTTCAACACTTCGCTCTATGAACTTTGCGAACAGAGTTTTTTTCAAAATAAATTTCCCCACTTTGGAAGCGTTGTTCTCGAGTTACACTTTGTCATTCTCAGCTGTCAAACCATCGATAACAATAGTTCTCAAGCAGCTAAAAAACACCCGATATGTAAAAATAAACATTTTCAATAAAAATTGAATGTGGAAATTTTAACAATGCCTGATTTTGTTGCATTAAATTTTGGGAAACAAAAAATTTGTATAAGTAGTAGGAAGAAAATAGAGAAAGGCATCTTCAAAAGAAGATGAAACGACCACCAACATCAACCAATGAATAGCAAGTAAAGGAAACCAAAGATTTGCTGCTCAAAAATCGCAGATACTGTTAGCTTTCTGGATCATGTCACACTGCTTTGTCAATTAGCAATTCCACTGATGCTACACCCCACGAAAAAATTATAAGGCCAAATAAATTTTTTATATTTTTATTAACAGTCTCGTTGAAGTCGCGATGTGATTCAGTTTTTTACAACATTTTGAAAAATTTTTACCATGCGACATTAATCGAATTTCTCAGACTTTTAACGCTATCAAACTGTCTTCCATTTTGGAAAACCGATTGAGAATATATTGCTCTTACATTTTTGATTGGGTTAAGGTCAAGGCTGCAGTCAGTCCACTCTAAAATTCCTATTTTTTCGCAACCAAAAACTTTTCTTTTGCTTTGGAAGCAAGGACGGTTGCGTTGCCATGCTGGAGAATACTCTACTCATGGAAATTATCCACCGATGTTGCTGGTCCATCTCTTCCACCGATATCCAGCAGTTCACCGATGTTGCTTGTCTACCGATATCAACCAATCCACCCAAATTGCAGGTCCACCGATAGTAACCACTGATTCGTCTAGAAATTGTATACATTTAACACTTTACATTCTTATGGATATGAAAGATAAAGGCGTTTTGTCTTTGACTGTAATGACTGGCCGAACCATAAGAGAGCCCCTCCGAAATTACGAGCCGTTCTGCTCTCTTTTTTCTTCTGGTTATTTTGCCAATGCATTTGGAAATCACAAAAAAGAGGAGGAGCTCGGCCAAACGCCCGAAAAGGGTGTACGCGCCAATTATATATATATATATATATATATATTGGGAACCATCTGATTCGTCTAGATTGAATTTTTTTCATCGCTGGAATAGTTCATTCTCTTCTCATCTTCCCAAAATTCGTATTTTTTCTGCAAATCTCAATCTGGCCTATTTGTGTCATGTTAACTTATGTTGAGGTACTCCATTTTCGGTATAGCCATCGGGGCCGTCTTCAATTTTTCCATTGCTTCCTTTCGGCTGATAATACTAGTTCTCGGTAGTGGTTTTTTGACTCGATCAAACACTAAAAAAATGCAGCTAAATTCGATAGCTGCTGGATGATATTCGTTTGGTTCTTGGTCAAGAATTCACGACCATTATGCCAAATCCATGAGTTTCTTTTCCCACAAATTCTTTCGTTTTTGGCAAATTGCTTCCCGTAAACGTTGGTGCTTACATCCTTTATTGGGTGTTTGGCCGAGCTCCTTCTATTTTTTGTGGTATGTTTCTTGATGTTGTCTCTAAACGCCCAAATAATAGTCCTTATTAACTTTCTGACCTTCTGACAAAAATTACAATACCATTGTAATCTGTAAAAACCCTGCGCATCGGTTTCTTTTTTGACTGAAAACGAACTAGTTTTTTTGGTATTGGTTCATTCGAAGCTCTCCACTCACTCCCCAGATGTTTGGATTACTCATAAATCGACGTCCCCTCTCCAGTAATGATGATTTTGATGAATGTTGTGTCGGATGCAACCTTGGAATTCATGTCTTTGCCGATATCAACGCATAAAATTCAGGAACTTTGGGGCAATGTCCTCAACGGCTCCATAGACAATGCTCAAGTCCTCTGTAAGCCTTTGGAAGTTTAATTTGCGGTTATTAATCAACTTTTCCTTCACTTTATTGATGCTTTCATCAGTTTTCGATATCGACGGACTGCCACTACATTCGTCATCCTCGATGGACTTACGATCTCCCTGAAGCGTTCAAGCCACTCATAAACGGTTGTTTTCTTTAGAGTGTCCTTACCGAAATAGCATCCCAAAATCTGCTAGGTTTTAGGTTTTTCGCACCATTGAATCCATTTTTAAGTCCTCGGTGGACTCACGATCTCTTCTGAAGTAGAGAAGAGTCCCATATCTTAAGTGGCTGTTTTCTTTAGAGTCCCATCTCATTACAGAAAGAGTTTTCCAATATTTCTAAAGATTTCGTACCATTCAATACATTTTTAACACAAAATTTAATACGAACTCGTTGTTCCAAATTCCAATCCCTTATGGAAGTAGTAAAAAATCGCAAACACGCGCAACGGTAGATTTACTCAAGACGGCATATCTTTTACCAATGTCAAGCCATGGTAATACAATTTTGGTACAAATATTAATCAAAGATGTGGCAACCTAATAAAAGAAACAGAACAAAAATCAGATGATTTAGAGCTTCACTTGGCGTTTGTTTCGGGAACCTTTTGATCAAGGTGGTATAATATAACAAATACCTTTCTTTGGCGAAATCGATTTAGTCATTGCGAATGTTCAATGAGAAATTAATTCTTAATGGATAGTAGAAAGGGAACAAAAAACCTAGAAAATTAAGTTAAGTAGTCAAAATTGCAACAAATGCAGCTCTGCTATAATTCCAGTATTGTTAATCTTAATCCACAATGAGAAAAACAATATTGTTTGCCCCTAAAGAGCGGATGCACACTTTAATATTTGCTTTCTATGCATATTTGATAGGTTACTACAGCACACCCTCATCCCATTGGTATTCATATGTATTTGTATGTATGTATTTTATATGCATGTGTGAGTTAATACTAATTAGCTACACTTTTAGTAGCGTTTAAACCTGATTATTTCACCCCTCCTCACTGGCGTGGGTGGTAATTTTCCGCATCATTTAATTAAGCTGATTTAACGCACTCATCGTGACACGCGAATGAACAAATCCTATTCTTAAGGCACCTGCTATCACTTTCTACTACAGTGCTGCCTCCAAAAAAATCATATTTCTTGTTCTTATTAAACAATTCCCACCGAATTTCCGTATCCAAAACCCAATTTCTTACTTGAAGGTGTTATGCAGCGATTGAGAAATGTGACGCCATTGCTGACGCGCTATTTTGTTGAGTAGTGTTCTCTGAGAGCAAGAGTGGACCCCCACTCTAGCATTACATCTTTCTAAGGCCAAGCTTTTCTTATGCTGATAGAGGAATATTTTGTCTTGCAAAGATACTACAAATATAACTTTCGGGCTTCGACGATGTCGGGCAATATCAGTCATTTAGTGGCGGTTTCGCCATATAAATTCATATAAAAATACTAAACCAGCCTGGAGTAGAAGTCGCTGGGATTTCGATATCGTAAAGCAGAAGCGCTCGTCTAATGGGATTCTTACTCACCTTGATCCGTCCATTGCAGCTCTAAGGCAGCGTTGCTGTCAGGCTTTCGCCTTAATGGTAATTGTTGTACGTGTTAGGCTATGACCTTTATGCACTGCGACCAGCTTGATCTATTGTGCGCCCCTAATTACTTAATTTTAATTATTTAGTATTGCGAGCAATCGCACCAGTTCCTTAGGAGGGAGCATTTGTAAGTCTCCCTCCTCCAGTAGGTACGAGCCCAGGATTCTGTGTCTCCTGGGACGTAATGCTTCACTGTTGGTGATTAAGTGTTCCTTGGACTCTTCTCATCACAGCAGAACCTGCATAAACCAGTGCTAGATAGTCCTATTGTGTAGAAGTGTTTATTACAGGCAAAGTGACCTGTAAATGCTCGGCAGGGTAATCTGATACCCTTTTCGTCTAGGGCTAGAGCAGATTTTGCATGTTGGTATTAAAGTTCAGTAACTTTTTGGAGTGTTTAAGACCGCTCGTGCCGTTCCAGTATTCCTTGGTTTTTATTTGGGTCCATGTTTTGGCTTCCTGTTTTAGGTAGTATCCGATTTTCTATAATTCCTTTCGTTGGAAGTAATTTTTACCATTTGTGTCAAGCCCAGAGCACAATGAATTCCATTTCACTTATTTAAAAATATTCGTTTATATCTGGCCGCCTGTTTTAAAATAGTCGGCCTCTCACGGAAGCACCTTTTGATAGGCTGATATGTATCCACGCGACTAAGTAATATTGCTTTTCATTGGAAAATATATCGTAGCATACAGCATCCAAAGTCGACAGAATTGATCACTTGGCCTCAAATTTTTTAGACAGGAATCTGTAGACAATCCCTAAAAAGATTTCTGACCACGTCCACGTCTTTCCTTTTAAATGATTTTAGCTGGTATTGTATTCGTACTTACATCATTGGAACCAACGGATATTAAAACCGGTAGATGTTAGAGCTCTTTTTGCTACCGAAAATGCCTTAAAACGGTTTGGAAAACGTCTTACTGCAAAATTTCAAATAGGACAATATAAACTCCCCACCATGATATCCGAATTTGACTCTATCAGAATTCTTCTAGTGGGACTCTTACAGAGTAAAGTTTAAGCTAATCAGATAAAGACCAAAAAAGAACTCAAAGACCACATTCGAGCCAAAATAGCAGCGATATCACCCGAGACGCTGGCAAATGTAACTAAAAGGAACTCACTTTAATCTTACCAGGAACTGCGGCAACTAATAAATATTGTTTTTGAAAGCTTCTTATACAAGGAAAAGTCCAAAATAAACAAGACTGGCGTCATAAAAATGTTTTTGATGGCACCATATTTTTAATGAGTTAGTGCGTTGGAAGTTACATTCCTAGTTGACTGGTGACTTTCGGTTCAGTGGAAGCGAAGTTATTGCGTCTTAAGTGTAAGTATGTTTGTGTCATCGGTACAAAAATGAGTTTTGAACAAAGAGCTAATATCAATTTTGTTTTAAAATCGGTAAAACTTTACCGCAACAATTGAAGTGATGTGAAAAAAGTTTATTGCGATGATTGTCTATCTCGTGCCAGAGTTCATGAAAGGTTTACATGTTTCATAGATGGTTGTGAGGACATAAATGACAGTGAACATACGGGCCGCCCAAACTCAGTAATTACCGAAAACTCCAACGAAATTGTTGGTAAATTTATCAAAAATGAATCGGAGGTGAATATCTCCAAAACATCAACTTATCGCATTTTTACCGATCATTTGGATGTACGAAAGGTCTGTGTACGTTTCATTCCGCACAAGTTAACTGAGGACCAAAAATTGCTCAGAATTCAACATTCGAAAGACCTCATTAAAGATGCGAGAAAAGGGGAGAACTTCCTTTACAACATTGTAACTGGCTACGAAACGTGGTGTTTCCAATGTGATCCTGGAACTAAGCGTCAAAGTGCCGAATGGAAGGCCCCAGACGAGTAACAACCCAAAAAATCGCGTTTGTAGAAGTCAAAAATCAAGTCGATGCTCATTAGTTTCTACGATTCCAAGGGAATTGTCCACAAGAAGTTCGTTCCAATGGGCCAAACCGTCAATGCAATTTTCAATCTTGACGTTTTGAAGCGTTCGTTGCATCACATTCGTTGAATTCGCCCTGAGTACCGCGAAGGAGGCAGGAAATCGCATTTTAACCTTCAATCGGTCACCGTATTCGCCTGGTATGGCTGCCTTTGACTTCTACCTATTCTGAAAACTGCATTTGGCCATGCAAGGAAAACGTTTTGCGTCCGTAGAGGCCATCCAAGACCCTTGTATCGACATCCTGAAGGACATTCCGGTCAGTGACCTGAAACACTTTTTCGAAAAGCTTTTGGATCGCGCAAAACAGTGTATCGAGGTCAAAGGGAACTATTTTTAATATAATAACTAAACTCGAAGTTATCAGAAAAAAGCTTCTGGCATTTCTATTTTAGCTCAGTTTTGTTTGTTTTGGCCTGCAACTTGTATCATATAATGATGCTTAAATCTTCTGTTGGGTGATTGGGCGAGCTCGGACTCCTTTTTGTGGCGTGTAGCCTGACGTTTTTCCACAAATGAATGTACCTACATACGGTTTTTTGCCGCCCCCAAGCAGCAGATTGTTTTTATAAGAAGTTTTTTGATAGCAAAAATATACTGGAAGGTTTTCCATTATCTGTCATTTGCTGTTTCGCGCACAGTAAGTTTAAAACACCGGTCACGCATCAACCCATTCGGTAAGAGTAAGCTTAAAATACAGTTTTCTTATATCTATTAAAGATTGTCAAGGTTTTTCAACAGTTCCATTGACCAAATTACGATGGCACACCATATATCATACATACATACATATATACTCGTGCAAGTATAAGTATTCTTATTAATGGATATTGCTAAAACCTACTAAACCTCCCTAACAAATTAAGAGTAAAAATGCTTCTAATTTTGCTAAGAAAATGCCAAAAATGGCAGCACTGTGCTACTAATATATTGACAGGGATATTAGCTATAATTATCTACATACATACATACTTGTATATTACATATGCAGGCAAATAAGTTTTGTGCTAGGCCTATTCGTACAGTCCGCTTAAAAAAATTGGTAACACAATATTTTGACTGACTTTGACAACTTTTATTTCGTTTTTTTTTTTTAATATCATTAATATAAAAATAAAATTATATTGAATTCAGCGAAAATATCATACACATGAAAGCTTCTAAATTTTTTCAAACTTTATAAAATACTTAAGGCGAATCTATTAAAGGTGGTAGCAGTAGGACAGCTGATTCATGTTTTATTTTTCTTTCGGCGTGTAAATTCGGATTTCAGCACACAACTGAATTACGAAACGTATTTTTCCATTCAAATTTGTAATTTTTTAAATTCAAATGGCTTTTTATAAAAAAGTAAAATAATGAGAAAGTGTGCGATCTGTTTCAAAAATGTTTGGAAAAATTTTCAATAATGTCAGGAAAAAAATATTTGAATTCAAGACGACTTTTGCGCTACTTTAACCTTACACTTTATTAGACTAAAATTTAATAGGCTATACTTATAAAACTGCATACCCAATTTGGGGCTCGATAAGAGAGAGCTTTGCTGCTAGTCTATTTCTTTTTTGTTATGTTGGTCCACTCTTCTTTTTTCTGCAATGGAAAAATTCCAGTATCGTGCAGTGACTGAGTTTTTATTTTTGGAAGGTTTAAAAGCAAAGGAAATTTATGAACTAGTGTTGAAAGTGTATAAGGACTTTTCGCCATCAAATAAAACAGTAGAAAGATGGATTGCTGAATTTAAACGTGGCCTTGAAGACGACCCACGTCAAGGACGTCCAAAAACAGCAATAACACCACAAATTGTAGAAAAAATGCAGGATTTCGTATTAGAAAATCGTCGAGTGCCTGAAAGAGATTCATGCCCTAGGCATATCATTGGGCAGTGCAAGCAATACTTTGACTGAAGTATTGGGTTTATGAAAAGTCGATACAACACTACGGATGATAATTGGATGTAACACCAAGATCCTAAATCAAAACAAGAGGCTAAAGATTGATGTGAAACTGGTTATCCGGCTCCGAAACGAGTTCAGGACCAAAAATCGATCAAGAAGGTGTTAGCATCAGATTTTTGGGATGCGAAAGGAGTTTTGTTTGTGGATTACTTGCAAACTTTTGACAATGGCTAAAAACCATGAATATCCATGAATCCAAGTTCGAATTGCTGGAGCATCCTCCGTATTTACCTATCAAATTTCGCCCCTGGCGACTTCCATCTGTTTCCTGACCTAAAAAAAAGCGTTTTTCATTAAATGTTTGACGTCATTAGCTGTAGAAACATATTTTGCAGCCCTTCCAGATTCTCACTTCAGGAATGGAACGAGTGTATTAATGCTCAGGGAGGCTATACTGAATAATAAAGTGTACTTCAAACCATAAAATTGTCTTTATCTTATCGTACTTCTAAACTTCTTGAACAACTTAGTAATCGGTCATAAAATAAACTATATTTATATTAAAAGTGAATACAAACCAAAAAAACCCCAAATAAAGGTAGTCAAAAATGGCCTACTTAAAAGGTGGTTAAATTTTAAGGGCCGATGTTAAATGTAAACCACACCTAAATGTCAAGTTATTTTTTGAATTTCATTTAACATTTTTCAATTTCAGACTAACTCAATTTGTACCATGGAAAGATACATAATCGAGTAACGCGTTAGAGTTATTCAGGCTTATTAGGAAAACGGGCGTTCAAATCAAAATGCATACCGCGCACTTCGTGAAGAAAATCATCTTCCGTGATGAGGCACATTTTCACCTCAGTGGATTCGTCAATAAGCAGAATTGCCGCATTTGTGCTAATGATAATCCAAGAGTGATTGCCGAAAAATCAATGCACCCACAAAGAGTGACTGTTTGGTGCGGTTTTTGGGCCGGCGGCATCATTGAGCCGTATTTTTTCCAAAATGAGGCCGGTCAGGCAGTTACTGTGAATAGTGTTCGCTATCGTGAGATGATAACGAATTTTTTATGGCCCGAAGTGGAAGATATGGATGTGGAGGATATGTGGTTTCAAGAGGACGATGCCACTTGTCACACAGCTGACGATACAATGGCTCTTTTGCGCGAAAAATTTGATGGCCGAATAATCTTACGTCGCACTGTGCGGCCGATTCCCGAAAAGCTGGCCAAAACTCAAAAAATTGATTCAAAATTCCTTACTCGGGGGTTGTCGGGGTCGCTGATTACGAATTTGATCTTAAAATTTTGAAAATCCACCCCCTTCCACCCCTATTGGCCACCCCCTCACGTGAAATAGCGTATATTCAAGAACATAATCAAGATGCATGTAAATTTATATGCTTTCGGGGTCGCTGATTAGCAAGTGGTAGCAGCTGAATCTTGTTTTATTCAGTAACCATTACTTTTTTGAGTAACCTTTAATAGGTTTCAAAGCAGCATATGACGGCGTTGTATTACTATACAGTTTGAAAACTCAAATTTTATAAAAAAAATTGCAAAAAATGTATCTACGTATTGCTGCAGCTAAAAATTTTGTGTCGAGGTATTGATATGTACTAAAGATTTCTCGTATTTTACTAACCTTCCGAAGATGATTCCATTTGGTTTTGTTCAATTTACTCCATTACAAAATCTTTCAAATGTGTACAACTTTCACTTTTCATCGACAGTAATACGATGCTCAAACGAAGGCCACGTTGCGACTGAAAATACAGAGGATACTTAGGGTACAGGACGTTGCTATGAACGGTTTTCACTACTCAAGGCATTACTGTAGCCAACCCAAAGACAAAAAAACTCTATCTAGAAACTTTTTTTCGACTTTTGGCCAGCTTTTTGGGAATCGGCCGCACTGTGCGTCGCGGCGATGTCAATTGGCTGCCAAGATCATGTGATTTGACACCGTTGGACTTGTTTCTTTGGGGTTATTTGAAAGGTGTACGTCGATAAGCCAGAATCAATTCAAGAGCTAAAGGATGATATAATTCGGCACATTAACGGCATAGAACCTCAATTAAGCTTCAGTGTCAACGAAAATTTAGACCATCGGATGGAGGTGTGCCGCCGAGGCCGCGGCGGCCATTTGACCGCTATTTTGTTCCATACGTAATTGAGCCATACCAGTATTATCAAAATAAAGAGAAATGACAATAATTACCTAAAAATATGGTATTTTACTCAAAATCAACACCAGCTCTTAAAACTTAACCACCTTTTATTTTGGTACCACTTTATTTTTTAGCAGGCTGTAGTTTGCAAGCTGTCCATCACTCAAATGTGAAGTTAGCTGGTATTTACGGATTATTTGGCTTGGAGTTGTAATTCCAGTTGCGCGTTGAGTTTTGTTTCTGAATTAATAAGCGAACATGTAAACATACTTACGTACTCACTGTACACTACACCTCTGAATATTTGATAGTTTTTGTATTTGTTTGGTGCAATACTTCTGCGCTCACAATAATAATGCAGATCGGATTATGGGGAATTAATTTGTTATGCGATAATTTGAAAATGCGTTGTAAATAACAAAAATAAAATCCAGCAGTACGTTTAGTCGTATTAGCTTAAGAGTATAGATTTTTATATCTACGATTTTAAGAACTATATTTTTATAAAAAAAATTATTTAAACTACAAAAAAAAAAAATAGATAGTCAAAACTTTTGACGTACAGTAGAAGGTCGATTATCCGAAAGCCGGTCATCCGAAACGTCGGTTAACCGAAAGGAAACATGACGTCTTTTTTGGATATAAAGAATAAAAAAAGTATGTACAAATGAAATAGAAACGTTTAATAGAAATGACGCAGAGAGCGACGCAAGGGAACATCATAATTTTGGCATTTTCTGTGTCTTCATCGATAGCATGTTATATTTAGAACATAACTCATAGGTATTGACAGCGTTGTACATATATACATACTTGCTTCCTGTCACGCGCTTTATGAATTTAAGTTAGTATCGCAGTTCCTAAATATAACAGCGTCGGTGGTATTATCGTGCCGCGAAACGAACGCGCGCATCCGACGCCGACAGTTTGGTTAGGGCAATCTCTCATTAAAACACGAGCGGCTGGCAGAAGTACGGATCCGTCTAATCAGTTTGTTTCTCTATTGACGTTGACTGACTTCAGTGTTGTTTTAACGGTCCGTGTTGTTTTTTTTTGTGCTGTGTGACTCCTAGCAATGCCGAAACGTAAACGAGTTGTGCTTAGTCTTTCTGACAAACTTAAAATTTTGGAACGATTAAAAAAAGGTGCAAGTGGATCAAGTTTAGCTCGAGAGTTTAGTGTTGGGAATTCAACGATAACTGACATTAAAACACAGTGAATCTATCACAAAGTTTGCTTGCGTGCTGGACAGTGAAGATGGAAGCTTGCATAGAAAAACAGTGAAAATGGCAGAAAATCAAAACCTAGACACTGCAGTTTGCTCATGGTTCATGCAGATACGTGCTCAAGGTCAACCAATAAATGGTCCTTTAATTTGCGAAAACAACAATGATTTTAAAGCATCTACTGGTTGGCTCAAAAGATTCAAGTCTAGGCACGAAATTAGAGAGTTAGATATACAAGGGGAAAAGCTGTCAGCTGACATTGAAGCTGCTGAAAAGTTCAAAGAAGGTTTTAAGAGTTTGGTTGTAAAGCAGTGTTATAAGGACAGTAACGTCTACAATGCAGACGTTATACTGGAAGAGAATGCCGACCAAATCCCGTGTCCCTAAAAAAGAAATGGCAGCGCGTGGATTCGAAGCAAGCAAATCCCGCATAACAGCCATAGTATGTGGAAATAATACGGGCACACATAGAATACCTTTGCTGATCATAGGATCTAAGGATAGGATAGGAAATCTAAGAATCTAAGATACTTCAAAGGAATAAAAAAACTGCCGCTTATTTACAAAAACCAATGGATGGGCACTCAAGTATTTATCGAGTGGTATGACGCTGTATTTCTCATCAGATAGAAACTGGAGACACTGGAAATGTTTTATTAGTGATTGATAGTGCTCCAAGTCATCCCTCAAACTTTTCACTTGAGAGAGAAGGTGGAAAATTCAAGGTGATTTTCTTGCCACCCAATGTAACCTCAGTCCTTCAACCTATGGACCAGGGGGTGATCGAAGCCTTCAAACGTTACTACAGAAAAGCGTTGCTTCGTAGTGTCCTAATCGGCCAAGAGGAAGATAAAACAATTCTTGAAATCTACAAAGGTATTAACTTGAAGGATGCTGTTTACATGGCAGCAGAAGTGGGCTAATGTTAAAGCGACTACTCTAAAGAAATCCTGGAATAAGCTTTGTCCAGCAGTTGAATCCGAAGCTAGCCCTACATCTGAAGAACCAACAAATGAAAACTTTGTTTCAGAAATGGTTGAGTTGATAAAAAAGGTTTCAGGATTTGAAGAATGTGACTAAGAAAACGTGCATGAATAGCTAGAATTTGACGAGGATAATCCTGGCTACGAATTGTTGACAGACGACGATATAATAGCACAGGTTCAAGTTCCTGAAGATGAAGACGAAATTAGTGATGACATCGTCTCCGCTGAAAAATGTCTGTCCAATGAAGAAGCCTTTAAATGCTTTGAGACTGCTATTAAATGATTGTAACACCAAGGCGAATGCGATTCTGTGCAGTTGCTGTGTTTAAAACGCCTAAGAGATTTGGCGGCAAAAAAATGAGTCTCAAAACTTAAGCAAACAAATATGTTCGACTTTTTTTTAGATTAGTTTTGTACTATGTATTATCACATTTAACTAAAAAATGTTTAGACATATGTATTTAGGTATCCGTATGTGTAATCCCTTCTTTATTGTGTATGTGTCTATTCATAATGTACTGTACTCTAGTGTATCATTAAAAAGCATTACATACATAATATGTATTCCTAATCCAATGACGTGTTTTATTACCCTACCCTCAACAAAGAACTGAAATTTCGCAAATGTTCGTTTATCCGAAAAATCGATTATCCGAACACCCTCTGAACCAGTTGTTTCGGATAATCGGCGCTCTACTGTATATATAATGTGTACAAATTAGGTTCGGTTTAGGTTATGATGGTAGTCGCTATGTACGACCAACTAACTTAGATCTGACAGGTCCGTTGTGAGACCACTGTGCGACACGGGAAAATCATTTATTTTCCTTGGTGAAACCATTTTGTGGCTCTTATGAAGCGCAGAATTGGTCCCATCCCCATGGCAGACAGTTGCGTAAGAGAATTGAAAAAAAACCTGCTCTGATTTTAGCTAAGGCTGGACAATTGCAAAGGAAGTGCTTAATTGCTTCTTTCTCTTCCTCTTCATCATTTCTACAATAATCATGGGAGAAAACTCCGAGTCCCATGGAATGCCTGTAAAATAGCCAATGACCAGTTACACAAGCAATGGCCTTCGAGACATCCTCTTTTGAAGCAATTCATTTGTACTGTTCTTATTTATTTGCGGTCATAGTAGCCTAACTGTTACGCATGTGTCTTCATCTCTCCATGCCTTATTGGTCTCTTGGAAAATGTTATTCTTAATTATTATAATTATCGTGGCCATAGGTAACCCAATTGTAATTCTATCTTTACCCAGTCGAAGAGTAGTACCTTTCCTGGTTAGCTCATCGGCTTTACAATATCTCGCTCAATATCTCTGTGCCCCGGAACTCAAATAAGGCTGATCTTGAATATGACGCCATGCCCGGCATTTCTGTGCAACCTTTGCTCTTAGTATAACCACATCCGAGAATATAAAGGGTTTTCCAGTAACAGGTGTTACAGGTGAATGGATTGCGCTATCGAGAGATGATTCACGATTTTTTATTCCCGGATTTGAATGGTATTGATCTGGACAACGTTTATTTTCAACAAGACGGCGCTACGTGCCACACAAGCAACGAATCCATTGATATTTTACGGGAAAAGTTTCCGGACCGTGTCATCTCTCGAAGAGGTGATCACAATTGGCCACCCAGATCTTGTGATTTAACCACCGAGACCTTGTGACTTTTTTCTTTGGGGCCACGTGAAAGAGAAGGTCTACGCCAACAGTCCATGGTCGATTCAAGACCTCAAAGATGGAATTCGTGAGGCTATCGGGGGCATAGGGCAGCCACTTTGCAATTCGGTTATGGAAAATTTCATGAAAAGGATATTGTTCTGCAAGCGTGGTCGTAATGGTCATTCGCCTGATGTTATTTTCCACTATTAACGGCATACTTTCCTCTTTAAAATGAAATAAACATCCTACTATTTATGTGAAAAAATAGCATTTTTCTTTGAATATCAAAATAACACCTCTTATTGGAAAACCCTTTTATTTATAACAGTTTTTATAACGGCATGCGTATTTAGATATGTTGTGTAGCCATTTCTTTTATAGTCAGAACTTCTGCCCGATAGTCGGATAGTTCAAGTCCTCATTCCTTCGATAATGCTCCAGCTAACAATAGCCAATCTCATCGTCTAGCTTGCAACCATCAGTATAGAAATTTAATGCCCCGCCTTCTTCATTGCCTTGATGTTCACCACTCTCTTCTTGACAGTATGCTCGAAGAATAGAGTAGTTCATTTCTTGTTTGTGACTATTCAGGGTGTATAAAATAGAGGTGTAGCCAAACCGTCGGACTTTAAAACGTTTAAGTCTAAGATTTATTGCATGCAAATTGATTAGCACTTGCAGCGCTTTGTTTGGGCTAGTCCTTAAAGCATCAGAGATGCATAAAAAGCTGTTCTTTGGACTTTACTCATGATTTTAGCGCAGCTCGCCGTTTGAGCAAATGGCAAGAATACAAATATTCCATACATTAAGATTGGCCTAACTAAAAAGTATAGAGCCAAGGTGTAATACGATGTGCTAACCCCATGAACGACATGTTCAATTGCTAGCTAGCGTTTCCAAATGGGTTATACCGGAAAATGTAGAGGCTGTTATGGCGACGACATTAGAGAGCCGTGCGATATTGCCCAGACTTGAAAGTGAAAAAGACTTCAAACAATAATTTTTTTTAGTTTCTTTTCTTTAACTCAGTTAAATTAATTTTTTCATATACATATGTTCTGACTAAATAAATTTCTTAAGAGAAAAAATAGATATTATTATAAATAAATAATATATATTACACGGTGTGACAAAAAAAAAAAAATTAAATATACTTTTATGGAGACCTAGCACAACTTGTAGGTATAGTAAAACTAAGAAAAATGGTATAGGAGAAATTTCCAATACACCCCCGAAATCTCATTTTATGGCCATAAAACCGTTTTTCAGTAGGTTGATGTGGACAATCACTCCTAACTTCGCCAATTTCCATCCGATTTCGAATTTGTTTTTTTAGTTCGAAAGAACAAAAACAAGCCTTTTTGACAGTGTGTTGACAATTTTTCTGAAATGACAACTGACGAGACTGTAGACGGAAGTATTTGGAATTTTTTTATTTTTTCTCTATTTTTTCAACTTTGACATAATTTTTACGATGTTATCCGATATTGAGGATTTTTTTTAGTACACTGCTGTTATAGTAAATTTAATTTTGCGTCAAATGAGCTATATTTGACTGTAATTGAATTAAAATTAAAAGAGTTGTGTGAGTTATAAGATTTTTTTTTTTTTTTACTAATTTGGTATGTAGGTATAGCTTACGCTAAATGGGAATAAGGACGTGTTTTGATGCGTTATTATAGATACGTAATATTTATTGGAGTATATATGTATGCAAAAGAGTACACTGTACTGCATACAACAGAACTGGTTAGAACTTACGAAAATATCTGACATATTATAGCACTTTTTTTTTCAATGGAAATATGAAAAGGCTCCCAATTGTACCAAAGTCCACACTGTACATTGATTAAGAAAAGAAGTTTGTTATTATAATTTAACCTTATTAAAACATCAAAGTTTTATTGTTTGTTTCATTGAAATTCAGGAGATATAAATCAAAACGTTGCCAGAAAAGTCGAATTTCTCAATATTCTCCGATGATGTGGCATCGTCAGCCTTATCATAAACCAGATGATTGTTATTTTTATAAAACCGACGTAAACGGCCATCATTATAAAGCTCGAAAGCACATAAAGTATGCTGATGTTGCAACTGTTAAGAACCCCGTAGTCTTGGACGATATGATTGACATGGACTGAAGGAAGTTCAACTCATTGCTGATGATGATCAAAGTAATAACAATAAACCTGATGATGAAGAGTACTTTCCGTCTGGTTCTAAGTCTTCATTGTATCAAATTCAGATTTTCAGGATCTTTCTCGTGATTTACTTCTATCGGGAAGACAATCTGAAACGCTCGCTTCTCGATTTAAACAATGGAATTTAGTTGATGACGACTTAAGATGAATGATGATGATCGAATTTCTTACAAAGAAGTATTCAAAACTGATGAAGAGAATGACAAATGTACCGTACCATACTAAACTCCCAAGGGCCGTTTCCAATGCATTTTTAAGTTTGGAACCAGTGCCGTTGTGTACTGCACCGTACCATACCGTACAGTGCTGCACTGCACAAAACTCCAATAAATATTATGTGTTTATAATGAGACTTGTTATCATTTTCATGCTTCGAAACGCATACCAAATCTCGTAGTAAAAAAAAATAAAATCTTATAACTCACACAACTCTTTTAATTTTAATTCAATTACAGTCAAATATAGCTCATTCGACGCAAAATTAAATTTACTATAACAGCAGTGTACTACAAAAAATCCTCAATATCGGATAATATCGTAAAAATTATGTCAAAGTTGAAAAAATAGAGAAAAAATAAAAAAATTCCAAATACTTCCGTCTACAGTCTCGTCAGTTGTCATTTCAGAAAAATTGTCAACACACTGTCAAAAAGGCTTGTTTTTGTTCTTTCGAACTAAAAAAACAAATTCGAAATCGGATGGAAATTGGCGAAGTTAGGAGTGATTGTCCACATCAACCTACTGAAAAACGGTTTTATGGCCATAAAATGAGATTTTGGGGGTGTATTGGAAATTTCTCCTATACCATGTTTCTTAGTTTTACTATACCTACAAGTTGTACTAGGTCTCTATACAAGTATATTTTCACTGTCGCACAGTGTTATTATAAATAAATAAAAATAAAGAAAAAACAAAGCCATTTAGCTGATTTTTTCATGTAAAGGCCAAAATTAGTGATATTTTGAAATGATTGTATGGTGAACCCCCCAGGGGAGTTCCAGGGGGTGTGTCACTGGCATGGGTGGATCGGCCGTCCAAAGTTAGTGGGGGTCGGTCATACATTTGGACTCGATTGGAGCACTCTAAATGGGTCAACGTGGGATTTTTCAAAATTTGCCCCTACCCAAAAGTTCGACCCAAATTGGGGGACATCAGAATTCGTTTTAGAGGTATGGTTCCTTCGGCAAAGTTTCTTATTTTGATCCCTAGAATATGATTTTCACAGAACAATGAGCGATTTTTAAATCGACTCGCCCTAGTGTTAGGATATTTGCTTTTAACAGCAATTGCTAGACCAAATGCGTAAGCTGTGACATGGCAATCTCCTCTCTCCAGACACAGCAATAGAGCGTTTGCCGCCACAACCCAAAGCAGGGGGAGAGAAATCCACCTTGAGATGGGCCTCTGCATACCTGTCTACTTAGAGCAGAGTGCAGTCTAAGTTAGCCGTTCCCTTTCTTCTGACAAATATAGCTTCTACCAGGGCAACAACGTTTGATTCAACTACAAAATCTTATTGTTGAAGGCGCCTTCTATGTTTATGAAAGCAACCAAGGCAAACTCTTTGTCTGATAAACTTTTTCCCACCAGCCTGACGAGCGGATTTTTATTACAGATTATGTGATTTTTGTTAGTTTTTTTTTTTAATTCAATAAATTTATTAAATTCAAAAGTAAATTTCTCTTAACATACATGAGTACTTTCACAAACAACTTAAACTCTAATTTCCTAACTCTAATGCAATTGTACGTATCAGTCTTCCTTATAATAAATAAAAAAAAATAGTTTTGTTTTTTTCAAACCACCCTTAAATGCGAAATTTCTTTGATATCCGTTTGATCAGAATTTCTGTCGTAAAACAAGCAATCACTTCATTCTCCGACTCATCTACCAAATTCACTTCAACAATATTTCGACCAGAAAAATTCGGCAGCTGCATTGTCAAATTATATGTTGCATCCTCAGTGGCATACAAAGGGCAATAGGCACCGTGCAACAAATTCCCGCACACATTACGTTCCTCCTCATCCAAAGCGAAAGAAATTTTAATGCCCGAACTTGTTTTTATTATAACTTCGGCGCTCAATTCTGATGTGGTGTCCTTAGCTGCATTAAAAGAATTAAAAGAAATAATAAAATTAATTAAAAGAAAAATAAGATAGTAAACATTTATTTTTGTTCTCATTAAAATCTCTGCAAATCTACTCACTTGCCAAAAATTGCACAGCCATGAGGAAACGTTCACCCGCCACAGCCTCACAGGGCAAACTGCTGCAGCCGTCTATGCTTACCGACAGCGGTGTTGGTTTTCGGTAGTCGCCTATGCAAGTATTTTTTTTTTTTTTGGAATATTAATTGTTGTCTGAAAACTGAATTTTATAATTTACTTACATTGTTTAAAAGGCGTTGCTATAGAGCCGAACGCATAAATGGGGCACAAAAGCAGTAAGCAAACTATTTTTTTATAGGCAAAGTTTGACATTTTGTTGTTTTTATGCGCTTCTTTAAAAAATAGGATAGTTCAAAAAAAATCTGTATGAATTTGTATAAGAAGCCTCCGTCTTCTGTTACTATTCTGCGTTTGAACTGATGCCGTCAATGTCACCGTCTATTTATATGCCGGGCGCATTTAGACGCTCAGTTGCCAGAAAGTAATCTTATCGACCCGATGGGGAGGAATCCGTGTATGTCGCAACAAATAAAAAAATAGCGCTCTGAAGACACTTTATTTTGGCAAATGTTAGTTCTTAATCAGCTTTGATTATATCAATTCTTTTTTGCCACGCCTTTGCACTTAGACCGGATAGCGGCCTTTGAATGAAATGTAAGCGACCTTTAAATTTGTGCCATGTTCAGTAATTAATATTACAAATAATCCATTCGCACTTTTAACAATTTATTTGTTTGCTGATAATGTAATATACGAGGGTCGTAAAAAAATTATTTGGGACCTTTTTTATTTTTCGACATAGTCTCCTTTTAGGCATACGCTTCGTCCAACGCTTCGTCCAACGCTTCGTCCAAAGCTGTTCTAGTTGGTCAATCCAAATTCCAAAAATAGCCTTTCGTTTCTGCAATCACCTCCTCGTTAGGTTAGGTTAGGTTCAAGCGGTTGCCCTGTGGAACACACTCAGGCTCATAGCCCATTGTGATGTCTCGTGGGAGCTTTCCTTATTTCTCCTAAAACCAGTGCGTGCTTTTCAAAAATTTTAGAATATCTGCTATTTCTGCAGAACTGAGATCTTCCAAGTCGTTAAAAAATTGTCTGCCTAGAATAGTAAATCACCGTCTGGATAGAGCAGAACAATGGCTCAGAAGGTACAAGATTGTCTCTTCCTTATCCAGCATTGAGAGTCGGCCACAGTTGGCGGGCGATTTTGCAGGTGGCTTCATTACGCCATCTTTCGTTTGCTTTCCTTACGATTTCTTCAAGGATGAGTAGCTTACATGTTTGTAAGGGTATGCCTATGTCATCGTCTATGTACTCATCGGTCAACTTGGTGCCGAGTCTCGCTAGTTCATGGGCTCTACAGTTACCCTCAATGTCGCGATGGCCTGGAACCGATATTATCCTTAAGCGAAACGATTCAGCTATCTCATTAAGAGATGTGCGGCACTTCATGGTTAACTTGGAGGTTGTCGACTGTTTTGTGAGGGATTTTATCCCCGCCTGGCTGTCAGTGAAAATGTAGATGTCATTTCCAGATATCGCATCACAGTAGTAGGTCATCCCCCTTACAGCCTTGATTTGGAACCCGAACATCGAAAATAAAATGCGAGGTAAACGTTTTTCAATGCCTGAAAAAGCTACAAGACCATTCCAATAAACTAGCCCGAAATCTACTTCTAAATACAACAAAACTAAGCTGAACAAGATAAAAAGAACAGCGTGTATCTTAACTATAGGAGCGCTCAGCACCAGTCCTACTGAAGCGCTCAATGTACTAACTAGGTCTGCTACCATTAAATTTACACATAAAAACAATCGCTACTTGCAGCGCGGTGAGACTCAGAGACATAGGAAGCTGGACAACAAGGTCGTACGGTCACAGGGACCCTCGTTGCTCAAAAACAGATCAGAATACTCAGTCCCCGACCTTAACTTCAAGAAAGGCTTTACGGTACGTTTTCCACCAAGAGCCGAATGGAGCAAAGGGAAGGTAATTGGAAGATACGCTATCGAAATCTATACCGACGGTTCTAAGATGAACTGTGGTGTGGAAGCTGGCTTCCATTCGGAGCCGCTCAACCTATCCCAGTCAATTCGTCTTCCTGACTATGCCAGTTGCTCCAGGTAGAATTGTTAGCGATCCGAGAAGCATGCAAATCACTAAAGCTCTTTGTAGAGCTTCCTTGTGGAAGTTGGTGCAAGAGTAGCTATCTTCTCAGACAGTCAAGCAGCTATAAAGGCCTTGGACTCCAACTCCATTTCATTCAAACTAGTCTTACAGTGTAGAGAGGAGCTGGAATTGCTCGGTCATTGGCTTGAAGTCACTCTAATATGGGTTCCCGGTCACAGGAACATACTAGGTAATGAGATAGCGGTTGAGCAAGAAAAGGCTCGACGACTAGAAATAGCAGAGGCGGTGGCAGTCTCCACCCCACTCAACACATTAAAAGCATCCATTGCTTCACACTATCATGTTTTAGCCGAAAGAAGATGGAAGCAACTAACTACATGTATTACAACAAAAAACACATGGCCGTTGGAAAACCACTAAAGGCTGTTATTGAAGACGGTGCATGGCGCAAAGGCTTGGTTCCGAAAAGTCGCACCATCAACATATTCACTGAGGGATCAAAAATGGAAGAAGATTTATAGAATTCCTAGGCATAAAGGCATATAGGGAAACGAGACAGTGGATAGAATAGCTTAAGAAGGCGCGAAACTTGCAGGTGATGAAGTAAGTCAGATACTTAAACCCCTGCGCACAATTCAAAAAGGACTAGAGGAACGCATGCCGAGAAAGGCAAAAGGCAGATGGCTTAGCCTAACCGATTGCAGAGTTGCCAAGATCATGTGTAAACACGCGTATGATGACAGGTATACTAAATCGGTTATATCGTAGAAGGAACTGTACAACTTTAGTTGGTATATTAACAGCACAGGCTTACAACCTAAATTTAATCATTAACGACGTTTGCAGGAAATGTACACTCAGAAAAAATTCGCTCCCTAAAATAAAGAAAACCAATCTTTATTTTGAACTCTTCCAAACTTATTAAATTTTATCGCTTTTGAGTATTTTTTCTTTTAAATGACTATAAATGTGTTTGAAACATAAACCCGTAGTCCTCATTTTGATTTTGATGTTACATTCTTCTTTGTTATTTTTTACTTTACTTACAATTATCTTATCGAATGCTCATTGCTTTTACGAACATACGTAGTTGATTGTTTTTTTTCTTCGTGATTATATATTTTGTCGTGCAATGGATGAATTAATAGAAATTTTAATTGAGTTGGAAGGCGAACCGTTTTTGAACGTGTTTATTGGTAAGTTTATGGATATTTTGTTTTGCTCATTTTAGTTATTGCTAATCATTTCAATTATAGAAAGCGGTCTAACTAAGGAATCATTGAAGCTCCTAAAGCCAAGCCATTTGGATACATTGATCGACACATCGCAGTTTGGACCAAGGGTATTTTTTGAGCATAATCTGCTCAATTGGCAAGCGCAACAGGTATTTTGTTATTTTGTGCATATATGTACACACATACAGATATGCATGCAAAAATTCATAATCTTCGTTTTACTTCACTAGGGAATAAAAACACAAGCCATTCACACTGAGGCATGCGCTTTATTGGCAAATGAATATCGTGGCGAGGTAAATGTTTTTTTTATAACTTTTACTTTAGTTATTTATTTATTTTAAATATACATTTCTGTACTTCATATAAGGAATCTTTTGAAGCAATACTCAGTAAGTCGGCGGGTGGATCACAAATCCTGAAATACTATGCGCAAAAAAAGTGTCTCACTCCAAAGTATAGGAAACTTCTAGCTGCAACAGTTGCAAATTATTTTATTTCTGCTGAAGTACATCCAAACCCTAAAACATTTGAAGCTTTCGCCAATAAAATTGTGGATTTATTTACGAGTGAATCTAAAGTCTGATCACAACCTAAAATTTTTATTAAAAAAAAGTTTTCTAACCTCGATTTCATTTACACAGGATATATATTACATTCATAAGAAAGGAAAAAAGCCAGGTGGATCTCTGTATGCTAAGTATCACAGTGTATTATTGAAACTTAGACGGGATGGTCTTATTTCCAAAAGAGATGTAGAACCAACAACAAAAGGAACGGAGATTAATTCTTGCGTAACAGGTATATATGTACATAGGTACATATATCGTCGTTGCGAAAGCAATACCGCGTATATCCAATATACAAAACTACATAAGTGGTGAAGGAAGAGAAAACTGATTTTTTACAAAAGTATAGCTCAATTTTTTCACTGACCTTATAATTTATTAATATTATGACAGAGATCAATATACAAATAGTAATTCTGCAAAAGAGTGTACGTGAAACTTCAGTTTCTTTGGTCAATTCGTTTTGGTTTTATGCAGTTTTGCAATCGCAACGACGATATGGCTTTCTTAACTCATGAGTATATTTTGGTTTAATTTAAATTTTAAATGAGAGATTATTAAATATTATAATCTGCATTTAATGTAACCTTCATTTAATAAAAAAATTACATTTAGATTGCATTCAAGAAAAATCATGGTTAAAGTATAACGTTGAACCATTCGATGAAGTTCAACTAAAATGGGAAGCGACTTTTGCTGTGCGACGACAAATGCTACAAAAAGATGCCAATTTAAATACAATTTTAGAAGAATGGCCTCAGTATAAGCAGAGTTTTGGACATTTAATGGTATAATTCGTGAGTTTTATTTACATAAAAAATAATTTATTGTTCTCTGTACCCCGAAAAGCAAAATTTGTTATTTGATAAATGGGAGAGCTTCTGCCAAGCGATTCCACCTTTGCTAGAAATTTACATTAAAGATTCAAACAGCTTAACTACTTGGAGGCAGTTTAAAGAAGGAAGCATCAATGCTGGTATTTAATATGTCTTAAGCCCTCATTTTTTTTAACAATCTAATTTCAGATGCAAAAGACTTAGTCATTTTTTATCTTCTACACTCTGTCTTAATTCCAACTGGCCGAACATATAGAACATGCAAACAGACAAAAAAAACACTTCATCAAGTACACTATTGCAGATTCAAGAAATAGTTTCTTACTGTGGGCACCGACAAGTAGTGAACTTCAGTCAAAATTGAAATTAATGGTAGATGCAAATTATATGGATAAAAGTACGATTCAGCCAATTATATGTTCCATTGGTTTAGATTATTTTTATTGCAAGGAATATTATGTGTATTTCGCCGATATATTTTATAAGTTCGATAACCTAACCACGTGTATTGATGTGTGTTTTAAAACATTCCATGTACTTAGCCTTGAGTATCCGCCCGAATGTAGGTCCATTTGGCTTTTTGTCCAGCAGTATTTCTATAACATTTCCTTGAAATCTCGCGAGAAAAATGGATATATTTGTGCAATTTTAAATGATTTGAAAAAACAAAATAAGACTTAAAATAAGAAATAATTGGAATGGTTGTAGGTACACGTGCAATGTTCTCAATGCTTACAAATATTCGAGCATTGCGAGAGTTTGTTAAAGCATATCAAAATTATTCATTGCTTATCAGAAAATGAAATTTACAAGTTATAAAAAAGACTATATTGTATTTAATTATAATCCAAACTTTGTATCATACCAAGTTCTCGAAATTTTCATTATAAATGAAGAAATATTTTTATTTTGTGAATTTATAAATATCTTAGGGTACACAAATCACTACCTATCTTTTAAAGTAGGCCCTAACAGCGGAAATTTTAGAATTATAAAAGCAGATGAATTAAACTATCCACCAATTCATGTGTATATTGTTAACAATGAAAAACTCTTACGGCCAAAAAAGTTTTTTTAATGAATTTTTCCAGTTTGTGTTTCAAAAATAAAAAACTAAAACCAAAAATTTTTGCATTTTTATTCAATATTTAAAACATTTCATAATCTGAAAATTCAGGTAAATTTTTTAAAATTGAGAAAAAAGCTATTTTTCTTTTAGTAAGTTTTTACTAGAAACAAAATAACAGTTTCCCTAATTCCAGCAAATTTTACTCTGAAATGAGTAATATTTTTATTTTCTTTTAGCAAAATATTATCTATTTCAAACATAAAATTTATTACAAATATAAAAACAAATTCCTTAAATCGGGAAAGTTTTTCTTGAAAGCATGTAAAAATTTGTTCTTCATTTTGAGAAAATATCAGATACTGAAAAGGGGATGCCTTTTCATAGGCGCCAAATCATTCCCATATTTCCTCATTTCAATAGTCGTTTTAACTTGAACCGAAGAAGTTTTTTTTTGAGTGTAATGAGCCGGGTACAAGAGAAACCTTGGAGCATCTTCTATGCTACTGTCCGGCGCTCTCAAAAAGTAGTCTATGCTGTCTGGGTGGTTACAGCTTTGAAAGGCTAGAATCTATCCCTGAACAGGAGCTCGAGCGTTTCCTAAAATTCGCGAACAGTACGCCCAGATTGAGTGATGCATATTTTCGCTAAATAGGACTCTGATCTGGTATCGCTATGGACCAAAATAGTCTCTGCGTGGCGTCGGCCAGCCAGTATAATCTAACCTAACCCACCCTTAAAGTTGAAACTTCACCATTAAAGAAATATCAAACCTTTCTACGCCAGTAAAAGATGGTTTATTAATTTGAAAAGGTGTCACCTAATATGGAAGTTTCGTTTTGATATGTTTTCTGTTTTACAACTCGGCCATCACAAGCGGGGCGGGTGCTCGACATTAGGTACTAAAGATGTGTAAATGTGCTCAAACTTAAGCGTAAATATTGCACACCACGACGTAAAAACTTTTAGACTTAAACTTAGTCAGAGAGCTATTAAGGGATGGGGCTGTTAGGGTACACTTTATCTTTAGATTCCTATTCGCTTATGTGTCTGTTTCTTTAATGCGAAGCATCAGCCAATTGAAAATATTTCTAGGTGCATGTGCACTCATTTCAACTTATCGAATATTTTGATCATATCGATCTAATTAATCACACGAGTTACTAAAAATATAACACTTTGCTTCCTATAAAAAGTACGCCTATTATTGTGATTATTTTCGTACAGAAGCACCGTCCAATTTGCACTCAATGCTTATCAATCACTACCAAAGTTTATTATGGGTACGTAAATTATGCCTCGAAACCTCTTTACTGCTTTCCACCGTTGGTCAGCAATCTGACGGTCGACGGTAGCTAATCGTATTCTGATAAAAAAAATTCATGCGCTTATTATTTAAATTGCGCTTCAGTTCATTGCGAAGGCGAGAAAATCATTGCATACATTTAGGCTATTTACAGAGTTAAAGTGTGCTGAACTTTTTTTTTTTGTTCCTTCAAACTCTGAGGATTTTCTCGAGTGCAGGTCGTGTATGTATGTAGTGAATATAAATATTTTTCATCCGCCTGGCTACTTAGAAAACGATCACTGGTTGCCTGTTTAGATTCCAACAACATTAACATCAATTTATATGCAGAAGCAATTTATAACAAGTTTTATAGAATTTATTCCGCCACTTGACTTTTTCAGCTAAGCAGCGCGCGATTGAGAAACCAACAGCAAATCTGTATATGAATTGGGAGTTTGAATGTGAATAAGTACAGTGGTTCACGAAAGAAATTAATGAAGTAAATACTTGCAAAATAATGTTTTCCCTGTAGCCTTTTGTTCCTTACCTTACCTTTTGGAACCTTAGGATAAATATAAAAATGAATATATGTATATAAATAAAATTTTTGGTATTAAATGGAAAGAGAATATAAAGGGTGGTTAAATTTCAAGGGCCGATGTTGAATGTGAACCACACCTAAACGTCAAGTTTTTTCTGCGTTTCATTTGACATTTTTCAATTTCAGACTAATTCAATTTGTACCATGGAAAGATACAGAATCGAGCAACGCGTTAAAGTTATTCAGGCTTATTATGAAAACGGGCGTTCAAATCAAAATGCATACCGCGCACTTCGTGAAGAAAATCATCTTCAGTGATGAGGCACATTTTCACCTCAGTGGATTCGTCAATAAGCAGAATTGTCGCATTTGGGCGAATGATAACCCAGAGTCATTGCCGAAAAACCAATGCACCCACAAAGAGTGACTATTTGGTGCGGTTTATGGGCCGGCGGCATCATTGGGAAGTATTTTTTCCAAATTGAGGCCGGTCAGGCAGTTACTGCGAATAGTGTTCGCTATCGTGAGATGATAACAAACTATTTATGGCCCAAATTGGAAGATATGGGTGTGGACGATAAGAGGTTTCAACAGGACGGTGTCACATTGTCACTTGTCACACAGCTAACGAAGCAATGGCTCTTTTGCGCGAAAAATTTGATGGCCGAATAATCTCACGTCGCGGCGATGTCAATAGGCCGCCAAGATCATGTGATTTGACACCGTTGGACTTCTTTCTTTGGGGTTATTTGAAAAAAAGGTATACGTCGATAAGCCAGCAACAATTCAAGAGCTAAGGGATGAGATAATTCGGCTCATTAACGGCATAGAACCTCAATTATGTCTCAGCGTCATCGAAAATTTGGACCATCGGATGGAGGTGTGCCGCCGAAACCGCGGCGGACATTTGGCCGATATCATTCTAAAGAGAAATGCCAATAATTTCCTAATAAATTGTATTTTATTCCAAATCAACACCGGCCCTTAAAACTTAACCACCCTTTAAAAGAAATTTCAAAAACTATTTTCTTTTTTTTTCGGAAAGTATCGATCAAACAATTTAAAGTTTGTTCTCGTTGTCAAGGCGACATTTCACATTAAAGAAATTCTTTTGCTGTTTTTTGTTTGCTCCACTCAGTTGTGAATTACAGGGTGTTGACAATGGAAATCAAAAAAGAGAAAATTCGGTACATTTTACAGTTTTTCTTTGATAAAGGCGAAAATGAGAGCCAGGCTGCTAAAATTGTGAATGCTGTAACATCTAATTACGTGCAATTTTGGTTTCGTCGATTCCGTTCAGGCATTATTGGTGTGAGGGGGAATGTCGAAAATGTCGATGAAATTACAGAAATAATCGAAGTTGACCGGCATGTTAGCGTCTCTTAAGGTTTTTATATTCCGCAATCCTTTCTTAATCCTAATACGATAGCCGAAGGTCGTCAACGGTGGGTCTGATTTTGTTATCCGAGGCTGTGAATTTGAAGCTAGCAAAAAAAGGCAACCGTAAAATACTGCAACAATTGGAGAGGCATTTGCGAGCTTCCCGCAGTAGCTAAACTTATTGCACGTATAATTATGAATCAGCTGAACCACCAACTGAAAGCAACTATTAGTTCCTGCCAAGCCGGTTTTCGCAGTGGCTTCCCCTGTGCTGAGCAAATAAATAACCTCAGAATTGTCATCGAGCAATGTGGTGAATTTAATTCTAACCTATACTCGTATCTACTATTTATCGACTCTGAAAAAGCCTTTGACAGTGTCAAGTGGGAGAACATCTGGGCTGCGCTGTGGAGAAGAGGTCTCCTTGAAAAACTTCTGGTACTTTCATGGTCACCGCGGATGGCGGCTCTGAGGTGGCTGAATATAGAAACCAAAGCTAAATCATCTTTCGGCATACTCGCCTCATTGTGGCAAAACAACAGTATCAGCCTTCACATCAAGCTGCGCATCTTCAACTCTAACGTCAAAACAGTTCTATTATCTCCTTGCACTACCTGGAAAGTAACTGAAGATCGCGAAGCGCTGACAAACGTTCATAAATCGCTGCCTTGGTCGGATTTTGGATAATAACCACGACAAGTTGTTGGCGCAAGCTATCCCGGTAGGTGTTGCATCAGAAATAAAAAAAGGAAATGGCAATGGACTGGCCACACTCAGCAGAAACCGAAATGATGTCTCTTGGTTTATCGTGGAACAAACTAAGATCCCTAGACAAAACAGTGTCCGTTGGCGAGGAGAAGTGGTTGACGCCCCATGCTCCAATATATGTTAGTAGTCGGGGCACCGCCCAGTAGCTAAATATCGACCATAAAACACTTTTAAACCATTTGCACAAATCTGGAATCAAAAAGAAGCTCGATGTTTGGGTGCACACCAGTTAACACCAAAAAACATGATAGACCGAATTTCCACCTGTCCAGCCTTGGCCGAGGGGAATGAAATCGACCCATTGCTTAAACGAATAATAAATGGGGATGAGAAATACAACATACAACAATATTGTGCGAAAATGATTGTGGTCAAAGCGTGATGAAGCAGCTCAAAAAGGTGCCCAAACCGGGACTAACGGCCAAGAAGGTTCTACTGTGTATTTGGTGGGACTTGAAAGGAATCATTTACTATGAGTTGCTTGCGTATGGCCAAACACTAAATTCAGATGCCCACTGTCTACAACTGGACCGTTTGAAGGGAGTGATTGGCCAGAATTGACCCAACATAAAAGGTGTTGTGTTCCAGCAGGACAATGCAAGGTCACAGACGTCTGTAGTGACTCGTTAAAAACTCCGGGAGGTTGGTTGGGAAGTTTTAATGCACTCACCATATAGTCTGGGCCTGGAACCAAACGATTGCCATCTTTCTACTTTCTCCTGATGATAATGATAAGAAATTCCTATCAAAACGAGATTGTGAAAATCGATTACAGGAGTTTTGCGCCAATAAGGACCTAGACTTCTATGAGAGAGGCATTATGAAGCTACTTTTAAAATGGCAACATATTATACAACAAAAGGGCGCATATTTGACCCGAATCAGAAAATCTGAAACATATTAAATAAGGTGTTGAGTTTTCCCAAAGTTAATATCCTCTCTGACCTCTGTTGAAAATTCTTTAATTTATACCTGCTCATCCAAATTTTGCTACTATTTCAATACTCAAGTTCTGAAAAATTGAAAGTTTTTGCACCACTACACACTGTGCAGCAGCAACGCAACAGCTTTGACAGCATTGGCGGAGTTTTGTGCGCTGGTGTCAATCAGCCCCGAACCACCAACAGTAAAATGTTGCAAGGGCTTTTGCGTATAACTAAATTTCAATATTTTCACAATATTGAGTTGTTATGCGTACACAGGCCTCAATGTACTCGCGTATGTGTGTATGTATGTATGTCCATATGTTTAGTACCCACATACCTAGTGCGTAAATTTATGAATTTTGAAGAGCTCAACTGTTTTATATGCAAATTAGCTCGCATCACACTTTCCCAACACTTATTCATGTTTTTAGCATATTTTATGTTTTAAATTGATTTATCGGTGGAAAAATTTACATTAATAATGCGAAAATGATTTGTTTGCCAATGTTTTTATTATGACCGTGGATATTTGCTGTTGTTGTTTGTTGGTGTAGTTACACTATTGAGATTTCCTTTATTCATGAGTGTCGTGTTGTTCTACATGTAGGTATGTGTGTATGAGTGTATGCGTGTGTGCATGTATGTATGTGTGTATTTGTGTAGGTATATGAAGGTTTGTTTGTTTTTGTATTGCGCTTCAGAGGGTTCAGCTGGTGTCACGTAATTTGCATTTGTTAATTAATTTTTAATAAAATTTGTGCGAAAGCATTTTAACAAAATAATTTAATTGAGTCGAAGTGCTTGAGATGGTAGCGCTAATTAGAGCAGCGCTGAAATGAAGGGGAAAGGCGGAGAGTAAGAGCGTGGAGTACGATTGTGTTAGCGAATACAGAGTTTTGAAACGCATTTAATCGTAATTTTCTGGAAATGTTTTTATAAAATTTATTAGTTTTGATTTTCTTATAATATTTTTTAAAATTTTTTTTAGGATTTTTTATTATAGAGAGTCTTTAAACTTTTTTTATAGAGGCTTTCCAATTGTTTAATACGGATTTTCTTACAATGTTTAAAAACAATTGTTTTTGATTTTTTTTTATTGTAGAGAGGCTTTAAACTTATTTAATCAAAATTTTGTTTTATTATTTAAGAATATTTTTTTTCAATTTTGTTGTTTTTTTTTTTTTGGTTGTAGAGAAGCTTTCAAATTTTTTATTTCTGATTTTCTTACAATACTATTTAGGTGGGTATTCTGGTCTAGAAATTTGAAAAAATCGATTTTTTTTGCATATTTTCAAAGTTTATTTCTTATTTATTTATTTATTAAAAGAGTTAGAATTATAAATAACTATTCCACTTAAAGAGGTAAAGTACTGGCTACTATGGCCTTCGGCTATAATTGAGACCTTCAAAAATATGCCCTTCAACGGATTTTTCAAAATTCGAATTATTTTCGGACATACATCGAATTTTGTGACGTGGCGTCTAAGCCGGCCGAGTGGAGCGAATAGCACAATGAACGGCTGATGTTACCGGACGACTTGAGGACTCGTTCTTTCTCTTTTGTATCCCACACAACCTTTATTTATTCTATACATATATATAATATATACCTTATACTTCTATAATATATCATATACCAGGAAATATATCGCCGATTAATCCAGAGTGAGTAGTAAATATATGATCTAAGTTATTCTATTGGAATTGTTGCTCAAACTTCAAATGCGATTTTCTCAAAACTACTTTTTTTGAGTAAAGTTCTACTTGACCGATCGCCTTGAAGTTTGATAAGCATTTTTCATTATACATCAGTCTATCGCGCTGCCTCGGATTTTGAAAAATTTATTTGAAATATTTTTAAAAACTTTGAAAAAGTAAAAAACGAGGGTAAAAAATTTTTTTTTTACAAGTTGACGCCATTTTGAGATTTTTTTTTCTTTGATTTGGCGTAATCCGATAGCGACATCCCAACTAATGAAGAATTTGTTTAATCTGTTTGTTTTAGATCACTACAGGGGTTAGAATCATGTCAACCATGGAGCACTGTTTTTTATGTAGCCCTCCCTCCGCCAGCCTGTAATTCCACGATATTTTTATTATTTTTTTTTATTAATTTTTTTTATACTTTTCCAATATTAATAAAAACCAAAAAAAAAAATGGATAGTTAAAATGTTTTTCATTTTTATTTTATCTTAGTTTTAAAAATACCTAAAGTTAAGGCGTTTAGACCAGAATACTCTCTTAAAAATTTTTTTTGGTTTCTTTTTATTTTATTGCAGAAAGGCTTTACATTTTTTTGATCATAATTTTCTTGTAATATTTAAGAATATTTTTTTTGTTTATTGTAGAGAGGCTCTTAACTACTTTACTTCTGATTTTCTTACAATCTTTTTTTAATATTTTTCTTAGGTGCCTTTTCTTATAGAGAGTCATTCAACTTGTTAATAATAATTTTCTTGTAATATTTAAAACAATTTTTTTTGTTGTAGTGAGGGTTTAATCCTTTTTAATCATAACTTTCTTTTAATATTTGTGAATATTTTTATAATTTTGTTTTTGTTGTAAAGAAAAATATTTGTTTTTAGTTTTTTTTTATTATAAAGAGGTTTTAAACTTTTTAACCATAATTTTCTTGTAATATTTAAGAATAGTTTGTTTACTTTTGAGATTTTTTTTTATATTGCAGAGAGGCTTTTAAATTCTTTAATTACGGTTTCCCTACAATACTTTTTTAATATTTTTTATATTCTTTTTAGTATAGAGAGGTTTTAAATTGTTTAAATCATAGTTTTTTTTATATTTAAGAAAATTTGTTATTTAGTTTTGGTTGTGGAGAAGCCTTAAAATTTTTTTATTCTCATTTTTTTTAATAAGTTTTAAAATACCTTTTAGGTTATTTTTATTATAGAATAGCTTTAAAATTTTGGATTCATAATGTTGTTGTAATACTTAAGAGTATTTTTTTATATAATTTCTAAAATATTTTTATTAGGTTCTTCTTATCATAGAGACGCTTTAAATTTTATTAATCTTTTTTTTTAATATTTAATAACATTTTTATAACTTTTTTATTACAGAGAGGCTTTAAACTTTTTGAATCATAGTTATATTGTAAAATTCAAGAATATTTTTATATAATATATTTTTTTGTTATTTAGACTTTTTTAGTATTTACTTTCATAAAAAAAAATTCTTTAATGTAATTTTTTAAAGTTTTTTTTAGGTTTTTTTTTTTAAGAGAGGCCTTGAACCTTTTTATTCGTAGGTAATTTTTTGTAATATTTAAAAATATTTTTAAAATTTTTAGGATCTTTAGCCTTTTTTAATTGGTTTTTGTTTTTGTAGTATTTAAGAATTTTTTTATAACTTTTTGTATTATATAAATATAATTTATTAAAAAAACATATATGCATTTTTAGACGTCTTTAGTTTTAATTTTCTTACAATAATTTTTAAAATATATTTATTGGGTTCTTCTTATTTTTGGAGCGACTTTGAACCTTTTGAATTTTAATTTTTTGTAATATTAAAGAATATTTTTTTTTTATTGTTTTTTTATTGTCGAGAGGCTTTAAATTTCTTTAATCCCAATTTTCTCTTGAAATTTCAAAATTCTAGTTCAGTTTTGTTTTTGTTTTTTTTTTTGTATAAAATTGTAAATAAGCCTGCAAATATATTATCTCCTCTTCTTCTGCTTCTGGTCCTCGACCACTCGTGGGGCATAGCGCAAGCAATTCTTCTATAAATAAAAAACCAAACTAATACTAAAATATTTCTATGTTTAGACTTTTCCAGCGAGATCTAAAAATCAAGGTGCGCCTAATGTAATGAAATTTTAATTAACACCATCAACAACAAGTTAATCAAAAACTTCATTCAAAATCAATTAATTGCCAAATCAAAATGACATTCAGACCACACTCACGCACATACTTGCATACGTTCGCCTACAAATACATACAACCTAATTAATGACCTTTATGAATTTTTCACGGTGTCAACAAATGGTCGCTCGGCCGGCCGGTCGGTCGCTCGGTCGAAGTGCCAGTAATTTAATACATACGCATCCTGTCAATTAGACAACAATTTAATTTTACCGTTTGTTGCACGAATACTCATATCACTTGACAAATTTTCAGACTGACATTTCCCCCCAAAAGACCAGTGCAAACAAACGAATCACAATTTAATAAACAACGGAGACACTTACATGTGCTTGCGTGCTTTTGTATGGGGTGGGCTTGCACGCTTGGCAAGTGTGCCTAATTGTTGTATAGAAATGAAACACACACACATTTGTGTGGGGTCAATTAATGTCGGAATTCCAAATGTTATGTGACTAATGACAAAGTATTCGTAGAACAAAGCAACAATTTATTTGGCTTGAAATGGAGAACGAGTTTGTAAGGAAGCTAAAGAAAGTGGTCTACACAATGAAACGTTATGTATCGGGTGTTTTTTTTTCAAGAGCTTGAGAATTTAAAATGACAAAACAAAACAGAAATATTTTTGGTTTACGCGGTTACGAGTTAAATGGTCCATTGAATCAGTCTAATTTTTGACTACTTTTTCCAATAAATCTGACCCTTTAGCGTCAATGGTGGCTTGAGCATTACAATAAATCGTTTGTTAAGTGCGTTGTATGGCAAGTTGCACCGTCTTGTTGGCAACAAATATCGTTGATGTTTAGCTGATTAATTTTTGGAATCAAATATTCATTCAGCATGACTCGATAGCGCTCGCCGTACCATACTGTGCCGTTCACCGCAACGTCGGGCGTTTGTGGGCATCCTCACGGGGCACTATCCGCGGAGCATACATGCCGTGAGACTCGGAATTACTTCGAAGCCTTTTTGAGTCAGCGTATAAAGGATGAAGTGGAATCATCTCAGCACCTGCTCCTTAGCTGCCCAGCTCTCGCGGGACTAAGATTGAAGCATCTTGGCTCTCACCTCTTTTCTGCGCCTTGATATCAAAAACCTGATGAACTTCATCAGCAGCATAAAACAACTAACACAGTCGCAAATTAGTCACCGTTCATAGTCCTACCTAACCGAAAGTAATAAGGACCGATGATACCGTCAGCGTGTAAACCGCACGTTAAATGGACGAATTATTCTTTGAGCTTTGCGAACAGATTTTTTTTAAGTAAAATTCCATAATTCGGAAGCGTTGTTCTGGCGTTCAACGATTAATGATGACTTGCGGAACAGAAATGTCAACTCAGTTTGCCACTTTCAGCTGTAAAAGCGTAGTTATCGATATTGATAGTTCTCATGCAACTAAAAATACACCCTTTATAATATGGTGCCTACAGGGTCTTTCAAGCTCAAAATTTATTTTTAGCAATGTTTTGCTGTGCCAATACGATTCTATTTCATTTCCTAGATATCAATTAGAAAAAATTACAAATTACAAAAGTCAGCACGATTCTGCTCGAGTATTATTAAAAAAATTCAAAGCCACTACGAAACTTGTAAGTAAGTAATTTGAAAATAGTTTTGGTGGGCGCTCTTCTTCTTTTTCATCTTTATTTAGGATTATTATCCTGTTTCTAGCAAAATTTTATATACAAGTAATGCAATACAAAAATCAGTACGTATTCAAAATCAGATGTTCATCGCGATGTCCAGCACCTTTTCCATCTCTTTGGTGGTCTTCCTCGCGGACGTGTAGTGTTTGGTTTTCCGGTCATCATCAGTTTGCCAAGCAGTCGTCGGCCATTCTGAGCACATGATAATTCCAACCTCGTCTTCTTTTGCGGCTCCGTTTTACTACATCGAGTATTTCGCACATTTCTCTTATGATTTCGTTCCTCATAAGATCTCATAGAGTATGCCCGATTTTAGCTCTAAGAGCTCGATAGTTGAGATAGCACATGTGCTCAATGTGCCCATTACTTTGTTTCATCAGATGACGTATCGTGAATAGCCTGAGACTCGAGCTGATTTTTGGCACTGACTTCAAACTTCATCCCTCAAGATTTTCGAATCTGCTCCCAAGTAATTCGACTCCATAACTAGTTCAATACTTTTGTCGTGGGTAACGATAACTCTGCTTCTTTAGCGAGAATGACCTCCTGGCCAAAAATGTTGGCCTCATTGTACCACTTCCCTTCTGCATCCATCAAAGCTACGGTTAGCAAATGGGTCACTTCAACCCACAAGGGAGCTTGACAGGCTGAGAGAGGCTATAGATGGACTAACCTCATGTCACCTGTCATGTCCGACCGACTGTCGCAAATGCTTCTGTCATTAAGCAGAAAGGACTGTCTATAGCTGGTTGGACTGATGACGGGTCACTTTCTATGGGCGAAGCACATGGAAAAGCTAGGCATCTCAGACGGTATAACCTGCGCAGCGGGTGAAGAGGAGGATGAGACGGCGAACCACTTTCTGTGCATCTGCCCGGTCTTCGCTCAAATCAGGTTGAGGTCTTTGGCACTGATGTGTTAAGCGGTGACCACCTTGGCTTCTTGGCACCCCAAGATCTACTCAGATTTCTTCGGAGGTCAGGTGGATTTAAAGAAAATTAAAAAGAGCACCCGAGTGCTGTACAATGGACTTAATTGTGTTTGAGTGTTGTACTTGCTAGTCTGTGCCGACGAGAAAAAAGGATCATATACCTTCGTAAAGTATAACGTTTAACGCAACTCAATTTGAAATCGACAAAAGAAGGTGAATATTAGCTTTAACTTTTATTTTTTGCAGTCCTCGAGGAGTTCATGGCCGTCAGCCATTTTTGGAAATATTAAATTTTTATACTCCGCGGAAGTATCTATGTGCTTCGTTGCTTTTCTATGCTAGAACGTATCATGCACGTATTGCACCTACTGGCGGGGATATTTGTGAATTTAACCAAATCTCATTATCTGTCGGTTTAATTTTTCTTTGGCCAAAACAATTTTTACTGATATTCTATATTATATTCGATGCCCTTATTTAAATGCATTGTTAAATAGTTTCTAAACAAATTATTGTTTCAAAGACTAAATGTGCAAAATAAATAAATATCCCAAATATCTAATATATGCCTTAGAAATGTAGTTTAGCCGCCGAAGGGATGTAAATAAAATAGATTTGCCCATTTATGTATAAATCATAGAAAAAGAATATTCCACAGCACTGCTTTAAGATTTTTCCAACTGTGGTTAACCACCCCGAGACAGTGTCGATGAAAAGGTCAGCAATTAAAACGTGCAATGGACATCTATGAATAAACGTCGCCGGATTGCCACATTAAAATGTACGAATAAAGTGCACTCAGGTGTTGTTATTTTAATAATATTTTCTTTTACTTTGAAAATCTACTGGCATACAAAGTTTTTCATGCATTGCAATACAAGCGAAGCGAAATCACCGTGCGCTGACCAGTGGCCTTGAAACGGCGAATATTCAAAGGGAAACCGAAAAGCAACACGGCCGAGTGGTCTCAAAGAGCGAGTGACACGCATTTTATGCGGAAAATTACACAAAAACTGAGCTGAAGTACCTTTTCCCAAGGCGATAGATAACGTGCCCTGCATATGTGTAAATTCGTGTGCGAGCGTGTGTGTTTGCCTATGTGTGGGCTACCACTTTTCCTTTTTCAACCGCACAAGTTGCTCTACTTCGTTTCTAAGTGAATTTTTTGTTACCTTCCAAGTTTCACCACTGCCTTTGTTTAGTGGTACTTCGGTTCTTTGGTCCTTTGATTATTTATTAATTTGCATATTTTGTCATGCGAAAATTTTGAGAGCAGCGTCAGCAACATACCGTCGCTCTGCAGCACACACACACACACCCGCACTCAAACACTGTTGCACGTAAGCGGCACTGCGACCCTACACACACACACACACACGCGCATATCTGTGACGCGTAGACCTGTGAGCGTCGTCACTCGCAACGCGCCATCAATTAATTTGCCGCAATTACCGAATGTATGTAAAATTCCTCGATTCAGATAAGAAGTTACACGCGTCCGAACAACTTGTACAACTCGCTCACAACAACGCGCTCCTAAATGTCAAGCAATTTGCCAAATCGGCGTGTCGGCATGTCTGCATGTCGTCGCAGTTAATGTTGCTGTTGACGTTGCTCACCTACTTTCGTTTGTGTTTAGCGCCTAAGCACTGGGAAAAATGCAAAGAAATGTGCCTCTAAAATATTTAATAATTTTGTGTTCCACTTGTGGCTGCGGAAAATTGCAGCATGCGAGTACGTGGCGGGCACACATACATAGACAGACGTGCATACATGCATACTTAGTTGATATGGAATTTGCATACAAATGTTTTCAGATTAAGAGCGAATGCGACTATTATTTAGTTATAATTAAAATGTAACTTTGTAGTTTTAACTTTCAATGCGCAGCGAGTTGCCTGCTTCAAGGCGCGAGTAATGAATGTGAGTATGTGTGTGTGTGTGAATTTGCATTCGGATTTTAATTACAACGGTATGTGGGATAATTAAGTGCATGCGTGTGCTAATAATTATGTGTGCGTGTAAAATTGGCAAATTACATGAAAATAAAATAATTGAAAAATCGATGGAGATAGCAGCGAGTGCTTGTTCTTACTTACAAAAAATAATAAAAACCAATATAATAGTAATAATAATAATAAAAAAATAGAAATCACATTGACAACAAAAACTATACTTATTTATTTTTCTTTTTCTATTTTATTTATTTATTTATTTATTTTATTTTTGTTTTTATTTAATTATTTATTTATTGCTTATCTGCATCAACACATCAACTGGAAAAGGTCCAATAGCAACGTATGGATGTAAAACATGGATTCTAACTACTAATACAGGGTGGCTGATGAATTTTGCCACATTAAGAAACTCAAATAACTTTTTTTTAGTGTATGGAATTCATTTATTTTTTTTTTCAAATTTAAGGTCATTAAATTTTATTAAATGTAGCTTAACTAGTTTTAAAAATAATTGAATTTAAATGCCCCCCATGCTCGTTGACACAAGTGCGGCATCTTAGTAAAAAGTTGTCCTTTGCTGCTTTGAGAGTTGCGACACGAATAGCCGCAATTGTTGCCCGAATGGATTGTTTTAGTTCATCCAAATTTGTTGGCCTTGTTTTATAAACTTCTTGTTTACATAAGCCCCACAAGAAAAAGTCAGGTGCAGTAAGGTCAGGCGACCTGGGGGGCCAACGAAATTCGGAGTTTCTTGAAATCAGTTTATTGGGAAATTTTCGTCGCAACTCTGTCATAACAGTCTGGGCTATGTGAGACGTTGCCCCATCTTGTTGAAACCACACAGAGTTGAAAGGAATTCTCTTTCGGCGTAGTTCTGGATAGAAAAATTCTTTCAGCATTTTCAAATAACGGTCTCCAGTAACCGTAACGGTGTGACCATTTTCTTCAAAAAAATAAGGCCCGACAATACAGCGTGAAGAAACCGCACACCACACTGTCACGCGAAGAGGATGCAATTCCGTCTCGTGGAGTATCTGTGGGTTAGAAGTACTCCATATTCGACAATTTTGTTTGTTCACATTGCCGTTTAAATCGAAATGGGCCTCTCTCTGTACCAAAACTACGGACTCCAGTGCGTGATAGCGGCGGACTATTCAAATTCTTGTTTGCGTGTCCCGGTTATCCATTTTAATAAATTTTAAAGATCAATCTGCAAATTAAAACAAAAATGGAACAGATAACTTGAAAAGAAAAAAGTTATTCAATTTTTTTTGGTAGCGGCTTTCATCAGCCACCCTGTATAAATAAATATCTGAGCGGAAAATTATGAGGAGAATTTTTGGTCCAGTACAAGAACCTGATGGGTTTTATAGAATAAAACATAACAATAAGATCGAAGAACTTATAAATGGACAAAACATAGTACGCTTCGTGAAGGTGAAACATGTAACTTTCATATTTTGGGCATCAGAAAGCGCGAGCAGCCACCAAGAAGGAGGGCAGAGGATGTGGAAGACGACCTGCGTAACATGTAAGCACCGATGAACCGATACGTACGGAGCGCAATAGTAAAGAAAGCATTGGCTCACGCCGAGCTGTAAATGTTATGATGATGATGATGATAATGAACTAAGCAGCCGCAGTATACAAACAGACAAGCAATGGAGCGCGTAAAGCTCAAAATAAAGAGTTTCATTACTCAATTTTTTTTTCTTTATTTAGAAAAAAGTTATTCAAAGTACAATTTAATGATTAAATTTGCGCCTTTCCCGGTAATAATTGGCGCTTGCACTTCTGTTAGGTTTTGGTCTAGCTTCTCATCCTATTTATAGCGTGCGGAAACTTTTTCACAGCAGATATGCACTTGAAGGTTTGCCATTGCCTGCCGAGAACGACCGCTGTTAGAAAAAACTTCTTCTTTCACCGAAATTTGAACCTACGTTCGCTCTGAATACCGAATGGTAGTCATGTACCAACCCTTTCCGATAAGGTAGCCGCCGGATTTGTTTATATAATCATATTAACATAATTTTCATATAATCAGGATATGAACGGGAGAAACTTCTTTTTCTTCTTAATTAGCGCTATAACCGGTTACGCGATTTTGGCCAAGTTTAACAAAGCGCGCCAGTCGTTTCTTTCTCGTGCTAACCGGCGCCAATTGGGCACACCGAGTGAAGCCAAGTCCTTCTCCACCTGGTCTTTTCAACGCAGAGGAGGCCTTCCTCTTCCTCTACTACCACCAGCTGGTACCGCATCAAATACTTTCAGAGCCGGAGCGTTTGTATCCATTCGGACGATCTGACCCAGACAACGAAGCCGCTGGATCTTTATTCGCTGCGCTATGTCTATGTTATCGTAAAGCTTATACAGCTCATCGTTCCATCGTCTGCGATTTTCGCCGTTGCCAACATGCAAAGGTCCAAAAATCTTACCCAGAATCTTTCTCTCGAACACTCCAAGCGTCGCTTCATCAGATGTTGTCATCGCCCACGCTTCTGCGCCCTACGTTAGGACGGCATGATGAAAGCCTTGTTGAGTGTTTGTTTTGTACGTCGAGAGAGGACTTTACTACTCAATTGCCTACTTAGTCCAAAGTAGCACTTGTTGGCAAGAGAGATGTTAGTGTTAATGCTAGCTCCTAAATAAACGAAGTCTTTTACAACCTCGAAATCATAGCTGTCAACAGTGTCGTGGGTGCCGATATATGAGAGCGCCGACTGTTTGTTTGAAGACAGGTACTGATACTTTGTTTAGTCCTCGTTCACCACCAGACCCATTCGCTTTGCCTCTTTATCCAGTTTGGAGAAGGCAACACTAACAGCGTGGTTGTTAGGGTCGATGATGTCAATATCATCGGCATACGCCAACAATTGTACGCTCTCCCTTACTAACAACAAAAAATATTAATAATTATAATAATAATAGCAATAAAAAAAATAAATAATAAAAAATATATTTATTTATTCATTTATTTATGTTGGTAATCAACACAAATATTCATAATTTCGTTTCAAAAAAGGGACCGCGTTGATATGGCCAAAGACATGATTTCTAAGGCTGAATCCAACCCAGCATTCATCAAACACATCATTACTGGATACAAAACGTGGGTTTATGACTTCGACGCGCCATCCAGATATCAGACGAGTGGGGGGAGAGCTCCGAACGAACCAAGACCAGAAAAAAATCGTCCTCATTTTAAGGCAAAGAACAAAGCCCTGCTCACGAATTTTCTTAAGAAGGTCAGACAGTTTAAATATAAATGAATAAATAAATAATTCTGATATCGAACGCTCCGTAAGAGCCGAGCAAGCTGGGTTTCGCCTTCACCGCAACTGTGTTGACCAAGCCAAGTGCTTCAAAGATTAGAAAAAACGTTGGGGATTGCTTTGAAGGGACCAAAATAGATATTTATGAATAAATAAATAATTACAAAAAAAACACAAAATTCGCGATACTTTTTGCTCACATAAACACAAAAATAAAAAAATATTTAGGCATCACCATTAACTAAAAAATCTCACATGGAAACAACACATACTGACCAAGAGAAACGAGATGAAAAACAAATTCCGAAAACTCTACTGGCTACTAGGAAAACAATCAACCATAAGGCTATTTAATAAACCAATGATATACAAATCAATAATCAGACCGACATGTCGCGACATGGACCTACGGAGTAGAAATTTTGGGGACTGCCAGTAAATCAAACCTACAAATTATACAGAGAAGTCAATCTAAGATGCTAAGGTCAATCACAAACGCAATCACTGGAAATGGAACTTCAACCGAGAAGACTAAAGTGGCAAACTTCCAAAGATCTTGCTTGTACTGTAATATAAATAAAATTATAGAAAGCTATGCTGTGTTAGTTTTTACTAATTTACTAATTTATAACTACAAGGTGGGCCATATAGCGTTTGCTTTTTGAACCACCTATTTTTTTTTGAGAATGGTAACACAAATGACATGTCAAATGTGTTCATAATTTACTTAAAGGTTTGACATTCACGAAATGGGACGCTATACGCTTGAACAAAATTGGGAAATATTGAAAACCTATTTCCAAAGTGCTGAGTCTTCTTCTTCTTTTCTGATGAAGCTTGTCGTTAAAGATAAATGCTATGCGAACTATCCAGAGACGATTGATGCCTTAAAACACGAAATCGAAGTCGTCATTCATGAAATTGGAGCTGAAACAATCGAAAATGTGCTTAAAAATTGGGTTGATCGAATGGCCTACTGTAAAGCCAGTCGTGGCAGTCATTTGAACGATATTATTTTTTATTCACAAATGACAATGTTCAATCTTCAAAATAAAAAAAAAAGTTTGAAAAAATATTGATTAGTTTTTTTTTCTAGCCGATTCAAAAAGCAAATTTTACATGGCCCACCCTGAAAATACAACCAAAGGCAATAATGTTCTCTTCGAAAGCAAAGCGACATTTTAATTCCAAGCCCTAACACCAATTACTTATTGTTAATATTAACAGATTGAAATTTATAATGAAAATTAAAAAAAGAAAACAAAAAAAAAACTTTTTTTGCTTTTCTCGACTCTATGACAGTCTAAAGCAAGGGCTAAAAAAAATACCATAGATTGACAGGTAGTCGTATGATTGAAATAGTATATTCTAATAAAGTTTCTTTTTTTATTAAATTTCATTTTTAACTAGAAACTCTCCTTTAGCCACCCTTTATATACATAGGTTAGGTTAGGTTATGGTGGTAGTCCCACCAACTCACTTAGACCTTACAGGTCCGTTGTGATACCACTGTGCTACACGGGAACCTCATTTATCTTCCTTCGAGGACCCATTTCGTGGCTCTTATGAAGCGTAGTATTGATGCCAACCCCACGCCAGACAGTTCTGTAAGAGAATTAAAAAAGTATTTACCTAGACAACCTGCTCTGATTTTAGCTAGGGCTGGACAATTGCAAAGGAAGTGCTCAACTGTTTCTTCCTCTTCCTCTTCTCTACAACTTCTGCAATATCCATGGGAGAAAACTCCTAGTCTCGAGGAATGCCTGCCAAATATATACATACTTTTCCTGCTGTGTCTCTACCGAGGAAATCGTATACATTTTATGGTTTCAAAATAAACACCTTCAGATGTACACAAAATACGAGCACTATTTCGATTTCTAGGTAATTTTCGTAATAATTCTTTTTCATATTCACCTTTAAAATTAAATTCTAATGCTTAGTGGTGCGCTTCTGAAGATATTCTTCATTTGTTGAAAGATGAGTAAATCCTTGAGGATGCCTTAAGCCGCAAAAGCCTATAAAGCAAATTACGAAGCAAAAATAAACTGTAAAAACCAAAATTTGTCCAGACATTTATTCGGAATTCTTTTGTCCGGCAAAAATGCGACAGGCGGAAAATAATATCAATGTGAAAAAATCACACGCATATGCTTACGCACGCATATGGAGGAGGGAGGCATTTTCAAGCAGAGAAGCAATGCATAAAAGGTCGCCCAGTAGGAAAAATTTAGTTAATGGTTATTATACATGCAAGAATGATAGAAACAAATTGCGCACATCAGAAAGTGCGTGGTGTCACACTTATCAAGTTATGCAGTGTTGCTAACCTTTTCGTTTCCTCTTTTTATTTTGAAGCTACCAAAATTGTAATTTAAAAAAAATTATATAATTACAAAAAAAGCTCAAATAGGCTACTCTGAGAAGATTTTAGTGCTATTGAAAAATTGTTGATTCTTATAAATTTGGTGTTTTGAAAGTGCAAGTCTCATTGTTTGCTCCTTTTCAGGTTATGCAAAGTCATGAAGTCATAGATGAGTTATCGAAAAAATCCCGAAAACTTGATTTTCTTCTTTAATTGATGCAAGAATTTTTTGCATATTGAGGCATATAGAGTATGGAAAGAGGAAACCGATAAAAATATATTGAATGTAAAAAAAAGATATTGTCAAATTATATCCCCCCACCATCACAAAAAGCTATCTACGCCACTGTGTAGTGTGCCCAATGGCCGACACATGGACCTAAAAGATCTTTCGTGCCCCACTACATATTTTACTAGCCCTATTCACTGACACTACTACCATTAATTTTATTACATCAGGTCCTACTTAATCTAGATGTTTCCTGCCTCAGGCTGAAAATTGGTTGTAATCTTTTCAGTATATTTTCCGCCTTGGGGGCAAATTTTAGAATATCTGCAACAGGGGTATTCTTAATGTCACTCCCTTTTGCGGCCACCAAAGCAACGGTTAGCAAATGAGTAACTACAACCCACAAGCGAGCTTGGCAGGCTGAGAGAGGCTGTAGATGAACTAAACTGATGTTACCTGTCATTTCCGATCGACTGTCGCAAACCCTTCCGTCATTAAGCAGAAGGGAGTGCAGACGGCTGGTTGGACTGATGATGCGCCACTTTCTGTGGGCGAAGAACATGGATGAGACGGCGGACCACTTCCTGTGCGTCTGCTCTGCCTTCGCTCGAATCAGGTTTGAAGTCTTTGGCACTGATTTGTTAAGAAGCTACCACCTTGCCTCCTTGGCTTCACAATATCTACTCAGATTTTTTCGGAGGTCGGGTAGATTTAAAGAAAATTAAAAGGGAATCCAAGTGTACTATAATAGACTCATTTACTGTCTGAGTGCTGCACTCGCTAGTTGTCTCGAAAAAAAAAAATAAAAAACCAGTTCTTAATTTCATTCTGACCCATTTGATCTCGATGAAAGATTTGCAGTCGTGTCTTTGTTCTTAGAAGAAAAAGAACGAAAGAGGTAGCAAAAGGAAGAAGGGGCCTTGGATTAGATGATGACGACCACCAATGGCTAATTACGTTTGTACAGGGTGGGCCAACTAAGACCTACTAATGACTAAAGACTACTGCCTAGCAGTATTTGCAGTTGCTCCATCTTGTTGAAACCACAAATTAGGATACTGTTCCGCCATTGGCCGCAAAAAGTTTTCAATCAATGTTCTGTAAGAAGCTCCTGAAATCGATTCCGGTGTTTCATCCTCATTTTCGAAGAAACAGTACATTTAGATGGGTGCAACTGATGTTGGTGTGTTGCCCTTGGATGACAATCGTTGATCGTTGACAATAATAAAAAACTCGATAATTTTAACGCGTTGTGTTGTACTGTAGGGTTCCATAATAAATTTCCAAAAATTCAATTATAACCTACAAAAAGAGAAAAATAAATATGTCAAAAAATAAAAAAGTTATTTGTGCTTACCATTAGTAGGTCTTATTTGGCCCACCCTCTATTAACCGCTTCAAGCTACATCAGGTGTGTGTAGCAAAAAAATGAGGGCCCATATGTCTAAAACTTTGTCCGACGAGAGCAGGGCAGCTCAGAAGCAGATTCTGAAAGGATTCCACCTCATCCTCCATCCAGATTCTGCAAAAAGAACTTTAAGCAATCACAAGTCTCAGCGCATGGACAACTAACGGTCAAAATATCTTGAAAAAATACCTACCAAATTCGAGAGCTGCAACGAGCCCAAGACCTTTATTGCCGTTTGGCTGTCGAAGTAGATATTTACCTCCTTTACAATAATTACAAAAGTAAGCATACAATCCACTTCTTCCACTTCGGCAAACGCTTGTGAGAAGTCCTTCTCACGACAGAAGAATCAATATATATATATATATATATATATATACATATATATAATTGACGCGAACACCCTTTTTGGGTGTTTGGCCGAGCTCAGAAGAATTAATACACATAGGCCCCTATTATGAGTTAGATTCGATCTTTGATATTCGCTGGTTGTCGAAGATCGAAAATCGAATGTCAATTTAGTATCATGAGCGGTGCATGCCTGTCGAAATTTTCGTTGTATACCGAATTTAGAGTCGAATGCAATTTTGCTTTCGATTGTGTAGCGTATTGTGGGAAAATTTGTTAAAATGTAAGTTGTTTGCGATTATTTATTGTTTTATAGTAACCAAATAATAAACATATACTAATTTTGTTAATTTTATGCAGGTCGAAAGTCGTGAGTACCAAACAGCAATTAGAAAGGCTGGTTGCATTAATGGAAGAGAATCCACTATTCGCAAAAGGGATTTGCACAAAAGTTCAAGCAGCAAATAAATGGGAGGAGTTTACAACGGAGCTGAATTGATTGGGACCACCAGTTAGAACGGCAGCAAAATGGATTAAGGTTAATAATGTTTTTTTTTTGTGATGTTTGTAGAAATACATTTATATTTTCCTTTGGCAGGTATGGGCTGACGAAGTACGAATATTTGAATAAAGAAAATTTATAACAAAAATAAAAAATAAACTATGGCTTAAAGGTTTTTATTTAATACTTTTTAGTTTTTTCCATAATATTCTAAGAATTTCATTTCTTATGTTTTCTGCTTCTCCGTTATTTGACTCCACTTCAATATCTCGAGCATCATCGTTGAGGGCCTCATCGGATAACTCTTCATCCGGAAGTTGAACATTGCAAAGCAGACAAATCTTATGCAAAGCTGCACACACATTAATAGTTTTTGTTGCTTTTTTTGAAGAACAGTGGAGAGCTCTTGCCTGCAACAAACATCTAAATCGGTTTTTCAAGACTCCAATTGTTCTCTCAATGATACTTCTCGCTTTAGCATGTTGTTTGTTGTATGTCCTTTGTGGACACCCTTCCCCAGAGTTTCTGAACGGCGTCATTAAGTACAGTTTTAGAGCGTATCCAGCATCACCTGAGACGGACAAAAATTATTAAAAACGGAATTTCAATTGGTATTTATTACATACCGAGAAGCCAAGTATTGCGACGGTCATTGAGATGTTGCTCCTCTAAATGCGCTTTCAATGGCGAATGTTGAAAGCCTTAGAATCATGAGGAGCTCCTGGATTTTTCGCATTTATATTAGTTTAAGTTAGTTTTATTGTATGATCACAAACCTAAAATTTACGTTGTACGCATTTAGAATTTATAACTCATATTTATATATATGCAAATGTCTACTTACAATCACAGCATTAATGTTGTAGAATCCCTTCCTGTTGTAATACAAATGTTGAACTTCTTCCCTGGGAGCGACAATTTTAATACGCGTGCCATCAACACTGCCAATTATTCCTGGAATTCGGTATTTGCCATTAAAATTTGATTTTGTTTGTTGCAAATCAGCCTCTGTACTACTAAATTGTATCCATCTTTGGCAAATATAATTTTCCAGGGCATCTATTACTCGCCCTGTTGTACGCATTTTCACAAAAAATACTTTTTTTTTTACTTTTAAAAATGTTGTTAACAAAGAATTTTAATACAATCGCTTTTTCTTTTATTTTGATTTGCTGTATCAGCTGAGAAAAAATTATCTATTGTAAATGCGTCGAGCGATCGAAATTAAAAATAGTCCTATTCTTCAGGGAATGAGCACCATAATACCAAATGAAAATTCGTTCGATCAGCGCTTTCGACTACAGTCGAAGACCGAATGTTGCTCATAATAAAGACCATAGTAAATATATATAAGTTCATTAAGTTAAAAATTAACCCCTGAACGCGAGTAATGAATATATCAATTTCGGTTCTACAAGATACTCAACACTTCTATATATTTTTATCTGTGGTGTAGATTATTTTCAATTCGCATAGGGTATTTTAACTTGAGACTGAGAGCTGACAAAGCGATGTGGAATAACCCACCCCACCGAAAAACCAAGCAGCTTCACGTATGTAAGCATGCTTGCATTGCACACACTTCACTGGCGGCTTCGTCGTGTGCCGTCGTTTACCACCTTTATTTTCAACACTCCGCTTGCTTCCCTCTACTGCTGGATCTGCACTTTTCTAGCACATTTTTTTGTATCTTGTCTGACGTGCGGTAATTCGTCACATTCACCGCAATTGCAGCGTAAACCTAAATTCACTTCGATTTTCATTCACACACACAAACACACACTCGCACTCACATTTCACGCAGCTCGCTCAACAAATTCAATGTAATTTTTCACAATTTGCCACCTGTGAAATGGACGATGTGCACAAACACACAAATAAGCACACATGCACACACGTACAATGATGTTTTTGTACTTAACTCACACATACGCGCGCATAGAATTACAGTTTCTTGTGACATTATTTACTATGTCAAAGAGCGAACTCATATGAATCGGATTAGTTAAATTCCATTAAGAATGAAAATGAAAGATCTGCAAACTGTTGAGCATTCACTTTGAACTGCTGAACTGGAGGAGGGCTGATGAAGACATCAATGAAGCGAAAATATTTGATTAAAAATCACAAAAATACACATCGATTGATGTAGCGCCTACTGATATGCATCTTTTATTGTTGTTCCATGTGTGTATATGTTAGCTTACGCTAAATACTTGTAAATGGAAATTTGTGCCTATAATTTTTTATATGTGTGTGTATGTGTACATTTACCTCTATATATATGCCATTGTTGGCTAATATTACGCATTGTCGTGGCTAATACTTTACTTACTCTGCAAAATCTCGCTGCGTGTGAAGCTAAACGGAAGTTCATTGGAAAATACTCAGTCGCCCTCCCTTTTCAATGCGCCTTGGCGCATATTCCCAATACATTTTATCATTCAGATGCTTTTACATATCCGCTTAGCGCATTGTATGATACGTAATATTGCGTTCCCAGGCGTATTGAAATGCTCTTTTAAAAATGCATACAAGCGAATAGATTACAAAAATGCGTAGGCTGGCATACATACAAAAATGTTCATATTTACTTAAGGTTAAGCCAAGCAATTTCATGTTCTCTTCGAAATCATATTAGTGCCATTTTTTTGGTGTGTGTGTGTCTATAACTAATGAAATTATGCATAAAATTTTGACAAATGGATTTTTAAGTTACTAAAAATAGGCAATAAAAGTTGTAGCAGCGAAAGAAGGGGCTATGAAAAAAAAATTTTAAATATATAATAAATTTTAAAAATATTAAACTGTCATTTCGTTCATAATAAAGAGTGATCCAAGGCACATTCAATAAAGGTGGTGGCACTAGACTAACAACAATTGTCAAAGAAAAGTATTGGCAAAGTAGAAAACAAAGTCTGAATTTGAAAAAAATAAGTCAGCTGATTTAACAATATCACCTTAATAAATTCTTCTTGGAGTTATCAATTTAGAGGTGTCGGATTTTAAATTGAAATAAGACCACGAAAATTCCAATAAATTGGGCAATCTTTATTATTTTTGTATAAAACCATTCATGACATTTATTTTTTAAAGATATTCCCTTTGAAAAGTTGCCAGCAACTGCGCCGTAGTTTCGTCATCCGTAAACGCCAAGTTTGAATGACTCGCAACGCGCTGGAGGATCTCGGTCGGTATCTGATATCTCGTAAATAACTTTAGTAAACTTGGCTTCCAATGCCTCAATCGAAGCTGCTTTATATCAGGTCAGCCCATTTTATTTTTTAACAACACGTGCTCCTATCAGCGATTAAAATCACTTGTTGAAAGCATAATATATAAAAAAAATATAAATAGTTCCGTTATATTCCGCCCATAAAATTTTTGTATGCGAAACTCGTATAAAAGTGAAATTATGGGTAAAATACGCACGAACTTATGAACTGACCCGATACATAAAGCATTAAGACTTTGCATGCCCCCACAAATAAAAGTCCGAAGGTGTGATATCACACGATCTCGGTGGCCAATGCACTGTTCCGAGACAAGAGATAAATTCCTCACCGAAATGACGACGCAGTAAATCCATTGTTTAACACAGCGCCGTCTTGTTGGAACCAAATACTGTGGAGATCACGGGCTTCAATTTCCGGCAACAAAAAGTCAAAAGGTTTATCATGTCGCGATAGCGTTCGCCATTCACTGTTGCATTGGCGCCAGCTTCGTCTTTGAAGAAATATAGGCCGAGAAATCTTCCAGCCCATAGGTCGCACCACACGGTTGCTCTCAATGGCTAATGGCTGTTCTTGAATGGCTTCGGGTTGTTCTTCAACCCAAATATGGCAATTTTGCTTATTACAATGAGAGCGCCGGTGCCTAAACCTTTGGCGCACGAAAGCTGGACAGCTAAGGAGAAGATGCTGACATGATTACACTTCATCATTCATACAGCTGATGGCAAAAGGGCTCGAAGTAATGCCGAGTCTATCACCATGCATACCTCTTGGAAAATATCCTGGAAGAACAACCGCGAAAATCCGTAACTGAGACTATGTTAGCTGCAAAGCTCCCTCGAATATCTCCGATACACACATGTCCAGAAGGATTTCGCGACCTTACAAGTTTGTGTACATGACCAGATCGCTAAATTGATGCAAATGCCATCTTTCAGGAGCACACCACAGGTTCTCAAAAAGATCCCAATCGTCTTATTTCGCGATGCAACAACTTCGCAGATTTCCTGCCTAGCTAATTTATATGAGTCTCAATTTGATGTAAAGTCACTGTGACAAGGCACCAAGATGAGCTCAAAGAATTCTAATGCGATCGAAATTAAAGTCTGACATTTAACGAACAGGTTCGAGTGGACAATGATCGAGCCTAGAGCACGAACTGTAGCGTAGTTGTGGAAGTAGATACAAACTTCGAGTTATTATACAAGTGGCCGCCATAGCCTGGTACTACTATTCGGAACTCACAGAGAACGTAGGTTTGAATCTCGGTGAAACATCAAAATAAAGAGAAAGTTTTTTCTAATAGCGGTCACCCTTCGGGAGGCAATGGCAAACCTCCGAGTGTATTTCTGCCATGAAAAAGCTCTTCATAAAAAATATCTGCCATTTGGAGTCGGCTTGAAACTGTAGTGCCCTCCATTTGTGGAACAACGTGAAAACGCACGCCACAAAATAGGAGGAAGAGCTCGGCCATATACCCCAAAAGGGTATACACGCCAATTATATGTATATAGATATATATTATATATATATATATATATATATATGAGTAGTATTTCACTTGTATAATGTATATATATATATATATATATATATATAATATATATATATATATATATATATATATTCAGTTTCAAGCCGACTCCAAATGGCAGATATTTTTTATGAAGAGCTTTTTCATGGCAGAAATACACTCGGAGGTTTGCCATTGCCTCCCGAAGGGTGACCGCTATTAGAAAAAACTTTCTCTTTATTTTGATGTTTCACCGAGATTCAAACCTACGTTCTCTGTGAGTTCCGAATAGTAGTACCAGGCTATGGCGGCCACTTGTATAATAACTCGAAGTTTGTATCTACTTCCACAACTACGCTACAGTTCGTGCTCTAGGCTCGATCATTGTCCACTCGAACCTGTTCGTTAAATGTCAGACTTTAATTTCGATCGCATTAGAATTCTTTGAGCTCATCTTGGTGCCTTGTCACAGTGACTTTACATCAATATATATACATTATACAAGTGAAATACTACTCAGCTTCATCGTTGATTACGCCCACCTCTCGTCCTTGGAATACACTGCGGTAATGATCTTGGCAATATATTTCAAATAACAATATTAAAAATTTCATCGAAATCAGCCCAGCCGTTCAAAGAGAAAAGCTCTTACAAAACAAGGCACTTCGAATTCTGATCTTAATATTATTATGAAAAGATTTAGCAGTGGAGCTTGAAATATCCATTGTACCTTATTCCCAATATAGTTAGTTTTAATTGTTGTCCCTAACCCGGGAGGATAAGTGATTGATCGAGCTTTTTTCTCGTGCATCAAGAGAGGACTCTGCTTTTGAATTGCCTACCCTGTCCAAAGTAGCATCTGTTGGCAAGAGTTATTCTTCACTAGATCTCTGGGATGACGTTGTTGTTGGTGTTAATGCTGGATCCTAAGTAGACAAAGTCCTTAACTACGCCGAACTCGTAATTGTCAATCGCAACCTGCTGTCCAATACGCGTAGACTTTTTGGTTGTTGACGCAGGGTACTTCGACTTGCTCTTGTTTTTCGCAAGCCACTCGAAGAGATTTTTTTTTCAAGACTGAAGAAAGAACTGACTAATGCCAACAATGTCGATATCATGAGCGTAAGCGGACACTTTTATAGAAAAATTTTCCGGAGATGTGGATTTTGGCAGCGCGCATAATTTTCTCCGTCATCAAATTGAAAAACTCGCATGAGAAGGAATCATCCCGCATGAAACCCCGATTCGTTGCAAATGACTTAGTAACATCTCTGCCAATCCTCACTGCGCTGATGGTGTTTGTTAGGGTCATCCTGCAAAGGCGCTTGAGCTTTGCAGGAATGCCAAATTCAGACGTGATCTCTAATCGTAATGCAGTTTTGTAAACGACTAAGAGGTGTTGGTAGTCGATCTGCTTCTCTTGGGTCTACTCCAGGATTTCGCGTAGTGTGAAAATCTGGTATATGGTAGATTTACCAGGCCTGAAATCACACTGATTAGATCCAATCACTTTGTTGACGAGGGGCTTTAGCCTTTCTCAAAGTACGCCTGATAGGACCTTGTATGCAATACTCAGAAGGCTTATCCCACGGTAGTTGGCGCACGGTAGTTGGCGTCGTGAGGTCACCTTTCATGTAGATTGGACAGTGAACGCTGAGATGCCAATAGCTGGTAATGCTTTCATCGGAGCATATTTTGCCTATGAGTATTTGCCTGCTTTTCGTTAGCTCATCGGCTCCGACCCTGAAGAGCTCTGCCGGCAGGCCAGCCTAAGCACTTTGTTCAAGCTTGAACACTTATTTCTTTTCAGCACAGTTGTTATGAGGCAATCTTTCAAGGAACATGGTAGCATTTTCAGGCAGTTAACACCGTATTTCTTCGAACAGATCTCTCTATCCGCAAACTGGAGTTTGAGGGTCATGCTACGGCAATCTTTCCAAATAAGCAGGATTGTATAGAGGCGAAAATCTGCACCGAAGCTTGCACCTCTGTCTTCACTCACGGCTCCAAGATGGAATCGGGAGTCGGAGCAGGGGTTTTCTCTAAATCAGCCAATTTATCTATCTCCTTTAAACTGCCGAATAATACAAGAGTTTTTCAAGCAGAAGTCTTTGCGATCCTGCAGGCGTGCAAAATACTTAGGGAATGCGGGAGTGAGGGATATATTAACATTTTCTCCGATAGTCAAGCCACGATCAAGGCTCTGATGACGCCATGATGTAGACCCAAACTGGTCAACTCCTGTAAGAAAGAGACCAAATCTCTTAGATGTGCAGGTTCCAGGACATAGGAACTTAGAAGGAAATGAAATTGCTGATGAGCTTGCCAGAAGGGAACTGAATTGGGCTCAGAGACCTCCTACATGGGTATCGGCATACCCCTGAGTGTTGTTAAAGGGGAACTGCACAAATCATTTCTCAGGAAAGCGCAGAAAAGATGGAGTTATATTTCTTCATGTGCTATTTCGAACCCCCTTTGGCCCCAGTACAATATACGAAGGACTGAGAAAGTCTTTGGGATTCCACGCCATTCAATTTCCAAACTCGTAGCTGTGTTTACCGGTCACTGGACGATCGGAACACAAGCACAAAAGATAGGTTTACCATTTTGATCCGCTTTGCATGAGCTATGGGGGCCTTTCAGATAAGAAGACTATTGAGCATTTTCTCTGTAAAAGTCCGGGTTTGGCAGCTAGACGACTAAGGTCACTGGGTGCTCCTTTCTTCGACAGCCCGGGACAGTGCGGCAACCTAATTCCCATCAATCTTCTCCTTTATATCAACAGCTCTGGCTAGCTGTAGAAATCTGCCCGTTGGAGGTCTCATAATGGTATCCGAACAGCGCTCTAGTGCTACTTGAGGAGTGCCAGACTGGCACTTCAACCATTTCAGCTATCTACCTACCTACAGTTTTTATGATAAAGCGAGAAATCGTGTGCAGTATGCAAACGTTAAATCCCATCAATCAATTTTAAATGGCATAAAAACTTGGGCTAACGAAATTTTACTTTCTCAGTGAGAGCGCCCAATTACGAATATTTTAGGTATTAAATAATGCATTTCTCCTATCGCTAATTAACAAAACCAAAAAAAAAATGAAAAAAAGTTTGCTTGGCTAATGCTCCTCAAATGATATGCATCTTGATAAGATTAAATCAAACTCTGACGCCTTGTATAAATAGATTTTACGCCGAATTAAAGGCAGCATAGCTAAGCGCGCGTTCACTTAAGAATACAAAATTTCATATATTGCAGTCGACGCCTTCAAGTCAATAAAAATAAAAGTACAAAAAAACGACATGTGGAGGAAATTCGGTGTACTATCGCTCATCCTGGTCATCGCCGTTGCCACCGATGTTAATCAATGTAAGACATTTTTATTGCTACTCAAAAGGTTCTCAATAGGCAGATTCTCAGTAGTCAGCCGAAGGTGCTATAGAAAGTTGCATATTTAATTCTTTTCGAAATACATTTTGCCTCTTATAGAAAAATTTTGTTTTTTTCTTTAATCATCAACAGGCTCTGACAATAAACCCTTTCCCATGGCTGTGCGTGTGCTGAATTGCGAAACACAGCCGTGCGATGTTTACAAAGGTTCTGATATGACATTCGAGATCGACTTCTATGTGGGTAAGGCAATAATAGTTCGAAGAAAATTGAAATTATATTTAATTGTAGTTGTTTTCCCCTTCAATTATTTTATGCTCCATTGCCTCATTGCAGATAAATTTATAACGAAGTTGACAACTTTGGTAAGTGCCACCACCTTGGGCATAACCGTGCCATATCAGCTGCCCGATGATGTACGCGATGTTTGCTCGAACCTAATGCACGGCGCTTATTGCCCTCTCTACGCCACGGAGGATGTTACCTACCTCTTTAAATTTCCTATTGCCAATTATCCAGAAGTTAGCGCTAAAGTGGAGATTTATGTCGTTGATCAGGATAATGAAGTGGCCACCTGTTTCGTGTGTAGCATAAAGGTGAAAAAAGCTAACGGTAACAGCACATTTTATGAAATTGAAAATTGAAAATATTTGGAGAGAAAAAATAGGAAAAAACTTAACTAAGCAAAATTGTTAAAAGTGTATTTGAGCAAGAAACGAAATCAACTGTGATAATTTGGTATGATTTTTAAATGTAAAGAGAATATACATTTTTGTTTTGATATCCATCATTTATTTATATTAATAAATTTTGAACTTCGGAATCAAAATTATGCAGCATTTCAAATTCAAAAATAAATTAAAAAATGTATCATCAGAGGAGTTCTTTGACTTTTGAAGCAGACACAAAAATTAATATATTTATAATCAAGAAGGCCTTTTTTTATGTGTCGGGGCAACTAGCACGTAAAGCACTCATACACAATTAAGTCCATTGTACTGCACAGAAAGTGGTTCGCCGTCTCATCCTCCTCTCCACATGCAGGGCAGAGTGCACTGTCTGAGATGCCCACCTTTTTCATGTGCTTCTCCCGTAGCAAGTGGCCTGCCATGAGTCCTACCAGCTGCCTACAGTCCCTTCTGCTTAATGACAGGAGGATCTACGACAGTCGATCGGACATGGCAAATAACGTCAGTTGTGTCCAAGCCTGCCAAGCTCCTTTGTGGGTTGAAGTGACCCATTTGCTAACCGTGTCTTTGATGGCTGCAGAAGGGAGTTGCAGACCGGGCCAAAGAAGTTGGCCTCAGAGCTCATCCTAGCTAAAGAGTCAGAGATCTCGTTACCCCCGGTATGGGGGTATCCCCATGTCCCGGACCTATGTTAGCATCAAGATATTATGTCTACCGACATAGTTCAGTATGGATTTACAGGACTCAAGTACCCTTGAAGAGGTTGGAGGGCTGTCTAAGGCCATGAGCACAGCTTAGCTGTCGCTGCAGACACATAAAGATCTGCCTCTCCGCCTGTTTTCAACAACAAAGCTCATCTCTTGAAACACAGATGCGTGCATTCCATGGGCGAAGTGTAGTTTTGTCTCGCTTAATTCCACATAGACACCAGATCCGGAACAGTGCTTGGCCTTGAAGCCATCCGTGAAAATGCGAAAACAGTGTTTGCTGGGCTCATTTTCAGAGTTTGATCACAGTTGAGCCTCTGGCATCATCAAGAGATACAGTGCTCTCTTGTCAGTATGACTCTGGATGGCATGGAGTCAATGGAGGCATGCCATCTCTGTTGTCTAATACCGGACACGGGTCATACCAATTCCAATTGTGTTTCATCCCTGCACATGGCCTTCAAAGCCTCTTCTTAGATGAAAAAATCTAGTGATGGTAGACTTACCAGAGCATCTATTACCGGGCCTAAAGTAGTCGGAAAAGCTCCGGTGCAACAAATGGCCACAGTGCGTTATAGTCCTTTAAGTTTTTAGGTAGTCCCAAGACCTTTACTAATAAAAAAAAATTCCTTTAATAGCAATAAACCTTTGCGTGCGTTTGAACCAATTTTCAAAGCACTTTTCCAACTTCGATTGAGGTAACTACAAATGCAGTGATTCATTCGTTTCTTCAATCCACGAAAAATGTAATTTTTCTTCTGAGGGGATATGAATAAATTCTTCTTCTTGATTGGCACGATAACTGCTAACGCGATTTTGGCCGAGTTTGACAAAGTGCACCAGTTGTTTCTTTCCCTAAGCGAAGCCAGCTGGAAACACTAAGTGAAGCCAAGTCCTTCTCTACTTGATCTTTCCAACGCAGCGGCGGGAAGTCATCTTCTTCTTCCTCTGCTGCCACCAACTGGTACCGAATCGAATACTTTCAGAGCCGGAGCGTTTGTTACCGTTCGAACGACATGACCCAGCCAAGGTAGCGGCTACATCTGTATTTGATGCGCTTTGCCTATGTCATCGTAAAGCTCATACAGCTCATTGTTCCATCGCCTGCGATACTCGCCGTTGTCATCTTCCGCAGAATCTTCCTTTCAAACAGTCCAAGAGACGCCTCTTCGGATATTGTATATGAATAAATTACTCGAAGACAAATCAGCCTTACAGGATGACTTATACAATATATTAATTCGATGTTTTTAATACTCGAAACGAATTCACTTGTTTGAGCCGATGTTTGAGAGCTTGCGCTGTCACGATAATTCGGCTTCTGCATTTGGTTTCCCTCAGTTTTCCAAAAAATTTTATCAAGCAAGACGCCAAACCCATTCAGAATTGATTGTTCTGCTTCGCTGTTGTTGTTGTTGTTGTAGCAGTTCATCAAGCCCTGCCCTAACAGACAGAGCCTCCCAGCAGGAATGAAGCGAGCCGCAGCAGCAATGATCCCCTTGCGGAATGCGCATTCGTCTACGCGCACATCGTTGGGATTGGAAAGAGCGGGAAGGTATCCTCAGTGAATTCTGCGAAGCGGACCCAATAAGCTTTATTCAATCAAGCGGTGATTCGCAGAAAAAATCGGCAGGTTCTACAATCGAGACGGTGGGCAAATTATTTGATACAAGAGGTAATAGCATAGGTCGCCAGTAATGCTACTAATCAGACCAGTGCTAGCAATTGTTAGATCAGAGCTGCAGTTACCTACTATCCTGGTGGGGGCGTCATCGTACACTGTACATCGTGCTGAATGCCGAATCATCTAACTGCTCTGCCAGAAATAATCCCCTACGATCATTTTGCAGGCTAGAATATCAGAAATCGTGGTGCACGTTGAGGTCACCAACAACCGAACGGTTTTCATTTCAGATAATGGCAACAATCTCAGGGTGATATCCTGCCAGGCAGCAGGGGACAGAAGATATATAAATATTAAATATTTTGAGCTCGACATCGCTTGAACGGATAGCTATTCCTTGACATTCTAAGGTGTTGTCCCTGTGGTCGAAGTCTGCATCGATAAGACGATATTGCGCAGTAGGGTGGGCTACAAACGTAAGGAATCCATCACTCGCGTGATTCTCATGGTGCACATTGTAGCTTTATCTGGTAATCAGGAGGAACTACCGTGCAGTTTTGTTTCTCGGACTGCAGCTATCAAAATTTCGTGTCGTTTCATAAAATCGGCTATCTCGTAACTCTTGCTGGAAAATCCGTTGCAATTATAGTAGGTTAAAGTTCCTTGGAATGAGGTTCGCGTTTCAAGGTGTGAAGGACGCTTGAGATGCTCTGCGTTGTTTCTGTTGGATTACCGCTGTTGTTGTTGTGGCCTGATGTTGGGAAGCGACCGCGCCAAGCGAGGTGATTGCGGGTGCATAGCTCTACAATAGAAGGCAACATAGTCACTTATTCAATTTCTAGCGGTGCGCTGGCCAGAGCATATCCGAAGATGACACCAGCTGTTGCAAGAATTGTACTTGACTGATATCAGGTTCCGAGGTACTCCGGTCTGACACACGGAGCGAACTGTGAGGGGGACCAAGAGTTTCTGATTGGCCCTCACACGGGAACGATAATTGGGTGAAAATTAAGGTGAAGAAAGAGAGAGTGATGTTGCTCAGTTAAGTTCCGAGAAACCGTAGAGGTGGTACTAAGTAGAGGCACCAGCGCATTGCGTGAAATAGAGACCGTGAAGGCTGAGTGCGCTTGATTACGGCAGAAACATTTTACCACAAACCGTGTGAGACAACCCCTATGTGTCTTAAAGCTTCGCTAGATTTTCAGATGAAACATCCCATTGCACTGATTACATCTAACCGAAGTAGAGTTTGGGTGAAGCCGTCTTTGGCATATGCAGTAGAAATAAACTCAAGGGTTAGGGCCCAGCAAACACAGTTTTCGCGTTTTACGGATGACTACAGGACTGAGCACGATTCCGGTTCTGGTTTTAACGCATCTGTGTTTTAAGCGAAGATGTATGCTGTTCAAAAAGCGATGAACTTTGTTAAGGAAAACAAATAGAGAGGCACATCTGTATGTCTCTGAGATCTGCCTCTCTATTTGTTTTCCTTAACAAAGTTCATCGCTTTTTGAACAGCATACATCTTCGCTTGAAACAAGCTACGTTCAAGTCTTTAGACAGCCTTTCAACCATTTCAAGGGTAGTTGAGTCCTATAAATCCCGGATGAATTAAGGCGGTAGACGTAATATCCTGATGCCAACATGATTCCCTAGACACATGGCCCAAAGCTCGTTTTGCCACTCTTTCTGCAGCCATCAAAGCCACAGTTAGCAAATGAGTTACTTCAACCCACCAGCGAGCTTGGCAAGTGGGCGAAGTACATGGAAAAGGTAGAAATCTCAGGCAGTTACTCTGCCCAGCACGTGGAGAGGAGGATGAGACGGCGGACCACTTTATGTGCGTCTGCCCGGTCTTCGCTCGAATCAAACTTGAGGTCTTTAGTACTGATGTGTTAAGAAGCGACCAGGAATCTCCTTGGAACCACAATAGCTACTCAGATTTCTTCGGAGGTCAGGTGGATTTAAAGAAAATTAAAAAGGGAATCCGAGTGCAGTACAATGGACTTAAGTTGCCGGAGTGCTGTACTTGCTAGTCTGTCCCGACAAAAACAATCCAAACATGCAACTTACCTACTGAGGTTATCCAAGAAAAAAGGGCATACGGCTTCTCACGTGCATAATACTCGTAAAGAAACGCTGAACTATTGACCATAAATTCTAAAACGCGATTCATAGCTGGGCAGTGTGGGCCCAGTATCGCTAACTTACTTACCTAAATTTAGAGAGACATACCTTAATTTTAGCACAAAATAAATCTAATCTGCCCACCGCACTGTGTCTCAGAGACAATTCTTCTGGAGGGCAAATCGTCTAACCCAACCTGACAGAACTGTTGAATGCATTTTTTGCTATGTAAAATGATCTTAAAAAGCATACTGCATGTATCTATATACGTACATATATGTATATGTATGTATATGTGCGCATTACCCTTCCACCTTTTGTCGTCTGCTTTCATAATTCCTTTAAACTTTTTACCCACCTAAAGCAGCTTTGCTCTCCAGCTCTCGTGCATTATTTCCCTTCACTAGCAGTACCAATGCCATTTATGTGCCGACGCTTCTGCCTCCTGCTCTCAAGCGCTGCGTTGCCTTTTGCTCTCCACTCATTTCATAATTCCGAAGCGCTTTAATATTTAATGTCTCCTAAAAGCCTGTACTGGCATTACTTTTACTTGCTGACAAATTCCAAAGTTGCAATGATAAATCTTTTTGCAAAAATGGCAGTAAGGCATTTTGCGATTTGTTTGCGGAGATTTGCATTTATAATGACGAGACGACTTACATACACACATATTTATGTATGTATCGGAGTTGGCCATTATTCGAATAAATAATTTTTCAATAATTATTCAAATAAAATATTATCCGCGGTATAAAAACTCGCATGATTCATGATTTAATGCACTATTTTAAATAATTTTTAAAAACTGATATTTAAAGCACTAATTCATAAGGGCATCAAGCGATAGCATAAAATACACCCAAAATTCAAGGAAAAACGTTTTTTCCTGGCCAAATAGTTAAACAACGTACTTAATGTCAATGGACAGATGTATTAAATAAACGGGGAAAAAAAAACTTTTTTTTTCATTGGGGCTCTTATTTCCGCCAAGACTTAGTAAGTGGCGAATACTTGAAGCAACTGGTACAAATGAACATACAGGGTGCGGCATTTGAAGTGTAACTAACTTCAGACCGCTAGCGCAGCTGATGCACGGGTATTGTTTACAAGCGAGAGAAAGCGGCAAAAGAAAATCAGTAATGGATTTCAAAGGTAATCTTGTGATTGCCTCATATTTGGCTGAAAAATCACAACCAACGATTGTTCATGAGCTCGAGCACTTTAAAATAAATAAAGTTTTTGTTTGTCACACCATTACTCGTTACAATTACACTGGTGCATCGCGAAACGTCATGGAGGTGGTCAGACTACAACGTCACGTGAAATGATTCAAAAAGTGAAGAAGCGACTTGAGCGAAATCCCCGACGAAGTGCCAATCAAATGGCGAAAGAACTGAAAATATTTGACCGTCGCATCAGCCGCATAATGATAAATGATCTTAAAGTCAAACCTTACAAGATCCAAAGGGCGCATGATCTCACACCGAAGCAGCAACAAGTCAGACTTGAGAGAGCGAGGGAGCTGCTTCGCTTGGACGAAAGCGGTAAATTTCCGACCAGTCAATTTTGACCGACCGTCATACGAGAATTTGAGCCATCGATTGGCCACCAGGAGGCAGCACCCGCCACAGGTAATGGTTGAGGCCGTTGTAACCGCAGATGGGCGCTCTCTAATCGCTTTCGACGAGCCTGGCGTCAAGGTAAATGCGAAATATGATCGGGAAGGCATTCTGAAGGTAGCTTTGAAGCCCTGGGGCGTCAAATATTTCGGTGGCAGACCATGGACGTCTCAACAGGACTCGGCACCGCCTCACAAAGCTCGAGTGAATCAAGAATGGCTAAAAAACAACGTTCCGAACTTCAAAATGTCCCACAATGGCTCTCAAATTCACCAGACGCGAATCCGATGGATTATTCTCTTTGGGCCATTTTGAAGAGCAAGGTCCCAACTAAAAGATTCACCATTCTCGAGACGCTGAAAAAAGCCATTGTCCGCGAGTGAGCCAAAATACCTGCAAGCCACATTCGGGCAGCTTGCGATTCGTTACTGGACCGTCTCAAGATCATAGTCAAGGCAAAAGGTGGTCATGTCGAGTAAAAGTAAATTGGTTCTTAATTTTGTATTATTTTCACACATTTTTTTCTTTGAATTGAGTAAAAGTAATTTTCCAAACTAAATTTATGGCCCTCTTAATTGGTTACACTTCGAGTGCCGGACCCTGTAGGGGTCTTCACACCAAGCTCGTTGCTCCGTTTGACGCTTTTTTGTTTTTGTAAATCAACGAAAATGTCTAAAGCCAAGAACGAAGCGCCACGATGGCAGCCTTGGCAATTTGATCGGTAATTGGCAAAATAACAATCAGCTGTTTAGCATTTGGCATTTTGGCATTTGCTGGTTCGGCGCGAGATTTAAGTTTAAAATGTGAAGTTAAAGGGGGAAAAAAGGAACCACGCTTTCTAATCTACAAGTATATAAGGGTGCATACTGTAGTTGAGGGCATGCATATATGTATGTGGCTATAACTTCCCGAACCCATCTCTCGAAAGAGAAGCGTATCCCGCTTAGTCTAGCTTAAGGGGTCACATACGTCCAGCAGCGCCAAAAACTGTTTTCAGAAGGGATGACAATAGAAATAAATACAAAAAATTGTACACATTGTTTCTTAGTGTTTGAACTTTATAAAAAAATTTATATCAATTTTTCTTTACAAAAATTAGTATATACAAAATCACGTGACCCAAAGTACAACGAATAAAAGCTGCTCCACGATCTGCATCATTTCTCCTTGAAACGTTGATGGATTTGTAAAAAGTCAAAAAAATCTTGTAAATAAAGTAAAAACCGACCCTGATTTTTGAATTTCGAAACATTTTGCAATTTACCGCATGCGTTTTACGTTATAAATGTCACTCTTTAATTATGTTTATACAATTTTTTAATAAAAATATCAAAAATCAAATCTATAGAGAAAATACTTTCGAATGTTTAAAAAAAACCCGCATCAAAAAATATTACAAACTATACGAGGTGACATGTAGGCCGTGTCGGAAAAAGTAGTTTCGATAAAAATGAGTTAAAAGTTTGTGGTACAGGAGCGCGCGGTCCGTTCTCTATCTAGATAATGGGCTGTATAAGCTGTAATATTGGGAATTCCCGCATGAAAATTTCATAGTATATTCTAAAGATACTATACTTTAGACGCGTAGCTGCACGACTCGTTCAAAAAGAGTTGAATTTCTTTCAAAAAAATCATCGGAAGAAGGTGGCTGAAAACATCCAACCTTTATCCAGCGTATTAACGCATCATAAGAGGTGATGAGACGTGGGTGTATGAGTTTGACATACAAACCAATCAACAATCAATAGGCGACTGAATGGCGCTTTCCACATGAGCCGAAACCCAAAAAACCATTCTAAATGAATCTACCGTAAATAAAGAATATTATTTGGAAGTTGTGCGACGTTTGAGAGGAATGTGCATATGAAAGGGTCCAATTTGTGGAAAGAAAACTCATGGATCTTGCATCATGATAACGCACCGTCTCACGAGGTTCAATTGTGAACACTTTTTTGACCAAAAACTGGAGAAATATCATCGAAAAAGCACATTGCTCAGCGGATTTAGCCCCTTGTAATTTTTTTTTCCCCCACAACTTAAATTGGCATTCCGCGGACGCCGATTTGAGTCGATAGAGGGCATCAAGGAGAATTCGCTAAAGGAACTGAAGAAGATATCTTCAAACGCGTTTAAAAGGTGCTTTGATGACTGGAATAATCGCGGACTAATTGGCATATGTGTATTGCTTCGAATGGAGCCTATTTTGAAGGCGGCAAAATAAATTTTTATAATTAAACAATTATTTTGCGTTTTACTGAACAATTCCCGGTAGTTTTTTGACAAAATGTATCTTTTTTTTGAAAAATTTACAGTACCGAATATTTTTTTAGCTATAATAATGCTTTTTATTGAGAAATATTAAGATTTGTACGACACTTTTTAGACTTTTTGATACGATTTCCTATGAAATTTAGTCATTTAGTATGCAGCCATGTTACATTGAAAAGCTTTTTGGGATCAGGTGATCTCAGCTGTGGGCATTTTTTGACCACCAGCTGAGAGTCCTTTTACTTATGGATCTATACAATGCAAGCAATGGAGTGATTAAAGGTCAAAATAAATATTTCTTTCACTCAAAAAAACTTTTTTTATTCATTAAGTAAAAAAGTTGTTAACAAATCGGTTAAAAACTAGCTGATTCGTTAAACTTTTCATCAAAACAAAATTTTTTTAAGAATACTTGCTTAACCGTTAACATGAAGGGTGCATCATAGCAGATGTAGGAAATGTAGGAGATGCATGGGAAAATGGATATTTCTACTTCATCCTCTTTGTTACACTGTATAATAGATGACAATTTCAGTATCATATTTTTCACTGGAATATATCATATTTTTCTGGAATGTATAGAATATATAAGTAGTAAAGGGTTTTCCAAAAACAGGTGTTATTTTGAATAGCCCGCAGCTATCGAGAGATGATTAACGATTTTTTTATGGCCGGAATTGGATGGTATTGATCTGGATAACGTTTATTTTCAACAAGACGGCGCTACGTGCCACACAAGCAACGAAACCATTGTTTTTTTACGGGAAAAGTTTCCGGACTGTGTTATCTCTCGAAGAGGAGATCACAATTGGCCACCGAGATCTTGTGACTTAACACCTTGGGACTTTTTTCTTTAGGAACACGTGAAAGAGAAGATCTACGCCAACAGCACAAGGTCGATTCAAGACCTCAAAGATGGAATTCGTGAGGCTATCGAGGACATAGGGCAGCCACTTTGCAATTCGGTTATGGAAAATTTCATGAAAAGAATATTGTCCTATAAACGTGGCCGTGATGGTCATTTGCCTGATGTTATTTTTCACTATTAACGGCATACCTTCCTCTTTGTAATGAAATAAACATCCGCTCATTTATATTAAAAATATCATTTTTCTTTGAATTTCAAAATAACACCCTATTGGAAACCCCTTTATATGGAAATGATTATTATTATTATTAGAAGGCCATTACGCACTGCGACCAGAGTTGATCTATTGTGCAAGACCTATTTTGTAACCCTAGAGTTTAAGGCTTTTTATAAATTTTAGCACTATTGTGGGTTTGTTGTTCCAAAGATTACATGGAGATACTACGATACCACCAAGGTGGTGAAGTCTTTGTCTGCCCAGCGCAGGACATTCACAAAGCACATGTTCTGAGCTTTCTATATCCATTTCGCAAAAGCGGCAGACATTGGTCTCTGATAGACCAATGTTATTTAAATGATACCTCAGGCTGCAGTGACCTGTGAGGTATCCTGTTAGAAGACGCAGATCTACTCTGTTTAGTGAGAGTAGCTTGTCTGATATTCCTTTGTTGGGACTAAGAAATTGTCTGGCTTGACGCTGACCGGCACAATTTAGCCAGTGTGCAGCAAATTTCCTTTCTTCCCATTTCCTAAGGAATTCATTAATGTGGCTTTTCGTGAGTCCACAGAAAGGCTCAGGACCAGTAAGTTGCATATTTGCTCCTTGTTTTGCGAGGTCATCAGCCATTTCATTCCCCTCATGCCCTTCATGTCCCGGAATCCAGACTAGATTTACTGTGTTGAGGTTTCCTAACATGTTGAGAAGGTTTAGGCAATCATTTACCAATTTAGAGGTGATAGTTGTTGATAGAAGGGCTTTTAGAGCCGCTTGACTATCAGAGAGTATGTAGATGTGAGTACCTCTCATTTTCCTGCGAAGGCATTCTCTCACACATATTTCAATGGCATGTATTTCTGCCTGGAATATTGTTGGGTAGAGTCCCATCGGAATCGATTTTTTAAATTTAGGCCCATTGATTCCTGCCCCTGCTCTACCATCTTCCAGCTTGGACCCATCAGTGAACCATAATTGAGATCCAGGCTTGAAATTGATAGAATTAGTTCTCCAAGTTGTTCGTTCATTAATAATAATTCGGAAGTTTCTGTAGAGAATGGGTTTGGGAGATATTGTATCCACCCTGTGTAGTATAGGAGTGTGTCGAAAGTCTTCTAAGATCTTTAGATGTCCTCTCATATCTCCACTTTTAAGATCGGCGTTGCCTTTTAGTCTTAAGGCACTCAATCTTGCTTCTTTTTCAATTAAGATGGGAAGCGGTGGTATACCTAGGAGCACGCCCAAAGCGTCAGTTGGGCATGTTTTCATTGCTCCTGTTATACCGATGCAGATGAGGCGGTACAATTTGTTAAGATCGCTTGCCGCCTTTCGTTGCTTAACTTTGGGCCACCATGCTATGGAAGCATAGGTGACTATAGGCTTAACAACTGTAGTGAATGTCCAGTAGGTCATTCTGGGGCTGAGCCCCCATGTTTTACCAAAAGCCTTGTGCAGGCATAGAATGCCCTTGTGGCTTTTACAGTAACTTTCTCAAGATGCGAGTTCCAGGTAAGCGCTTTGTCAAGGTTGATACCAAGGTAGTTCGCCTCTGTGGAGAGTTGTAGAGTCGATTCATTCAGGACAGGACATTTGATGTTGATATTCCTTTTCCTGGTGAACGGCACTAGCGCAGTTTTAGATGGGTTGATAGAGAGCCCTTTGTCAGTGCACCATTTGTTTATTATGTTGAGGGCTTGTTGCATGCGGTTAGAGATGGTCTCTTCATGCCAGCCCACTATATATACTACCAGGTCATCAGCATAGCCCTGGGTGTGGAATCCTAGGTTGTTCAGTTTGTGGAGAAGTTCATCTATTACTAGTGTCCACAGAAGAGGAGAGAGTACTCCCCCTTGCGGGCAACCTCTTGTGGCCTTGATAGACTTTATTCTTCCTCCTAATTCTGTACTGATCGTTCTGGATTTCAGCATCGATATAGTCCATCGTCTGATGGGTTTAGGTACGTCCTTTTGAGATAGGGCATTGTTGATTGCCTCATAGGATGTATTATCGAAAGCTCCTGTTATGTCAATAAAAGCGCAAAGTGCGATTTGTTTTGACTCAATAGCTTTTTCAATAATGGTTACCAGACTGTGTATTGCAGTCTCAGTAGATTTACCTTGTTGGTAGACAAATTGAAGTTGGTGCAGTGGGAAATTAACCAAGTTATTCTCCCGTATGTGCTGATCCAATATTTTTTCCATTGTTTTTAGGAAAAATGAGCTGAGGCTAATCGGTCTGTATGACTTAGGCAATTGTTCGGGTTTTTTCCCTACCTTTGGAATGAATACGACCTTTACCTCAGCCCATTTCGTAGGGATATAACCTAGCAATAGGCTTGCTTTATATAGTCTGGACAAAGTAGGGACAATATATTGGCTTCCCTTTTGCAGAAGGCAAGGGAATATCCCATCAGGTCCAGGAGATTTGTATGGGCTAAATGTAGATATAGCCCATTGTACCCGAATATTATATAGAATATTATCAAAATCCCCTCATTCGGCCTTGTCGAAAAGTTGGATCCTCTCAGACTAGAACTTCAACAGAATTTTTCGTCCCCAATCCTTATTTTCGGTTTTTCAGCACGAAACATTGTTACGCATGACCTTGAGCTGGAAACAAATTTTACCCGCAAAATGTTAAGAGTGATATGACACACAAAATACTCGAATTCGACTCTGCCTGATTGACATACATACCTCAATTTGCTTATTTATCAAGCAGTATTTATGGTACTGATTCAGTAGCAATAACAAAAATAAATGGATTGCTAAAAGCGGCAATGTGCGGGCAATCTTCCAGTGATAAGAGCGAGACACCTGGCATAGCAGTTGTTTTTTGTTGTTTTTTTCTTTTTCTTTCCGAACTCTAACACTGTGAGAAATAGCTGTTTGGAAGATCACCTCAAAGTAGATGTCAGATCTGGAAAGCTGTTCCATATATCACATAATCTGTAACTTGTCGTTAAAAAGGATTGGTACGAGTATCACGGGTTGGCATCGAAGGTTGACAACTGGCATGTTTTAAATGAATTTAAACATTTTTTTTGTACTCTTCAAAATATGGGTAGTAAAGAGGAATAAACATATTTTTCATTTCATTCGTTATTTTTTTGTAAAATTTTTTTTAAATTAAAGTAGTTTAACAAGAAGAAAGATGATGATGTACTTAAACCCATGCAACTCTTGAATTACAGAAGGTTTGTGGCGGGGGAAGCACGCAGAGGGACTCATCGAGGGGGTGTCTTATCGCCACTTCTCTGGTTGCTAGTCGTAAACTAAATACTCACTCACGATTTGAAGCTAGAGCTCCAAAACTGATTGTATATTCAGATGGCATTGCAGGTTACAGTTATTACAGGAATGTGCCTATCTACCCTAAGCGCTCTAATGAGCGACGCTCTTAAAACAATACACAACTGCGCCAACAATGCTGGCCTGAGCGTCAATGCTGGAAAAACGGAATTACTACTCCTTACAAAGAAGTACAAAGTTCCAACATGGACATTACCCTCACTCGATGGCGCCTCACTACCGCTGAAACCCTGCACCAAGTACCTAAGAGTAATAATGGACAATAAATTGACGTGGAAATCCAATGTTGAGGTGAGGGTGAGGAAGGCCACGAATGCTTTCTGCGCATGCAAAAGGATGCTTGGAAGCGCATGGGGGCTATCACCAGCTCTTATGCACTGGTGCTACACAGCAATTGTTAGACCTATATTACTATATGGCATACGGGTGTGGTGTAAGGCGGTAAGGAAGAAAACATATCTCAGGCGATTGGTAAAAGTTTAACGACTCTCCGCGCTTTGTATCACGGAAGCTATGAAATGAAATCCTCAACCTAACACCGATTGATCTCTATGCAGAAAACCGGGCTGCAAACTCAGCTGTGAGGCTACGAGCAACCTAACAGCTTACCTCTAGAACCTTCGCGCATAGTTCAATTACTAGGAATGCCACAGTTAATTCAGACTATATAGTTCCAGTTATGAGTTTAGGAAAACCACAAAAGGCCGTTATTGAAGACATTGGATGGCGCAAAGACTTGGTTCCAAGAAGTAACACCATCAACATATTCACTGAGGGATCAAAAATGGAAGAAGGCTTATTGAATTCCTGGGCATAAAGGCATAAAGGGAAACGAGACAGTGGATGGAATAGCTAAAGAAGGCGCTAAACTTGCAGGTGATCAAATAAGTCAGATACTTAAGCCCCTGCGCACAATTCAAAAAGGACTAGAGGAACGCATGCTAAGAAAGGCAAAAGGCAGATGGCTAAGCCTAACCAATTGCAAAGTTGCCAAGATCATGTGTAAACGCGCGTATGATGACAAGTATACTAAATCGGTTATATCGTTCGATAGAAGGAATTGTACAACTTTAGTTGGTATACTAACAGGGCACTGCCTAATTGCAGCACAGACTTACACGCTAAATTGAACCGTTAACGACAGCTTTGGTTACAGCTTTGAAAGGCTACAATCTATCCCTGAACTGGAGCTTGAGCGACTCCTAAAATTCGCGATCAGTACACGCATCTTGTGTGATGCATATTTCGCTAAATAGGACTCTGATCTGGTATTGCTTTGGGACCAAAATGGTCTCTGCGTGGCTTCGGCCAGCCAGTATAACCTAACCTTGCCTGACCCCAAGCAAGATTACTCCCGTTTTATATATTGAGTTACGCCCGAACTCAAACACTTCTTTACTTATTTGTATGATTTATTAAACAATTAGGGCTTAACCGTTTGATTCATTTTCTCAATTTTCTCACAAAGAATCTACTATCTGGTTTAAAGATTTTGAAGGCTGGTGCTTTATATGTTCAGGCTATCGAATATTGGAATTTAGTTCAGAAGACTTTGATTCTTTAACTCGGAAGCTTTCTAATTAAATTCCAAATTTTTTTTAAGTGCACTTTTGCACTTTAAAATAACAGCACCGTTTCGAATCCATGCGTAGAATCTACAAGTCGGTTATCGATTATGGCTCTCGAACCTTTCGTGGACGCTATCGCCTAATCGCTCTTGAAATATTATGAATATACATGGATTGACTGGCCATGGGGAAATCAATCAAAAGTTTAAGTGCAAAACGATTATCTACGTCATTTTCAGCTGTCGATTAAGAAATTAACGGCTTAAGCAATTGAGAATGATTAATTGAGTACACTGGAAGCGAACGGGTGTTGATAGAAGTGTGGACTGACGTGAACTGGAAAAAAATATGTACAAGGTGAAGTCCAAAATAAACAAGACTAAGCTAAAATAGAAACGACAGAAACTTTGTTCTGATAACTTCGAGTTTATATATTCAAAATAGTCCCCTCTGGCCTCGGTACACTGTTTTGCGTGATCTAAAAGCTTTCGGCCGCCGTAGCCGAATGGGTTGGTGCGTGATTACCATTCGGAACTCACCGAGAGGTCGTTGGTTCGAATCTCGGTGAAAGCAAAATTAATAAAAACATTTTTCTAATAGCGGTCGCCCCTCGGCAGGCAATGGCAAACCTCCGAGTGTATTTCTGCCATGAAAAAGCTCCTCATAAAAATATCTGCCGTTCGGAGTCGGCTTGAAACTGTAGGTCCCTCCATTTGTGGAACAACATCTAGACGCACACCACAAATAGGAGGAGGAGCTCGGCCAAACACCTAAACAGAAGTGTAAGCGCCAATTATTTATTATTTTTTTTTAAAAGCTTTTCGAAAAAGTGTTTCAAGTCTTCTCCAACTTCCTCCACTAAGTCCACGGCGACCCTTTTTACCACCTGGACAAAGGAGGTCAAACTGCCTCTCAAGGTAAAAGTCGGCGACACACCAATTCCGACGGTAAACAATCCCAAAATTTTGGGTGTAACCTTCAACAGTTTGCACTCTTTCTCTGCGCACACAACCGCAATTGCCACTTAAGTCCAAAATCGTAACAAGGTCCTCATATCGCTTGCCGGCAGCACTTCGGGCAAAGACAAAGAATTGTTGCTATCGACATTTAAGGCAATCGGCCGGCCGGTTCTAAACTATGCTGTGCCTGTCTGGTCGCCTGGAACTAGTGACACGCAGTAGATAAGGCTACAGGAATGCCAAAATACTTCCATTCGGACAGCGACCGGTTGCCTCCTGATGTCCCCAATAGAACACCTTCACAACGAGGCCAATATGCTACCTGTCAAGGAGCATAACAAACTGCTCAGCAAGCAGTTCCTATTAAGGTGCTACCATAGGTTCCACCCATGCAAACACCTCCTTCAGCCAGAGCCGCCTCCCAGGCACGTCAGGGGACACCTACAACACTACGCCGACGAGACCCAGGACAAAACAAACAGAGACCTACAGGACCGGACAGTGTTTAGACATACATTAAACGACATTCACCGGGAGACTGTTACCACCTTCATAAGCTCCCGTCCAGTGAATGCCGTAATCGGAGCTCAACCACCACCCATTGCACATGAAGAGCTCCAGCATCCTCGTGAGAGCCGCGTAACACTCGCACAATTACGTTCTGGATATTTTAGCAGGATAAACCCCTACTTATCCAGAATTGACCCCGACATGCCTAACTTATGTCCGGCATGTGAAGGCACCCCGCACGACATTAGCCACCTTTTCACATGCCCTTTAAAACCCACTCATCTAACACCCCTTTCCATCTGGACCCAACCTGTCGAAACAGCATGTTTCCTGGGCCTACCTTTAGATGAGCCTGACGAAGACGACCGATGATATACTCTACACTGACGGTGCTTCTCTTACTGCTACAACAACAACAGTGTTTGGATGACCTCTGCGGACGCAAAACGTTTTTCTTTCAAAGCCAAATGCCTTTTTCCGAATAGATAGAAGTCACAGGGAGCCATAACAGGCGAATACGGTGAGTGATTGAAAAAATGCGATTTCTAGTCAAAAAATCAGTCACAAGAGTGGATTGATGAGATGGTGCATTATCATGCAATAAGCGCAGTATTCCGGGCAAATTCGAAGAATGCGATGCAACAAGCGCGTCAAAACGCCAAGATAGAAAATTGCATTGGCGGTTTGACCCATAGGCACGAACTCCTTGTGAACAATTCCCTTGGACTCGTAAAAACAAATGAGCATCGACTTGATTTTTGACTTCTCCAAATACGCTTTTTGGGTGGTGGCTCGTCTGGGACCTTCCATTCGGCACTTTGACGCTTAGCTTCCAATTCATGTTGGAAAAACCACGTTTCATCACTAGTTATAATGTTGTAAAGGAAGTTCTCGTCTTTTCTCGCCTCTTTAATGAGGTCTTCCGAATGTTGAACTCTGAGCAATTTTTGGTCCTCATCCTCAGTTAACTTGTACGGAATGAAATGTGCACAGACCTTTCGTGAGCCCAAATGATCAGTTAAAGTGCGATAAATCGATATTTTGGAGTTATTCAACTCCGATTCCATGAATTTCAACTATAATTTTGGTTTATTTTTGGTAAATTTACGAACAATTTCGATGGAGTTTTCGGTAATTACTGAGTTTGGGCGGCCCATTTGTTATTTAGATCCTCACAACAATCTGTGAAACGTATAAACCACTCATGAACTCTGGCACGAGATAGACAATCATCGTCATAAACTTTTTCCATCAATTCAAATGTTTCGGTAAACTTTTTACCGATTTTAAAGCAAACTTTGATATTAGTTTTTTGTTCGAAACGCATTTTTGTACCGATGACGCAAACATACTGACACTTACGCAATAACTTCGCTTCCACTGTACCGAATGTCATCAAGCTTTGACTGGAAGTCAGCTAGGGATGTAACTTCCAAGCACTAACTTATTAAAAGGATGGCGCCATCAAAACCACTTTTATGACGTCAGACTTGTTTATTTCGGACTTCACCGGGTACTGTAGTTTACGGCGACAATCGCAAAATGCAAATATGTAGATAAAAAAAATTTGGAAAAAAAGTGTGAAAATTTGGAAAAAAACTGATAATACTAATAAATACTAATAAAAAGGAATCCATAAAACAACTGTGGAAGAAGGATTTTATATTTCAACACCAATATATGCGTATTTGCATATACAAGGTGGCGCAAAATTATTCACCCTATCGGAAGATTTACAATTATTGCAAATGGCGTCGTACGCCAATCATATTTGAGACTTCTGAACTAGACAGCTGCAGTATACGAATAGACAAGCAATGAAGCGCATAAGATCAAAATAAATTCCATCGCCCAAAATTATTATTTTTTTATTCACCAAAAAAGGTTTTCAAAAGCAAACTTGGCTGATTAATTTCATGCTTACACGCGTTGCAGGGTGTTAGGCCCGGCTTCTCCTCTTCCTGCATGCGTAGTGTGCGTCTTCATGTTTTTCCACATATGGAAGTCCTCTAGTTTTTTCATAATATGTTACGTAACGTTTTTTTTTCGTAAAATGTTAATATAATCCTATAAGAATATGTCAAACAATTTTTAGAACGTAAATTTAAGTTTCTCTTATATTATAGATCGTCAACCGTGACGACTCTATTTTTTGCGTTCGAGCCTGGGAGAGGTATAGTTACGTTGCCGATTTTAGACGCGTTTTTCTCATCGATCTCCCTGAAATTTTGCACACATCTTTTTTATGATATTACTTTCTATGTGAATTTAAGTTTTCGAAAATTTTCCAAAAAAATTATTTTTTCGAAGCAAAAATAATAGGCAAATTCGCCCCAAAATTTATTTTTTTTTCAAGTATTTTTTTATATTCAGGTCACTGACGCCGATGCTACAATGCCCCCCGATTAAGAAGCCCCGCTGCGAATTTCCTGGAAGAAGGATTTTAAGGGATTAAAATAAAAAAAAATTATATTATTTTAATCTATAAATAAACTGTATGCCAGTTTTGAAAAAAATATATTGACTTCTTCATTTTAAATAATTTTAATGAGAATCAGGGAAAATATGGCCGTTTACAAGTATCTGTCCTCTTAACTGTGACATTATATTTTTTTCTAATTCTGCAACTTCTGAAGTATAAAAGTACATAATCGGTAAAAATAAAGTAGGTACAATTTATTATTATATCCGTAGCCGGATGGGTTGGTGCGTGAGTACCATTCGGATTTCGGAGAGAGAACGTTGGTTCGAATCTCGGGAAAGACCAAAATAAGAAAATGTTTTTCTAATAGCGGTCGCCCCTCGGCAGGCAATGGCAAACCTCCGAGTGTATTTCTGCCATGAAAAATCTTCTCATAAAAATATCCTCCATTCGGAGTCGGCTTGAAACTGTTGGTTCCTCCATGTGTGGAAAAGCATCAAGACGCACACCAAAAATAGGAGGAGGAGCTCGGCCAACTACCCAAAAAGGGTGTACGCGCAAATTATATATTATATATATATATTAAGACTTTTATTTAAACAAACCACACTAATTTGATCAATAAGTTAATCAATTATATATTCGCTGTTTCTGTTTACAATCTCTTCCCACAAATTTGTTGATGCGGTTCCGCCAAAAATCGCTTGATCTGGTGTGAAAGAAGTTCTTGAACCAATTTTTAAGGACCTCTTTGTTATCGAAGGTAATGTCCTTCATATGGTTTGACAGGAAGCGGAAAATATGGTAATCGGTCGGTGCAAGATCCGGAGAATACGCAGATGCTAAAGGACCTCCCATTCGCGATCTTGGAGTGCAGCTTAAACGAGTTGTGCCAGGGAGAGTACAGTTTGACCATATCGATCAAGTCTTTTCAGTCGAATAGCCTCATTCATACGGTGTGGCTGGGATATGTAGAGCTCCTTGTTGACCGTGGCATTCTTTTCGAGCATTTCCCAATGCACCATGCCCTCCCAGTCATAACAAACGCATATAATGGATGATGATCCAACTTCACTCTCAGCTTTGGCATATCTCCTAGAGCCACGCACTCTTTTCTTTGCTTCATATTGACCCATATGCACCTTTTCTCATCTCCGTGACGGTACAAAAAGTGTTGTTTATGACCGCGTTTTGCTCGATGGCGGGCGAGATGCTGAGAAGCAATTTGAGAGCGACTGTCTTATTTTTTTCGTTGAGCTCGTGAGGTATCCAGGCTCTCAATTTTTCGGTAAATCCTTTGAATGAAGGTAATAGAGAATCGTTTTATGTTCGGGACTCATTTTTTCCGCCAATTCACAACTAGTTTGACGACCGTTTTCGTTCAAAAGTGATTTGAGGCGTTCTTCATCGAATTCAGAAGGCCTTCCGCTGCGGGTCGTGTCATCGACGTCAAAGACGCCATTTTTGAACTTTGCAAACAACTTCCGTGCTGTAAGCTCGCCTATGACATCTCATCCATACACGTCGGAAATGTCCCGGGCTGCTTCGGTTGCTTCGGCAGCTTTTTGACCTCGATGAAAAGCAAAGAATAGCAGTTGCTGTAAATGTTGATTTTTGCCTCCTGAGTATTCCATTTCTAAGCCTCAAAACTAATAAAAAATTAAATAACTCAAAAATATAATTAACCAGGTTTTGTAGAGCAAAAAGAGTTATATCGAAAGAATACTTACCTCTTGCCAAGCGGCAAACAAATCGTTGTGAAATAAAATAAAATATAAAAACGCTATGAACTTTTTCCCCAACCCAATTATATTTTTTTGACCAAGAAGAAGACATGTTTCAAGTACCTATAAGCAACACAAAAAGCCCAAGTATGATAAAAATGTCAAAGATTATGATGGCAATGTCAGATTTGACATATTCGCATTAGTCTCAAATCTTAGGTAGCAACGCTTGTAATCATCCAAACGTTTAGATGAATTTCTTATATATAATATGGCACAATTGCGTTGAGAATTATAGATTAAAGGTATATTTCATACCGTTGCATGGATAAAAACGCATTGTATTTTAATTATAATACTTTTTTATAGATATATTAATTATTTTAATTGCAGTCCCAAGGGAGCTAATACAGATTTTTATGGCACATATGTTTTGGATATATATTTTTTCTAATATGTGTATAGTACATACATATACATATACATAGTCTCTTTCTTCCTTCTCTTTTCCGCACTTCCTCATCCACCAATCAACATCCTAAGCTTTCTGCACTTTTACATCGGCAGTGAAACAAGCAACAGATTCATTGCTTTCATCAACCAAATTCAGCTGTACTTTTACTTTGATCTCCGGATACGAGGAATCAATGTCGAATTTAAAGTTGTACACCACATCCTCGGATTTATCGATAGGACAAGAGGCGCCATACAACAAATTACTGCATACATCGGCCACGTCTTCGGGCAGGGGGTAAGGCACGGTGATGCCTAAGGTGGTGGCATGCACGACAGCGGTTATTTTCTTAGTATTGTCGTGAGCTGGAATACACACCGATTTAGCATAAAAATTCTAATTAATCAATAGTTTATTCGGCACTTACTACCCACAAAGTTGACTTTCATCAGCGCTGTGGTGCCCTTGACAACATTGCAGGGCGTCTGGTCGCAGCCTTCAATGTCAACACTAAGCGGCAATGGCTGACCATTTTTGCCTGAAATACGAAAGTTAGAAAATTTTAAAATTTATTTTAATCAATTGTAAATATATTCAGGGGTTGATGAGAATGCATGCTGCCTAAAAATATGCAACATATTAGCGTACGGCTGCTTCGAAACTCGATTCTTAGGTGTAGTTGTTACGTATATCCGGTTTTCAAGTAAACGGAGCCAACTGGTGCGATATTTGCACAAGGATGATATAAAGGGCTAGGGGTAGTCAGAATATTCAAAAAGTTAATTATAATGTTTTAAAAATATTGTGTGAAAATTCGACGTAAAGTGAATCCGACAGATACTTTTCGAGTTGTTCAATAATCAACAAAGGGCGCTCGGGCGCTCCGGCGCGTGCCAGAGCAAATAGCAAAGCTTTAAATGCGTTTTTCTCAAAACTATGATTTTTGAACTAGTGATCACTAGAACTTGAAAACCGCTTAGTAGATTTAAATAAAATGTATACAGCTTTTGAAAAACATAAAAAAATCGTGCCTGATCGAAAGATTTTTTTTTCAAAATTTCGATTTTTTTAAACAATTAGTTGTCGGTTTTTTTCTTGAAAACCTGAAAAGTATTTCCTGAGGCCGCCATATTCTTAATTTTGACAAACGAAAAGCTGCGAAGATAGAAGAATTTTTTTTTTTTTCGACAAATTTCGATTTTTTTTTAACATCGAAAATCTGAAAAATATTTCCTTAGGCCACCATACTGATAATTTTGAAAATCAGACACAAGATTCTAATAAAACTAATTTCTCTTGTCCGATTGATTTCAGATGAATCTCCAAGAACTTGTGATAATCAACGCAAGGGACTTCTGGAGAAACGGGCTCCAACCAACAGCGATACCTTTTACAATTATTAATTTTTTTTTTTAATTTGGCCAAAGTCAAGTCGAACATACTATATTAATGCTATGTTTTTATTTTTGTAAAATAAAAAAATAAAAATAAAAATTATTGAAAATCATCATTTTTTCGAGCCTCTATCTGACCCTAGCCCCTTAAAGAAATTTCAAACTTATTTCGTATTTTTTTATCAATTTTACTTACATTGCTTCACATCGGTAGTTGACGCGGCGGACAAAAAGAGCGCGAAACATACAATAGTCAAACGGTACATTTTTAGTTTTCCTAAAAAACCTATCAGTTTTTATTGAAAGAAGAAGTGAAGATATTACACTTATTGTCAACACACTAGCGCTGCTGAGGAGGTAGCAACCGCGAATGATTCCTTACAGTCCCACTCGTGCTGCTTAAATACTTCCGCAAAGTCAGTACCTTGTGCCACTTTGTGTCCACTATAACTATGTCTCTGCGATACAGGTGTTGAACACCTGCTATTTTCCAAAGCAACAAATACAGGTGTTCATGAATGAATTCACTTATCATCGCCAGCAATCGGAAACTATTCAATGTAAACAGAGAGATAAGTCGGCCGGCCGAATATTAGGCAAGACAACTGCCATTAACTACTTTTTCAGCAGATGTCCACATTGTTAACGTATTTATGTGAACACGGATTTATGAACCCACTCAAAGGGTAATAAATTCTTCGAATTTGCCAGAAAAATTGACGACATTACAGTGAGTCACAGAAAACAAAACGATTTTCGAGCGACTTTATCAATATTGTGGGTAGCTCGATTTTCTACAAGTGGTTTTCGAATCGCCGATACGCGTTTAAATTTTTGTCTTCGCCAACCAGAATCCGATATCTGGACCTTGTTATTTTTTTGATTTGTTAAACACTGTTATTCGAACTTTGTTCAAGAGCAAAACGACATATTTTGTAAATGTTTAACCATAAATTAAATCCGCTAGATGCGTCTTCTGCATTTGTTGGCTTTTATCGAAACCTTACATTAAGTGGAAAAACCATAATTCATTTACCGTTAGATAAGGAGTTAGATTCGAAACTCAGCTGGCGGCCCAATGTAAAATACAGCGTGAAGAAAGCTAATATAGCACTTAACACTTTAGGTGAAAAATGAGGTCATCAACCAAAGCTAACCAATTGATCCTACACAGCCATTGTAAGACAGACACTAACATATGGGGGCACTAGTCTGATGGCCCGCTATGGAAAATAAATACAAATTACCATACAACCAAACCAAGCTAAACAAGATACAATAATGATCAGCATGTATCTTATCCACAGGAGCGCTTAGCACCAGTCCAGCTGAAGCGCTTAATATGCTAGCATATCTGTTACCATTAGACTTATACATAAAGACAGCCGATACATCCAGCGCGGTGAGGCTCAGCGACATCGGAAGCTGGACAACAAGATTGTACGGTCAAAGCAAGATCCTCTCATAGGAATCCTCACTGCTCAAAAACAAATCAGACTTCACAATCCCCGACCTCAACTTCAAGAAAGACTTTTGCGGTACGTTTTCCACCTAGAGCCGAATGGAGGAAAGGGAAAGTGATTAGTAGATTTGATGTCGAAATCTACACTGATGGTTCTCAGATGAACTGTGGTGGTACAGGTCACTGAAAGGTAGGGAATCTTGCAGACTGACTTAACCTTCCTTTCAATCCCATCCGCAGAAGCTGTCAGGCGGAGGGAGTGAAAAAATTCTTTTCCACAAAAAAAAGAAAGAAAAAAAAACAACGAGAACAGTAGTAGTAGTAAAACGGCGCTAGTCGCTTATCAGGACTATTTCAATCGAAATATCCAACCACTTCAACAACAACACCATTAGGTAGTTTTGAAAACAACAGATTTTGCAAACTACAAGGTGAAGTCCAAAATAAACAAGACTAAGCCAAAATAAAAACGACAGAAGCTTTGTTCGGATAACTGCGAGTTTTTTTACTCAAAATAGTCCCCTCTGGCCTGGATACACTGTTTTGCGCGATCTAAAAGATTTTCGAAAGAGTGTTTCAGGTCACTGACCGGAATGTCCTTCAGGATGTCGGTATAAGAATTTTGGATGGACTCTACGGAAACAAAATGGCCAAATACCTTTTTTCGAAAAGGTAGATATCAGGCGAATACGGGAGTGATTGATGGTTAAAATGCGATTTCTAGACAAAAAGTCAGTCACAAGAGTGGATCGATGAGATGGTGCATTATCATGCAATAAGCGCCAGCTTCCTCCTTCGCAGTATTAGGGCGAATTCGAATAATGCGATGCAACAAACGCTTCAAAATGCCAAAATAAAAACTTGCATTGACGGTTTGGCCCGCTGGCATGAACTCCTTGTGGACAATTCACTTGGAATCGTAGAAACTGATGAGTATCGACTTGATTTTCGACTTCTCCAAACGCGATTTTTGTATGGTGGCTCGTCTGGTGCCTTCAATTCGGCACTTTGACGCTTAGTTTCAGGTTCATGTTCGAAACACCACGTTTCATCTGCAGTTACAAGGTTGTAAAGGAATGTTGAATTCTGAGCAATTGTTGGTCCTCAGTTAACTTGTGCGAATCAAAAAGAAGTTTGGGGTCGTCCTGCTAAAGTTCGCAATCCCCTATAGAATCTATCTAGAATATCAGTGACTCTATGTTAAGTCTTCCAAGTACATATTTCGGACATTGTCGCCAATTATTCTAAAAATTAGTTTATTTGAAAATTTGAGTGTAATGAAAAGAAAACTGAAAAAATTAATTTCTAGCTTTTCCGATGTGCCGAATATTATTCATAGAAAATATTTTTTTATTAATAACCATAATATTATAATACCCGGCATCCGTTGCTATGCCTCGTTGAATAAAATCAAAACAACCAATCAGAAAAATATCAAGCAAAGTTATTTTTATTAACTTTTTATCTCAAACCGTTTTTGAACTTTGCATTTGGGTCATAGTTGAACAGCATATGCGGATTATGAAGTCTAGAGTTTAGATTTAATTTAAGCAAATATTCGATTATTAGTGACGAATGAGAATGTTGACCGGAACTGCTGGAGGACTTCGCTGGGTGTCTCATGAATACCTTTAGTAATCTTGGCTTACAGTGCCTCAATCGATACTGGTTTATCTACAAAGCCTTTGGACTTTATAGACCCCACAAATAAAAGTCCAACCAACACGATTTGGTAGCCAACTCACTGGTCCGAGACGAGAGATAAATTATTCACCGAAACGGCGACGCAGTAAATCCATTGTTTCACGGGCTGTTTGGCAAGTAGCGCTATGTTGCATCGGTTGTTGGAAACAAATGTTGTGGAGATGATGGGCTCCAATTTCCGGCATCAAACAATCGTTTATCATGGCGCGATAGCGTTCGCCATTCACTGTTACATTGACAACCAGAAATATGGGCCGATGGTACTTCCAGCCCATAGGCCAAATGGTTGTTTTCAATAGATGTAGTGGCTATTCTTGAATGGCTTCGAGTTGCTCTCTAGCCCAAATACGGCAGTTTTGTTTATTGATGGAGCTATTAAGCCAAAAATGGGCCCCATCGCTGAACATCACTAAGTTGGTCTGAGCGCGTGATGAACCCTTTTTACAGAGCATCGATTTTCGTAATACATTTGCACGATTTGGAAACGTTGTTGAAGCGTAAGCCTTTCCATTAAGAAATGTCAATGATGACTGAAGAAAATGATGTATTTACTTTGACAGTAGTCACGCGTTATCTGTAATTATCTGTCAAAAAAAAACTCTGTTCGGACAATTGCGTCCAATCTGACCACCCTTTATATGTGCATGTTTTCTTTTCTTTAATTCTCCAATCAATCCAAAATTTGTCTTACAAACTTTATGCGTCTCCCAATCGCGAAGTGGTCGCACCGATCATGTACGACTACCATAAATTCTAATAAAAAAATTATTATAACACTATTACTTCAATAGCTTCCAATTTCATCAACGCCCCTTAATTTGATAATAAACATATTTCACAATAACAAAATCTCGTTATACAAATTACATTATTTGCTTTTACGAATAAACATTTGTTCTTGTTTTATGGCAACCCGGTACATTTTACATGTGATGTCACTCAAATGGTGCTCACACTCACCAGCGTAAACGTACGCCCGTATCAGCTCACACGATGAAGGTAATGAGACCGTTTCCACAGTCGGTTCTACGTTATCGAAACGACCCGGATTTAAATCCAACCAAGGACTGTCACTCCAGTAACATTTCCCGTATGTAAATATGGGGAATGTTTATGCTGCTACAACAACAACAACAACAACAACAAAAAGGTAATGAGAGCCCCACGTAAATGGATTCTCACCACCGTTCCGTTCCGTAGTATCGTAGATCGTTGTTTCATCGTGTTAGTTGATATGGGCGTACTTTTACGCTAGTGAGTGTGAGCACCACAATGCGATGCCGCAAAGGCTAATTGTTTTGTACCTTGTATAACAAGTCTCCAAGCATATTTTGCTGTACCTTATTTTGCAGTGGCAACATTGTTAATCGTTTGGAGACCGCAATATTTTGAACCGCCCAATTTTAAACAAATAACATAAAGTTTTGTAAACATTTGGTTAACCAGCCATCAAAATCAAACCACCAAAAAAATATTTGTTTACCGATTGCTATATCGTTTTATATTCACACAAAAGAGGTTGTAAGATATGAGAATAACAAAAACAACTTCGCAGCCTACTTAAGATACCAGCAAGTGAAAAAGACAATTTCAAGCCTCGTAGAATGAATCCCATTTAGAGAAAACCAGAGCACCGAAGCATTCCACAGAGATTAACTTAGCATACAAGCGAATTGTTTACTGTTCCATCCTCTGTACTCTATCATCATTGTTTAGCAACAATATGTCGCAATACGAAGATTGGAAGAGATTGCCGCTGCGCTATCCTGGCCTTATAGTCTCCGGTACCAGCGCCAGAGGAACTGTGAAAATCAAGGTGTGAATGAGAAGAAAGTTGTTTAAATAATTTATTTTAAATATATGTACATATTTACAGGGCAAATGGTACCGCTTGAGAATACTTTGTCCACAGTTCCCTCATCTTCAGAATGCGCGTTTGGAGTTGCATCAGCCGCATCAAAATAAATTCGTTAGAATATCAAATGAAGATTTACAACCTGACTGGACTTTGCACGATGTTATGGACAATTTACAACAACTGCTACAAAAGCACAGCGAGTTGCCACTCAACGACCACTGGAATAACGAAACGCCAACCGGGAATATCTATCAAGAAATAGCTAGCATTTATGCGCCTGAGAAATATCACTTGCAATTGAACGATGCCTGCAGTCGTGTACGATTTTCCAAATTCGCGCTTAACGAAAAACATTACCTCCAAGTGGAATTACCAACTCTACGCGTTAGTGAACACAGCTTACCCGATTGCTTAGTATGGGAAGAACAGCTCCAGAAATATAATAAACTCGCGGCAATGGTGCAGCAATTTCAAAAGTATTTGGAAGATTTACAACAGTTTTACGACAACTTCACCGACATCGACGAGTTGTGCTATGTAGTACAGCCAACAGCGCCAATATCCACCAAACACAATTGGCGCTTGTTTGTTTTGCGCGAACGCGTATACATCAAATTGGTCATAACAGATCCATTTGCACCGATAGCCTCAATGTCATTGCGGATCATAGGACCGACGCAGGCGGTAGAAGAATTGAGACGTACGCTAAGCGACGGTTTACGTGATTGGGATGCCGAATTGGACATACACAAAAATTTGTTGCGTATCTTTGATTTATGCTACTTTCCCATGCCGCCGGGTAGCGGCTGGATAGGTTCGGGGGATGAGCCCATCGCCACAGATCAACAATTCTGCAATATTTGCTACGCTTACCATTTGGATCAGGGTGAAATACCAATAGTGTCCTGTGATAACCCACAATGTACGCTGATATATCATGCATCTTGTCTGAAGGAATGGTTCAATACGCTTACGGACGGTAGGGACTTCCTAAGTGTCTCCTTTGGTGCGTGCCCATTTTGTAAAACTGTAAGTTTAAAATTCCTTTAAATGATTTTCTATTGACACATCTTCACCCTCCCCAGAAACTTTCAACATCATTCGCTGAGTTATTGGAAAATTGATTTTTAATCATTTTCGAAAAAACTTACTACACAAAAAGTTAATTACATGCGTGTAATTCGCATATGTTTTTGCACATCAATTCAACAAGTATTGTATTTGTATATAAACTAACCTAAATATTAAGCCCGAAATTAATGGGAACATTCAGGCGATAATTATTCAAGTATGTTTTAATATTAAGATCGATAAAAATAATTCGAATACGTTTCAAACCGATATTTTTATTTAATTTTTTTCGCTTACTTTTTATTTCAGCGAGTTCTCTAGTCTGCGTTTCCAAAATTGTGTAACTCGACGCATGCAAGCATACAAAAATACAGTCGGAATCTTGCACTACATCATGAAAATGGCAAAAATTTCCAATCAGTCACTGTCCTGGGAATAATTTCAGCTTATTGGGCGCATTTTCCAATATCAGTTTAAAGCCCTCTGCACATTATGCGCCCAATCATAGTAATGTCATAATTTCGTCATGGTGAAACGCACACTGGCGCGTCATGCATAAGTCAAATAAAAAATTTGCTTGCAGTTTGCTTTTTAACTTTACAAAACTTTAAATAATTCTATTTCAAAATATTTAGAAACATAAAAATATAAACAAAAGATCGTTTTAAAACGCCTAGAGCCTTACAATGTTGCGCGCAGCGGCACAAAAGCGTCTTATAGGCCCGTCACAATGCGTCCGTTGCGGCAACGAATTCGACTGACAGCAAAATATATTATATGTATTTGAGTCAGCAAGGTACGATGAAGTTACTAAGCGACGAATTCAAGAAACACAACCTGCTGCATGAAATATGAACTCACTTGCGAGGCAAAATGGTCCAGTAACCGTACATCGAAAATATATTCTATAAATTAATTTGTAATGCATGAATTTAATAATAATAATAATAATAATGTGTGGCGGCCGCTGTAGCTTGTTGTTGTTGTTGTAGCAGCATTAACATTCCCCATACTTACATACGGGGAATGCTGCTGGAGTGGCAATCCTTGGCCGGATATAAATCCGGGTCGTTTCGGTAACAGAGAACCGACTGCCGCCGTAGCCGAATGGGTTGGTGCGTGACTACCATTCGGAATTTAGAGAGAACGTAGGTTCGAATGTCGGTGAAACACCAAAATTAAGAAAAAGTTTTTTCTACTAGCGGTCGCCCCTCTGCAGGCAACGGCAAACCTCCGAGTGTATTTCTGCCATGAAAAAGCTCTTCATAAAAAATTTCTGCCGTTCGAAGTCGGCTTCAAACTGTAGCTCCATCCATTTGCGGAACAACATCAACACGCACGCCACAAATAGGAGGAGGAGCTCGGCCAAAAAGCCAAAAGGGGTGTTTGAGTCGAAGGCCCCACATATAGTGTTTTTCAATAGGTGCGCTTCAACTTTTTTCCGATAGGGAGGGCGAACGACGCAATACTTTTTATTTTTCGCTTGCCATTTGTAAACTTCATTAGTATACATTTCATCATGGAACGCTACACACTTGAGCAACGATTGCAAATCGTGCAAATTTTTTATGAAAATAATCGTTCTTCAGTGATGAAGCTCACTTTTGGCTCAATGGCTTTGTCAACAAGCAAAATATGCGTTACTGGGCAGAAAGCAATCCACACATGATTCATGAGGCACCGTTGCATCCCGAAAAAATCACTGTTTGGTGCGGTTTACATGCCGACGGCGTAATTGGCCCATATTTTTTCGTTGACGAGAACGATCGCCACGTTACTGTGAATGGAAATCGATACCGTGACATGATGAACGATTATTTTTGGCCGCAATTGAATGGTATGGACTTAGACGACATGTGGTTTCAACAGGACGGGGCCACAAGCCACACAGCACACGCTACAATTGATTTGTTGAAGAGTAAGATCGATGAGCGATTGATTTGACGCCTCTAGACTATTTTCTTTGGGGTTATGTGAAGTCATTGGTCTACAGTAACAAGCCGGCGACGATTTGTGAGCACAGAGCCAATATTGAACGCGAAATTGCTGGAAATTCGGTCGATTTATGCAAAAGAGTGGTCGAAAATTGGGTTCAACGATTGGACTTCGTAAAACGTGCACGCGGTGGTCATGCAAAAGAAATCGAATTTCATACTTAAATGTATATGTTCAAACTCGATAATAAAAAAAAATTAGTTACAAAAGTCAAACCGTTTGTGTTTTATTGCTCTTTTCAATAAAAGGTTGAAAGAGTAGAGAAACGGCTAGGTTTACACAGATTTTTTGAAAAATGAATGTGCATTCCGATCCAGGGGCTATGGTCGCACAGTCGCACTACCATAAAGAGGGGTTTAGAAGAACTTGTAAAAAAACAACAACAAAGAAAAATAAACTAAAAAATAAAATTAAAAACAAACGAAAAATAATAGTAAAATTAAAACAAGAAAAGCAAACACTACACTAAAAACAACAACTACCATAAATTCTATTAAAACCCTTTTTCCTAACCCAGAGATTATAGTCGCACCAACAGTCTACAACTACCATAAAGAGGGTTTAAGTAGAATTTGTAAAAAATCAAAAAAAAAACAAAAAAATAATATTAAATTTAAAGAAAATAATAATAAAATTAGCAAAAAACAAAACAAAAATAATAATATAAAAAAAAAAACAAAAAATAATAATAATAAAATAAAAAAATAAACAAAAATAATATTAAATTTAAAAGAAATAATAATAAAATTTAAAAAAATAATAATAATAATAAAATTAAAACGAGCAAAAATAATAGTAAAATAAAACACAACAACTACCATAAATTCTATTAAAACACTTTTTCGCTTCAATAAACATTAATTTTATAATATAATTCACAACCAACAAAAAAGTGGTTTATACAAATAAAGGGTGGTTAAATTTCAAGGGCCGATGTTAAATGTTAACCACACCTAAACGTCAACGACACCGTTGGACTTCTTTCTTTGGGGTTCAAGAGCTAAAGGATGAGATAATTCGGCACATTGAAGGCATAGAACCTCAATTATGCCTCAGCGTTTCCGCAACGGACGGAACGGACACCTTGTGACAGCTCTATGAGACGGATAAAAATTTCTTTGCAGTTTGCTTTTTAATTTCACAAAACGTACTACACTACTTAGGCGTGTAATGTGCAAAAGACTTAACATTTATGAAATTTTAAACTTACTTCAACCATACAATGGTAATTTGGTAAAACTGGCATGCCATCATTCCCAGGGCACAAAGTTTATGCTCCCAAAATCTGGTCTTAAACGATAAATCAACTCTTCATTTATGCTATGCACGCCTCTGTATATTCAAGTCATACAAATGTATTTGAAGTGCATAAGTACATACATATATGGCATTCGTTTCGAAATTTACTTTAAAATAATCTAAAAGTAATAATCAAACTCTTATTCATATTGGCCACATAAAATTACAAAATATTTCCAGAACGACGACTCATATATGTATGTGTGCGTGTACGTATTATCTTTTCACAAGTCAAAATGTTTCAAAAACATAATGTAACGACTTGCGAAATGTTTAACACGAATGTTATTTGCACCTAAAACTGTAGAAAACTACTTCTTCATATTCCGTCTTCTTCCTTTCAAATGCAGGGTGAAACGTTTTACAATCACTTTGCGTACCATCTCATCATCTCATAACTCCTCTCTCCAATCATACCAAGTCAATGGCATTTAACTCATTTTCTTGTGACTGCTGAGAACGGTTATCATGTCTCATATCACAACAACGGCCGCAACAACAATAACATAAACGTTTCACCACACACAAAATTCATTGCATTTCTCGTCGTGCCAATCGCATGAGACCTTGATAAACAGCTGCACGTGTAATGGTATTTCCCGGTGTTGGTGAGCTGATGCGTACACTGGAACTGGAAATGCCGAAGAACGATTTCGGTACCAAATTCGGTTCGAGTGCCTTAAATTTCCAGCCAATGTGTCGCGCGCAAATCTTGCAAACAATAATGTGCCATTCGTAGCTGTATGCGGGAGAAAGTTATATTAATTAATTATTATATTTTATAGTGTTTTTATATATATAAGTGTACTTAGTGGTGCCATAAGTTCTGTTACAAGGTTAAGTCCGTTGTAGATATGAAATTATAATACTTTTTTTTAATGAAGTCAGTTTTATTTAAATATTGGACTAAATTTCATTGCAATAATTGGAGAAAAAGATTGAAAGGCAAAAGAATCTAAAGATTTAATGGACTAAATAGAATAACACAAAATGAAGTAAAAACAAAAATAAAAGAAAAGAAATAAAAAAATTAAAAAATAAAAACAAAAATTAAGAAATCAAAAAAAAAATTAAAAAATAAAAACAAAAATTAAAGACAAAAAAAAATTAAAAAAAAGAAATAAAAAACTTAAAAAAATATAAAAAAATTAAAAAATAAAATCAAACACAAATCAAAAACAAAATATATATTAAAAAATTTAAATTTTCATTCGAAATGGTCACCATTTGCTTTTGAAGGCTTTTTGCAGTCAGTTTTATTTAATCAAGTAAATATTTGACTAAATTTCATTGGGCTAATTGGAGAAGAGCTCCAGTCGTCGCGTTGATGTGTGTGAAACAATATATTCAGACTATCAGGACAAGCTCAAATGCATCATTACGGGAGATGAGACTTGGATTTATGCTTACGACCCTGAAACAACCGACCAATCAAGCGAATATCGTGCTAAAGGCGAGGCCAGACCGAGCACGTCGTGGTGTGGTGCACTATGAATTCCTTCCACCTGGCCAAACTGTTAATAAGGAATATTATTTGAGCGTTATGCTTCGTTTACGTGAAGCAATTCGTCCAAAAATACCAGAATTATGGGCCAACAACTCTTGGTTTTTGCATCACGATAATGCACCGTCACACACTGCACTCGTTCTTCGTGACCATTTCGCCAAAAATTCCACGCATATCGTTCCGCAACCACAGTATTCGCCTGATTTGGCTCCGTGTGACTTCTGGCTATTCCCAAAACTCAAGAGACCACTCCGGGGAACGCGTTTCGAGTCGATTGAGGAGGTTAAAGCTGAATCGAAGAAGGTGCTGATGGCTATACCGGAAATGGACTATTTGGCATGTTTCGGGGATTGGAAAAATCGTTGGCATAAATAAAGATTTTTCATTTTACATCCAAATTCACCTTACTTTTTGCAAAAGAACCCAAAGACTTTAAATAACACAATATTAAAAAATTAAAAAAAAAAAATTAAAATTAAACAAATTAAAAAAATAAATCAAAAGTAAAAAAAAATAAATAAAAATTAAAAAATACATATAAAATGAAAAAAAATAGACAAAATAAAAATTTAAAAATAAAAACATTAAAAAAGTACCCAAAAATAACATAGATCAAACAAAAAAATAAAAAAAAATTTTTTTAATTAAAAAAAAAATTCTAAATTTTCATTCGAAATGTTGGCCATTTGCTTTTGAAGGCTTTTCAAACGATTATTCCATTCAGCTATTGCAGCACGCACGGTTTCCACGGATATTGACATCGCTGCTCGCTGCTCGAACCAAAGATTGCTTGAGACTGTCAAAATGTTTGTGAAGTCTTCGACAGGTCTCCAATTCTGACCACAAACTGTAGCCCAATGGATTCAGAACTCGACTTCCAGACGGCCAATCTTCTGCGGCTATGAACCCACAAATATTCTTTTTAGCTACTGCTGAGTGGTTTTTGCATTATGGGCTAGCGCGGAATCTTGCTGGAAGATCCAAAGCTCTCCATTAAAGAGAGCACTGTTCAACGCTTCACAATGCCCTCTAAGGCATCCTCCTGGTACACTTTTGCCACGTCTTAACCCTTTTTTCGCAGATGTAACGCCTTTAAAAGACACTCCCCACCAAGCCATTACGGAGGCTGGATGCTGGCCAAGCTGAACACTTGGAACAAAATTTTTCGCGTCTTTAGAAATCTTAGCATAGATGTTGTCGTTTTGCTTATTAAAAACTTCTTCAACAGTAAACATTTTCTCATCTGTGAAAAGAATATTTTCATGGTCGTTGACTGCGTGCTTCCGAAGAAGCTGCTTGTATCTGTCGAATCTAAGTTTCTTGAAGCGCGTTGTCAAAAGATGACCAGTTGAGCGACGGAAGGCTTTTATATGGAGATCATCTCTAATTAGTCTTGACATGGATCTGGTCTCTACATTCATTCCCCTGGTCATGATTTTCTGTTTTTTAAGAGGATTTCGGCGAATTATTTATCGAACGGCGAAACTGAGTAAATTTATGAGTTGACAATGCAGACGAACAGAACCAAAAATAACGGAACTTTTTTCTGCGAATTCCTTCTCTCCGTATGCATTGTAAAATTTGTCACAGAACTTATGGCAAGACTAAGTACATACTATGTGCCGTATAGCTTACCCAGGGAACCAGCTGAACTCTGAAGATGGTTGGCCGCTATAGGTTATGGCATCTGGCAATAGTTGATAGACGGTATTTGTTTCATGTATATAACCAGCTACAAGTACAAAGAAATAATATATTAAAAAACTCCACGCGTCTACTCTTAATCCTACCAGAATTGCAGTACTGAGTTTGCACTCCGTGCTTGGACATGGCGAAAAGTTGCTGGCAATTTGCAATGCGGTTGCCACAGTAACGACATGAGAAAACCGAGTGCTATAAATTTTAATTTTAAATATAAGTAAAAAGATTTGATTCCAAAACGCGCGAAACTCACGTCTGTAAATGTGTTTGAGATAATTTTCATGCGTATATTCACCGAATCGGTCAAGAAAATTGTTTTCATTAGGCTGTCGGAAAGATGCAGGTTGCGTACCAGCCAAAATGATAGCTGTGTTGGATCTGTGGGCATCGTGTCGATTTTGTGCTGCGCCAGCTGAGAGCGCGCTTTTTCCACAATCGTAGTAATGCTGTAATAATCATAGACGTGCGCAGGCCAAGCCGTTGTGGCCGCTTGATAGCGTCTGTATGTGTCGCACATGGATTCTATATCGCGAAACCGGTTCAATGAGCCCATGTTAATGCATTTTAGCGGTTCGCGCAGATATATTTCGGGTAGAATTTTAACATATCCATAAACCTTAAGTTGCGGGTGCGCGGCAATGAATGACAATGGACTGCAAATTAAAAATGGCAAAGTTAAAAATGGCAATGAAAAACGATATATTATTTATTCATGTAAATGCGGATTACCCAGTTACTTGACTGCCTTTGGTAACAAAACGTTGCAGCGCACGCGATTTAATCAATGTATTGCCACGTTCATCTGTGCCCTTTTCGTATATTTGACATGTCACGCCGTAAAAGTTATCACCCACCTCCTCCCGGTTGCAGAGTATGGGAAAACAAACGCCAAAAACCATACCATTTTGCGTATCCATGTCCGATTCAATAATTGACCCAGAGATCATGAAGGGCAAAACTTCACCGGGAAATAGTATATGCTGATGCATAAAAAGCATCATGTTGTACTGCTTGCCCACTTCCAAGTAATGAATACCCGACACGCGGTTCATATTTTCGCCCAAATACGAGTGTTCCGCTGGTAAATTTGTATCAAAGGTGACTGGATTTTCGGGATCTGGTTCCTCTACCTCTACTTCGTTGTTTTCCGGCTCTACACGCCTACGTTCTCTGTTGTGTTCCATTGTAAAGAATGCGCTACGTAGACGCTGCATAAAATTTTCACCACCGCGTCTATTTTGAACTAGCATTTCTCTGAAAGCAGCACGCATCAGATCGTCTGAAATCAACAAACAAAATTATTAATTAAAAACGTTTCACAAACAAATACAAAAGGAAACCACACACTATCGAAAACAGCATCTGATGACGACGAAGCATCGTCCGATATATCTTCTAGCATCAAGTTATCCTCGCCATCATTGCCTGCCATCTGCTGCTCATCGTCATCATCGTCGGCTCTTTGCTCACCCATATCGTCGTCTCTTTGTTCCACCATATCGTCGTCCTCCAACAGCGGTTCAATTAACGGTGAGGGATCAAATCGTATATCTTCTTCATCACTTTCTTCATCAACTTCATTATCTCTGCTTACAAGTGCCTGCACCATCATATTCTGCGCTCCGCTCAGTTGATACCCCTCGCTGCCTTCATTCCTTTGCAATTCATTAGTTTCGACTTCCATATTGGCAGCCACGGCCACTGGATGCTCCAACTCAGGAACTATATCACTGTCTGGCACATGTACACTTGAAGGTTCTGTGTTCAACTCATCATGTATTAGCGCATCAACCGAAGCGATTAACTCGGCAGGCACTATTGAATTTTCTGCTTCTAGCAGACGCTCCTGTGCTGCTTCTGACAAGTGGGGTTCAGTAACTGGCATCTGTTCGGTTCTTGAAGTTGTTGCGGACGGTTGCTCGGCTGTTCCGTTTACGGTTGTGGGCACATCAGCACCTACACTTGGATTTGTCGCGGTTTCGGATGTAGAGCCGGCATCGTTTTCACCGCTGTGAGTAGACGTTTCAACTTGTTCACTGGTATTTAATATTGACATATTGTCAAGCAAAGTCGTTGCAGCAGTAGTAGCTCCTACGGCACCGCCCGCATTCGATATATCTTCTGCACCAAATAAAATAGTGAAACGGAAAATTGTATTTGCTTGCGTTGTGTTATTGTTTTATATATTTATCGGTAGCCATATGGCAATACCTGTACATTCCGGTTGGTCCATTTAAGATTGATACTGATATTTCTCGAATCTAAACTATTTTTATATTCCAATTTTTTGCGTTGGTGATTCCATAGAAATTCTTTACTGTTTTTATTTCGGATAATTTTTGCAATTTTCCTTCCTCCACATATTTCTTCAGGTGGTGAGATTCACATTACACAACATATGGTGTAATTATTCACCTCCAAAACATACGTCTCTAAGAGTGAAATTAGTCAGGAACGCGGAATTTTGTCTAACACAGGGCTTGTTCGAGGCACGTAATAAAAGCGGCAATACTGCTGCACTGATGACAATTTGCAACACTGTCGCCATTGCTCAACTAATATTTTTTAGATTTATTTGTATTCGCGCAACATTTGCCGAATTTGTGACACTTCGAACGTGGTGCTTTTGATAATGTTGTCAGAATTTTACATCGAACGTGATACTTTCACAAATCATGCAACACTGCGGTTGTGATTGAAGCTCGAACAAGCCCACAGTCTACAAACGTTGAACTTTGTCGATTATTGAGGCCCGGAGCAAACACGCAGAAATCAGCTGTTTTCAGGTGCTGAAAAGCATCAAGTAAGAAAATGGACGCCTGTACTAAAAGAAGAGCGCTATTTTTAAATTTGTGTGAACTTTATAAATTATAAGGAGCATATAAATCAAATTGATGTTTGTCCACTTATGAAGTGATTTTCAATTACAAAAAAACTCGCTAGACAGATGGAAGAATTATCAATTATATTCGTTTTAATTTATTGTATTAACTGTTATATTTAATTAACACTAATTATAAAAGAAAAAAAGTACTTATTTAAAAACAAAATTGTAAAAAGTAGTTACACAAAATTGTTGGCACACTTCACTAGTAGATAAAAAAACAATAACAAAAGGGTAAGCAAAGGGTAAAAATATAAACAAATTAATATTTTGTAGCCAAGTTCTTTTACTGGATGACTGCTTCCAGCCGTCTTGGCATAGATGAAACCAATTTTTAGGTGGCCTCTGTCCCGATATTCTGCCATTCCTCCGACAGTGCCACCTTGAACTGTGCTTCTGTTGGTATAGCATGCGTCTTAACGCGCCTGCTCTTCCCACAAATGTTCTATTGGATTTAGATCAGGCGATTGAGACGGATGCAGTAATGTGTGTTTAGTGGGGTGCGCAAGCCACGTACGCTCATCATGAGCAGTATGCTTCGGGTCATTGTCGTGTTGAAATGCGAATGGATCTAGCAATTTCAGCTTTTCGGCCCTTTTTTCGACGTTTCTCTTCAGGATTTCCATATAATATCTTTCCATCACCATGCTTTACAATCGCCACAAGGTTCTGTTTTTACAGTTCGGTGTTGAGCTTTCTCCTAAGGGTTTACTGGCCACCAGATTGAAAGGTGTTGAATTTACTTTCATCCGAGAAGAGCACATTGCTCGAAAAGTCACTTGGCTTGCTTAGGTACTCCTTAGCATAGGCTAAATGCTTCTTTTGGATCACTTTTGAAATGAAAGGTTTGTGCCTAGCCACGCGAAAATTGTAGTTATCCTCATGCAATGCTCTCCGGACAGTTATTAGATGAATATCCTTTCTTATGTCTTCCTTAACTTCTGCTGCGATTTGTGGGTAGGATATTCTGGGTTTGTTTTCCCCTTGGCATCATTCGCGGTCGTTTAAAGCCCTAGGACTGCCTGTACGCTTCATGATTTACAAAGACAAAGGTGTTGAAAAATGCTCCGTAGGATGTACAAGAGTGAATTTAGCCATCCGCTCATGATGCGCATGAAATCTCGACCAAAAATTAATTAATTTTGATATATACCTATATATGGTACAGTGTACTCTCTTCTAACAGACACCTCCCAAATACGAACACTTTATTCAGTACATACCACGAATCGCAAAGAATTTTTTTTATTTGTTCCCTCTGGAGCGGACAATCCTCCCATAACATATTAATAACTTTTTTTACACTTTTCTCATAAGCGCATACCTACCATAAGAGGACAAATTTTTCAAATATTCATCGTGACCTCAAGATCCCAACAGTCGCTGAAGAAACTAGAAAACAAGCAGAAGCCCACTCCCTCAGGCTTCAAGGGCACGTAAATGAGGAAGCTAACAAGCTCCTCAAGACCTCAGACCTAACCCGACGACTCCATCGAATCAAACCGCATGATCTGGCATGACGGCTGTTAACTCAAGGAAGGGACTCTTCACTTAATTCTATTATGTTACTAAAAATGTACTGCTCGTTAATGTGTAATTAGTTGCAGTATCAACAAACAGTGTTATGTATTTTATATTGTATCTATGTTTGTATTAAAAAAAAACACAAAAACAATATAAGAAAAGTTTGAGGCGGAACCTCCTTACTTGTTTACTGTGTGTTTCGCTTAGTGACGCTTATGCATTACATGCATTTCCGCATTAAATCTTATCACTTTTCACGAATGCATATTACAATATTTATAAAAAATTGTATTTGAAACAAAACCTTTACTACAAACAACCTCTACGAAAACTTTTGAGATGTACTGTCCCAGTAATCTCACCACTTGCAATTGATGCCTATGATATTCAATACAATAGCGAAATTGTAAATCATTTCAAATGCAATATAGGCATATAAAAATGAGAATTAATAATATTATAGTTTGCCAATAGGTGTGTAAAAATACTGTCCTGCTTTTGTTGGTATAATTGCTTGTGGTGTTATTTGTTTATTTACTCTGACAAAAGTTGCACTGTTGCTAATCAGCTGTTTCTTGTTTATAGTTGCAAAAGTGGGGTGCGTTTTTTTCCTAAAGCTATGTATCCGCTGTAATATTAGCAAATAAATGTGATTAATTAGAAAATATCCTATTGGTGCTGGCAACATATAAAAATGGCACGTATTAAATGGAGTTCCAGTAGTGCATTGAAAAATATAGTGTAAGTGCTAAATCCAGCAATGTCATGCATTCTATACTTACATATGTATATGAAACTCACTTAAACACCTCCAATCCTTAGCAATAAGAGTCGTGTCCGGTGGCGATATACGAAATCTTGGCTTCACAGACTCATCACAAACTTTGATTCCGATACTTGCTTGGAACCGATGTTTTGGTTCGTTGACAACTACACACACCTCTTGGGGCCAGTGAGTGTCTCGCCATGCCATTTAATTCTTACACATACATATATTTCATATATATAAACAATGCTTAGTTTTTCATATTTGCTGTTTCGGGCTTGACGATAGCTGTGGTTTTGTTTGCTTACTGGATTGGTTTACCTTTTTGGTGGGAGAAAAGCCCCAAGGCTACTGTAGTCTTGCTCATTATTGGCAACTGGTTGCTGCTTAATGTTGTCTTCCACTATGTGATGGGCGTAATTACTCCACCAGGAGAGCCGCCCAAAGTGGTAAGTAAACTTTTTGATGGATAATAACCCCAACATATTAACTTTTTTGCTATTTAAGGACAATGGCACATTTGAGGTGCGCAAGATATGTAAGAAATGCCATTCACCAAAGGCGCCGCGCACTCATCACTGCTCCATTTGTAACAAATGTATTTTAAAAATGGACCATCACTGTCGTATGTACATTAAATCACTTAAAATTAACATCACAGAAATGAGCAACTACGAGTTTTTGGTTATTGTTGTGACAGCAAGTAACTTTTACAGATATGTGTTTTTGGGGTGTGAGACCTTAGCGGGTTATAATTTAGTATCGCTACGGATATATTGACTTCTGGTTGTTGTTGTTATTGTTTTTGTAGTAGCGTGAATATTCCCCATACATATACGGGAAATGCTGCTGAAGTAACAGTCCTTGGCTGGATATAAATCCGTGTCCTTCCGGTAACGTAGAACCGACTGTCGCGGGAAAGATTGGCTTTTGTTGATTCTTTGCGCTGTTACAACAATAACTTAAAAATTTTACTCATGCAATATATGTACTTATCTATTTCATTAGCATTCATATAACCGTTAAATGTCCGTTCCAACAGCTTGGCTCAACAACTGCGTAGGGTTTTTCAATCATCGCTACTTCTTTCTGTACATGGCCTACACAAGTATTGGCTGCCTCTTTCTAATAGTTTTTGGCTTTGAAATCGGCTATAACCACTTGTGGCTCGATCACAGCGATAGCTGGGTTGAATCGGAGCCATTAGAGGGGCAACCGGTGAAATTTAACCTAAGTGGCCATATAATACCAGTGGTAAGTAAATTCGCAGTAGCGTTGCATGCCACTAAAAACTGTAACGCTTCTCTTTTATTACAGACGCATGCTCACGAATACGATGAGGAACTGCTTCTGCCCGCTAAGCACACACTGCCCACACCGCCCACGTCAGAAGACAGCTCATTTTCGGTGGGGAAGCGCCGAGCTTTAGTATTTATGACAGTCACAAATTTGACCGCTGTACTAGCGTTAGGAGCACTCACCATATGGCATGCAATAATGATAACACGCGGGGAAACAAGCATTGAAGCGCTTATAAATCAAGAAGGAACCGAAGAAATGCTTAAAGAAAATAAAATTTACGTAAACCCATATAATTTTGGAGCACGCAAGAATTGGAAATTATTTCTGGGATTGGTACGTGGCAGGTTGGTAATACATAATAAACGGAACTAGATGATAATACAAAATGTTGATGGAAATTCACTTTGCAGAAAATTTTGGCGTTGTGTTTTGCTGCCATCGTGGCATAAACCGGAGGGCAACGGCTTAAGTTTTCATACTGTGCATGACGAGGGCGCCAAGTTGTCACCCGATGAATGGCCTTAGAAAATTAAGAACGAAGTGCAGAAGTTTCAAGTACAATGCATGGCCAGTAAAGCTAGAAAAATATAACTAATTAATTACTAAATGCACCAAAAATGTGCATTTTTACTACTTAAATTATCTACATGCACAATGTGAACATTCCCAAAGACAATTTTAATTATTTATTAATGAAAAGTGTAAACTTATATTAGGTTTTACACAATTCTATGTAATGAAGCTGTATTAGTTATAGCTGAATTAAAAAGACACATTTTCATAAATCAATTAAAATATAAAAACCAGAATGATAAGCTCCTATAAGCTTGTGAACCGTCTTTCGATGACTATTAGACCCTTCAGGTTGACGACACAGTTCAGCAAAACCAGCTGGTATACGACTTCTAAAGGTATAATCTTGCAGTAACAAATCATTCTACGTATAGTAATATTTTCTTTTACGACACTAATAATACTGTTACATTTTTACCCAAACAACGCGTCTCAATAACTCCTCTGCTTAAGTCTGTCACTCAATGGATACTTGTCAACAACTGTCTATAGGAACTGTGTGTAACTAAGTCCTGGCATTGAGTGAATGCAACTGACTGTCCGTATCCCTTGATTGCAGCCTCGTATTTACACTCCGGCTTTCAAACAAACGGTGATATGTTGGGCTGTATGCAAACTACAAAGTTAGGTTGTTGTTGTTGCTGCTGGAGTGACAGTTCTTGGCCGGATATACATCCGGGTCGTTTCGGTAACGTAGAACCGACTGTCATGGAAACGACATATTTTGTTCCGATAAGGTTAGGTTGGGTAATGCCGGCTGATCTATAAAAGGATCTCTCTTACACCTCTAGGGTGCATTGTGTTACCAGTGCTATGTATTTGGAGTCGACTTATCATTTTATGTACAGGCTCCGGCACTAGAAGTGTAACCCACTTCAGACCGATCTCGCAGCTAAGGCACGAGCATCAGCTGTCTCCTAGTTGGCTAAATGACAGTCCAGAGCATTGTTTACAAGCGCCCGGAAGCTTTTGCTGAGACTTCGCGTTAAGTCAGTAATGGATTTCAAACGTAATGACGTCATTGCATTATATGTAGCTGGTCAATCACAACCAGTGATGGTTCGTGAGCTCGAGCACTTTAAAGTAAACAAAGTTTTTGTTTATCGCGCCATTACTCGTTACAATGATACTGGTAGCATCGCAAAGGGCATGGAGGTGGTCATCAAAAGACTTCAACGCCACATAAAAAGGTTCAAAAAGTGACGAGGATTTACCGAAAAATTGGGAGCTTGGGTGACTCGCGAACTAAACGAACAAAACGAGGAAAGTCGCCTTCTCAGCATTTCGCCCGCTATCAAGCAACACGCGGTCATAAACAGCGCTTTTTGTACCGAATCGTCACGAGAGATGAGAAATGGTGCCTATACATCAATATGAAGCAAAGAAAGGAGTGGGTGGCATCCAAAGAAGATCATGATATGAGTTTGTTGAGACTGGGAGAGCATGGAGCACTGGGAAATGCTCGAAAATATTGCCACGGTCAATAAGCAGCTCTAAATTTCCAAGCAACACCACTTAATGAGGATATTCAATTGAAAAGACGCACTCCAAGAGCTCGAATTGGAGGCCCTTCAGCATCTCCCGTGCTCTCCGAACCTTGCACCGACCGATTACCATCTTTTCCGCTCCCTGCCAAACCATATGAAGGACGTTACCTTCGATAACAAAGAGGCCCTTAAAACTGGCTCAAGAACTGCTTCGACACCGGACCAGGCGATTTTTGGCGGAACCGCATCAACGAATTGGTCGAGAGGTGGGAAGAGGTTGTGAACAGCAACGGCGAATATATAATTGATTAACTTATTGATTGTGTACACTCAAATTATTGTGTACACTCGTTTTGGGTGTTTGGCCGAGCTCCTCCTCCTATTTGTGGCGTGCGTCTTGATGTTGTTCCACAAATGGAGGGGCCTACAGTTTCAAGCCGACTCCGAACGGCAGATATTTTTATGAGGAGCTTTTTCATGGCAGAAATACACTCGGATGTTTGCTATTGCCTGGCGAGGGGCGACCGCTATTAGAAAAAACTTTTTCTTAATTTTGGTGTTTCACCGAGATTCGAGCCTACGTTCTCTCTGTGAATTCCGAATGGTAGTCTTAAGTCTTCGGTGAAAACGCTACGAATTTATTCCCCAACCTAAAAGTAAAAGGTTTTCCAATAACAGGTATTACAGGTGAATGGATTGCGCTATCGAGAGATGATTAACGATTTTTTAAGGCCGGTATTGGATGGACGGCCGCCGTAGCCGAATGGGTTGGTGCGTGATTACCATTCGGAATTCACAGAGACGTCGTTGGTTCGTATCTCGGTGAAAGCAAAATTTATAAAAACATTTTTCTAATAGCGGTCGCCCCTCGGTAGGCAATGCCAAACCTCCGAGTATATTTCTGCCATGAAAAAGCTCCTCAAAAAATATCTGCCGTTCGGAGTCGGCTTGAAACTGTAGGTCCCTCCATTTGTCGAACAACATCAAGACGCACACCACAAATAGGAGGAGGAGCTCGGCCAAACACCTAACAGAAGTGTAAGCGCCAATTATTTAATTTTGTTTTTTTTTTATTGGATGGTATTGATCTGGACCAGTTTATTTTCAACAAGACGGCGCTACGTGCCACCCAACCAACGTAACCATTGATCTTTTGCGGGTAAAGTTTCCGGACCGTGTTATCTCTCTCGAAGAGGTGATCACAATTGGCCACCGAGATCTTGCGATTTAACTCCTTGTGACTTTTTTCTTTGGAGCCACGCGAAAGAGAAGGTCTACGCCAACAGCCCAGGGTCAATTCAAGACCTCAAAGATGGAATTCGTGAGGCTATCGAGGACATAGGGCAGCCCCTTTGCAATTCGGTTATGGAAAACTTCATGAAAGGGATATTGTCCTATAAGCGTGGTCGTGGTGGTCATTTGCCTGATGTTATTTTCCACTATTAACGGCATACCTTCCTCTTGATAATGAAATAATAATAATAATTTTGCAGATAGGGACGAGGCGTTTATTGCCCGGAAAATAAAGAAAAATCCTCACCTTAGTGCTCCGAAATTGACGAAGGCGGTTGAGGAGCTATTAAATATCCACGTTAATCCCGAAACTGTACGAAGAGTTCTAAGAAAGCATGGTTATAATGGTCTAACGGCCAGAAACAAGCCATTTATTAACAAAAAAATCGAAAAAAAGGTTGGAGCTGGAAATATGTTCATAAGGATAGGAGTTTTTGGCAAAACGCATTACACGTTGTAGAGACTACGAGGGGTGCCTTTTATATGTCGGGATTTGGCAACACTGGGGTTGCGATCTGGCAACTGACAGCTGTATCGCAAAGTTTGACATTTTTTGGCTTTTACGTACTCAGAACGTTTTGAAATACCAGCGCTATTTGTGTTGTTTACAGTAACTTAAAAGATTCATCTCGGTCCAAAAATGGAATTAAATCGTGAACATTTTCGTGCGATTATTTTTTACAACTTTCGACGTGGATTAACTCAGCAACATTGCATGGATGAACTCGTAGTTCACTCCAAGACGAATTTCGTGAAGGCCGTCCAAAATCAGTTGTTGTTCCGAAAACCATTGATGCTGTGCGCGAAATGATATTGCAAGATCGTCATGTGACCTATCGTGAGATTGAGATAATCTTAGGCATTAGTGGGACCAGCATACATTCAATATTGCATAAACATTTAACTGTCAAACAAATTTGTTCGCGTTGGATCTCACACAATTTGTCAGTCGCTCAAAAATAGGCTCGTGTCGTTTGGTCGAAGGAAATGCTCAAAAATACGATCGCGGGGCTTCGAAACACGTCTATGACATCGTGACAGGTGATGAATCATGGATTTATGCGTATGAGCCCGAAAGTAGACAGCAGTCGACTGAATAGATGTTTCAAGATGAGCCAAATCCAACAAAAGTTGTTCGCGCACGCAGCACTTCCAAGCAAATGGTCGCCTGTTTTTTCGGAAAAACTGGACATATCGCAACCGTACCACTAGAACAACCCAGAACAGTAAATTCTGAGTGGTACAAAACCATTTGTTTGCCAGTTGTCTTCCAAGAAATTAGGAAAACCAATCGCCAAAGACGGATCACTCTTCACCAGGACAATGCGAGCTCTCACACATCGGCTGCAATTTCGAGCACCCAAAACATCGAATTAATGGGTCATCCGCCGTATAGTCCTGACTTGGCACCGAATGACTTCTTTTTATTCCCGTACGTAAAAAACAAACTGAGAGGTCAACGTTTTTCGACACCTGAAGAAGCGGTTGCGGCATACAGAATGCATGTTTTGGAGGTACCTCATTCAGAGTGGCAAAAGTGCTTCGACAATTGGTTCAAACGCATGCAAAAGTGATATAGATCTTCATGGAGAATATTTTGAAAAACAATAAAGTGATTTTCGATGATTAAAATTTGTTTTTGTTCTCTAATCCCGACATATAAAAGGCACCCCTCGTATAATAATGTTTCTTTAGGTTCTGTTTACAGAGGAAAGTAAATTTAACTTATTTGGCTCTGACGGTAAGAGGATCGTATGGCGTCAAAAAAACTCTGAGTTTCAGCAGAAAAACCTCACTCCCAGTATGAAGCACCCTGGCGGTGGCTTCGTCATGGTTTGGAGCTGCATGGCAGGTGGTGGAACTGGAAATCTTCAATATATTCTAGGCATAATGGATAAATATGTTTATATAGACATTTTAAAGCAAAATCTTAAGCCAAGTGTCGAAAAACTAGGGATCGAAGGCGACTTTTATTTTTACCAGGACAATGATCCCATACACAAATCGTTTATTGCGCGGGGATATCTACAGGGTTGCCCATATTCGACGGACCCATCTGACAACCCTGTATCTTTTGACAGAGACGTCAGATCGCTTAATGACATACCGCGTTGGAAGCGCCAGTCCAAGCAAATTTTTACCATGGTAGTACCATGGTTTTTACCAACAGTACACGCCACGCGAGCGCTCCCAAATTGTTGAAATTTACATTCAACAAAAGAAGTCAATTCTGAAAACTCAACGTGCGTATAAAAAATTGAATAATGTGAAAAGTGCGCCTTTTAAGAACACAATTAAACGTTTGTACGAAAGGTTTTCGACTGGTGATACTTTTTCTAATCCAAAGAGGCCAAATCAAAACCGACCAAGTCGTCGCCAAGGACATCCCAAAATCGCCGTTCTCAGCAGTTGGGCATTGCTCGGACCACTTTACAATTTATTCCCGTATAAGATTCAATTGACGCAAATATTGCTGCCTGCGGACAAGCCTCGTCGATTGGAATGGGCCCAAAGAGTCATCGAAATGGCTGAAGATGACGAGCAATTTTGGAACAAAATCATCATGTAAACAAGCAAAATTGCCGTTTTTACGCCACTGAAAATCCTCTCGAAACTCAAGAGGTACCTCTTTACGACGAAAAAGTCATTGTTTGGTGCGGCGTTAGTGCGAAAACGATTATTGGGCCGTTTTTCTTGGAAAATGAAGATGGGCAAGCTGTTACCGTCAATCAGGAGCGTTATCGCGATATGTTAACCACTTTTGTGATGCCAATTATACGTCGAAAGCGTATGAGGCAGTTCTGGTTTCAACAAGATGGCGCCCCACCACACACAGCTCGCACCACAATCGATTTTTTATTAGGTTTTTGTTTCCTCGTCGTTTGATGTCGAAAAATGGCGATTCTCACTGGCCACCGCGTTCACCCGATTTAACGCCACCTGACTTCTTCTTGTGGGGATATTTAAAATCAAAGGTTTATATTAATAAGCCAAAGACCATAGAAGAGCTCAAGAACATCATCCGTGGAAGTACCACCGCAGTCTCTAGATATAAATATTATTGAAAACGTATGGTGCCATCTTAACCAAAACCTACGGAAGCATAGCATTTCGACGAAACAAAATCTTTTAGATGCCTTACAAGACGAGTGGCGTGCAATTCCTTCCACATACATAGGTATACCTGCAATTTATTAGAATCAATGCCCAGACGTCTACAAGCCGTTATTTCCGCCAATGGTGGCCCAACCGAGTACAGTAGATTCTGTTTTTATGCGGTTTTTTTTTAATTTAAAAATGCATGTCGACCTATCGGGAATTGTACATATAAACAAGATTCTAAACCAGCTAAGCAAAAACTCATCACAAATTACATCAAAAATGCTAACCCCACAAGTATGGAACCGCCTGCATCACCATCCAGATCAGACGTGTACATTTCCTCAAGTGACGGAAGTGATTTTACGCCAAATCCTAAACGAATGCACAACATGCGGGTATTGTCTGATTCTATTTCTGACGATGTAAATTTATTTTTCGATTCTGATGCTTCTTAAATAAAGATATAATTTTCAAAAATACAATTTTTTGTTTATGCGATTTTATTACATTATTTCAGATTCATGCGGTCTATGGAATGCATCTATAGTTATAATATGGGACTAGTACCATTTTTTTATGCGATTTTATTACATTATTTCAGATTTATGCGGTTCTTAGCAATTTTGAAACGTATCTATAGTTTCACTATAGAACTGGTAGCTTTTTTATGCTGTTTTTTTTTATGCTGTTTCTTGCGGAACGTATATACCGCATAAAAACAGAATCTACTGTATTAATTTTTTATTTAAGTTTATTTGAGTTAAGGTGGCTCACTTTCACTGTGAGATAAATTTGTGGATTATTTTAGTTTTTTTTTTCATTTTTTGTAATAAACAAAGGAAGTTCTTCATGTACGCGATGGGGTTTTGAAGCTTAATATTCAAACAATAAAAACACATACAAATTTATTCCAATCTGTATTCTTTTTGAACAATTTTCCAGTAAATCTGATAATTAGGTAGTGTGGCTCACTTTGACTGTGACTCACTGTATATTAAAAAATACCAATTTTCTTTGAATATCAAAATAACACCTCCTATTGGAAAACCCTTTTATATAAAAAAACTGTAATTAATTAAGTTTAATTTTGTTTATTTAGTGGGTTAATTATATTAAATATTTTTAAATTAAATTATTATTCCACAAATTGCTTTATTTTACATTTCAATTAATTCCAATCAAATTTTTCTCTATACAAATGAACTTCATTTTGTAATCACCACTTAACAGTTAGCCAGCTCATTTATTGTCAACAGTAATCAGCTGTGAACACTTAGCGCATTTTTGTTGTTGTTTTTTTAACTACTACCAAACAAATATGCAAAGTAAAATACAAATTTATTATAATTCTGCATAGCTTTGTAGTCTTGACCATATTCTGTGCTGGTTTAATTTGCTTTTGCCATACGAATATTTAATTCCAAATGTTATGTTTATTATGTACTTATGTATGCTATGCTTGGTATGCGCACACCATAAAGATGAGCGAACTAAAATAACTTTTTTTTTTTTTTTTTTTCAACACAAAATTTAATTTTTATTTTTGCCGAGCTTCTTAGCCGCGAAATTCGTCAGGCGGCAGTCAAGTTCATTGGTGTGGTTTCGTAATGGATCAAGGATGCATGCACACATAGATGAATTTTCATATGTTTTCTTGTAGAATAAAAATATTATGTAATGTAAAATGTGTGTAAAGTAGTATGTGATTAAGCAGCTATAAACAAGTTGTGGCTAATTATAAAATATAACGAGGTCTTGGTCGGATTCTGAACATTTGGTAAAAAGCGTAAAAAACTAAGGTGAATTGCGGAGTATTCCGATTTTCCCAGCGATGTAAGCTTCCATCTGCACTTTTGAGTTTAGTTTTTAGGTATTTTATATTTAAAATTTTTTTTATTATTTTTTTTTTAATTTTTAATTTTTTTGCTTGTTTTTGCTTTAACGTATATTTTGCGCATAAACGATTTTTTATGTTTTTTTTTGTTTGATCGCCTTGTCTTATCTATAAAATTTTTATTTATATACCAACTTTATAAATATTATCTACATACACACATCCATACATACATGGCTACTCGTCTGTATGTTTTGTTTATATTTATTTTATTTAAATATTCCGTAGATGGCAAGAGTGCGCGCACTTGTCCACTTCAGCTTCAGCCGCTACGACGACGACGACGGTGGTAGTGCATATCAACAACAATTTGACGCATAAGCGAGCAGCCACACAGCCTCAGTTCAACGTCGACTGTCAGAGGTAAAGCACATAGAGCCACGATAAAGCGGTTGCTGAACGCTGAAGATTTAATTTAAAAACCGTAAAGTGACAAAACGTGCTGCGAATGGCATAAACGAAAATTTCAAAAGCCAAATATTATAAATCAAAATGAATAAATAAGTAATAGAAAACTCAACGGCGCGAGCGATTGTGAGTGAGCAAACGAATTTCCGATTTTGCATAACAACAAATGAGATATTAAAAAAAAACGCACTTCAAGTGCAAAGAAATGTGTTGAGACAAAAACGTGTGTGTGTGTGCGTGTGCGGTGAGCGCGAAAGAAGACGGAATTGAATTGTTTTTTGTTTTTTTTTTTTGGCTGCGCCGAAACGCAAGACTTGCGCTACAAACTTGAACTTCAGCAGCAACGGCGCGGGCACGCAAGCGAATGCTGTTACACGCGCGAGAAAGCATGCACGCAAATATAGAGCAGTGTGCAAGTGTGTGTGTGTGTTTCGTTGCTTATCAATTTCGTGTGTTTCTTCCTTTGCGTTTTTTCACTCATATTCATTGACTTTTTCGCGCGAAGCTGGAAAGGCGTAAAGCAATTTTGAGTTCCAAAAATTAAGGAAGAGCAAACAAAATACTTCACGTAATCGCTCAAAATACTAGTGGCACGCATTGTTTGAGAGTTATTGAAAAAAATCAATTATTACTATTGCTGGTATTTTGCGGAAAACTTAAAAAATATTTGCATAAGAGATTTAATTGTGCGGCGCCAAAGATGCTGTCATTGCCAATATCATTGAAATGCTTTGCAGCGATTTTTAAGTGGGTAGAGGCGTTTACCGTCAACGCTAACTAAGCGCTGAGGGACAGTTTTTTGAAAAATAAAATACATACTAAAGTGGAATACAAACAAATAAGGGAATAATATTTTAATTTTTATACTAATTTTTTTTAGTATTTTGTATGCGATTTTGTGATATACAGTAGATTTTAATGCTTTTGAATACCTATTGTGAAATATTCCGCATAATTTTACATGTGCACCTACATATGCATGTATGAAACTTATCACTTACAACTATATAAATTTTCGGCGTTAATTTTTTAACATCTACCTAATATTTATTAAGGCCTCTGACAATTTTTGAGAAAACTGTTTTAGTGACAGTACTTTTCCGATTTTTTTTAATATTATTTGGTTTAAAACTGTTTTATGGTTGATCTTTAGCTCCTGGCCGATGCTACAACTTCTAATGTCGGCCCACTTCGATTATTTCTGTAACTTTATCGACATAGTCGACATATTATTTAACATCAAAAATGCCTGAACGGAATCGACGAAATCAAAATTGAGGTTTCGGAATTCGCATGTGCAGCAGGACATCGTTGAATATTGATAGCTTGGACCTTTTCCCCATGAGCCAATAGAAAATTTTATAATTGATTTCAAAATTTTCTCTTTTTTCCTTAATGAGTTTGTTCCACTTCAGCTTATAATCTAGAGTCATAGCCAGAATGACCTCATAATCTGATGGAGTAAACAACATCTCTGGAATTCTGCAGAACTTCCATAAAATTATTTGCATTAGACAAAACTCAGTCCCTATTGCTTGTTAGTTAAAACATATATAACTATGTACGAGTAGTAGCAATGTTAAGAGGTTACATACGTCCAGCAGCGCCAAAAGTGCGCTAAAAGAAAAACTGTTTTTAGAAGGCATAACAATAGAAATAAATATAAAAAATATTTTATACATTTTTTATTAGTGTTTAAACTTAATAAAAAATTTTCTTTTAATTTTTCTTTACAAAAATTAGTATATAAAAAATCACGTGACCTAAAGTTCAATGGAAAAAAAGTTGTTCCACGGTCTGCATCATTTCTCCTTAAAATGTAGATGGATCTGTAAAAAGTAAAAAAGTTATTGTAAAATAAAGTTGCAGTTATAGTCTGTCCAGCCGGATTTTTAAATTTCGATAAATTTTGCAATTTACGGCATTTTACAAAAAAGTATGCGTTTGACTATACGTCATAAATGTCACACTTTAATTATGTTTATAAAAAATTTCAATAAAAATATTAAAAATCAAATCTATAGAGAAAACACTTTCGAATATTAAAAAAAAAACCGCATCAAAAATATTAAAAGCTGTGCGAGTTATCATGCAGACCGTGCCGGAAAAAGTCCTTTCTTGATAAATGAATTTAAAGCTTGAGAAGCAGGAGCACGCGGACCGCTCTCTACCTAGTTAATGGGTTGTAGAAGCTATGATATTGGGAATTTCCGCATGAAATTTTCACAGTATATTCTTGAGATACTATACTTTCTTTACTTTTAAAAAAAATCAAGTTTTCGAAAATTCTGGACGTAATAAAAAAAAAAATAATATAAAATATGTCTTAAGGTCGAAATATAAGCAGCCACATTCAAAATCTATTTGACAGAATGAAGTCTGTCGGGTCCGCTAGTTACTAATAGATTATTATTATTATTATTAGAAGGCCATTACGCACTGCGACCAGAGCTGATCTATTGTGAAAGGCCTATTTTGTAACCCTAGAGTTTTAGGCTTTTTAGAAATTTTAGGTTTGTTGTTCCAAAGATTGCATGGAGATACTACGATACCACCAAGGTGGTGAAGTCTTTGTCTGCCCAACGCAGGACACTCACAAAGCACATGTTCTGAGCTTTCTATGTCCATTTCGCAAAAGCGGCAGACATTGGTCTCGGATAGACCAATATTGTTTAGATGGTACCTCAGGCTGCAGTGACCTGTAAGGTATCCAGTTAAAAGACGCAGATCTACTCTGTTTAGTGAGAGAAGTTTGTCAGATATTCCTTTGTTGGGACTTAGGAATAGTTTGGCTTGACACTGATCGGCACAGTTTAGCCAGTGTGCGGCAAGTTTTCTTTCCTCCCATTTCCTAAGGAATTCATTAATGTGGCCTTTTGTCAGTCCACAGAAAGGCTCAGGACCAGTAAGTTGCATATTTGCTCCTTGTTTTGCAAGGTCGTCAGCCATTTCATTTCTCTCATGTCCTTCATGTCCCGGAATCCAACATAGTGTTACTGTGTTGAGGTTTCCTAACGTGTTTAAGAGGTTTAGGCAATCGTTTACCAATTTAGAGGTGATGGTTGTAGATAGAAGGGCTTTTAAAGCCGCTTGGCTATCTGAAAGTATGTAGATGTGAGTACCTCTCATTTTCCTCCTAAGGCATTCTCTCACACATATTTCGATGGCATGTATTTCTGCCTGGAATGTTGTTGGGAAGGATCCCATCGGAATCGATTTTTTGAATTTGGGCCCATTGATTCCTGCCCCTGTTCTACCATTTTCCAATTTGGACCCATCAGTAAACCATAGCTGGGAGCCAGGTTTGAAGGTGATAGAGTTAGTTCTCCAGTCTAATAGATAGGGAAACCGTCACCAAAATCTGACTCCATGCGAACTAAGCCGAAATGGAACATCGGTCGGTCAAAAGGCCTATTGAGATTTAATAGAGAAGATAAAAGAAAAATGATAGGTGTATTTACTGTTAATTGTTTAATAGATAACCACGCCAGGAAGTTGGGACTTTCATACTAAGACTTTTGTAGAAGCTGTCCTTAACACGGAAGAAGTGAAAACAATCAGACAGCTTCTATGTGAGAGTGAAGGCTTAGCCAGAAGGAGATTTCGCTTACTTGGTAGTGCTTTCCTAACAGCTTTGGTGGATATGGCGCATATAAAACTAACGAAGCTTTGCTAGTGTAGGATAAGTGCCAGTGGCATCACAATGGATCTAAGACAGGTCTAAGTGTGTCATTACGACAGCCATTTTACCTACCTACCTACCATGCGTGCCACACCTTTTTGTTACTTATAGTATTATATTTTGCCTGTGTACTCAGTGTTATTTATTTATACTTCCTTCTTTTATCTATTTTGCATCTAGTAAGTAATTCAGTCATCTTTAATAATATTTTTAATTATCGGTTTCGACCACAAAAGCTAAGTTCACCATCATATTGCACTAACGCCTTAATATTTTAATAAACGAAATGAGCCCGGGGTGTGCACCGCAATGAACTCTCAATTGATCAAAGAGGAAAATTAAATTAATATTTAACTTCGCACTGTTTTCTGAATTCATTCAAAGTGCAGTTCTTGTTCAATATGCATAATTACCCATCTAACAAAGCAGCTGTTTAATTCACATATTTTTAATGACACACTTAATGGCACAGTATACGGCTGCGTTTGTATCAAATGTAGATGAGTGGTAAAAAAGCATATCTATAAACAAATCAAATAACTCTGAACGTTAAACTGTTCAACTGTTAACTGCCCACAATCGTTCGCCATCATAATACCGTTACATAATTATCGGACTTTCGCACTTTTATTTGAAAACAAGATTTACACTTTCAAGCGAACGCCAGTAGATGCTTTGAATAGATGAGATCATTCAACAGAAACGCTCCATCAGCTACTTCCACTTTGTTTAGTCAATTGATGCCCATTGATTCGCTTGCTTTTTATAAATCGTCCAGCTTTCGCATTCATGCGCTTTCTATCTGCTCGATAGAGCAAATTTAATGATTTCTTTTTGCATTTGAGTTGATCAGTTTTGTAAAATTTTTTGACTGTCGGTTTTTCGAAAATTAAAATGTTTTTTCATATATGGTTTGTAGGCATGTAAACATATACATACATACAACATATACATACATTCATGCATAGTAAAGTAAGGTGATCGAAATTAATTGGTAATTATATAAAAGTCAACAGTCACAAATTTGTCTATTTGGACGTGTATTTGGTGAAGACAACCAAACGATGACAGATTTGCGGTGGTGTTAGGCGCTTTGTGCTACCGATGAAGTTCATCAGGTTTTTAATACCAATACCTGTAATATCAGCAGACGTAGCAAAGAGATGAGAGCCAACATACTTAAATCTTAGCCCTGTGAATGCCGGGCAGTTAAGGAGAAAGTGCTGAGATTATTCCACTTCATCCTCCATACAACTGACGCCGAGTCTCCCAGCGTGCATACTTCGCAGCCAATGTTCTGTAAAGACACCCACGTAAATCGAGACCTGAGATTATGTTAATCTCAGGAGATCCGTTAAACGCCTCGCGAGCTTACAAGTTTGTGTACTTGCCCTGCGTGCGCTAAGTTGACGTGAAGCTCACTTCTCCAAGAGCAAACTCCAGGTGGTCAACGAGATCCCAATTCTCTCGTTTCGCCGGGTAACTTTCTCAGAGGTCCCCTGTCTAGCCAGCTCATCTGCCTCCCAGTTTCCTGCAATTTTGCATGACCAGGTACCCAGATGAGCCTTATATAAAAGAACTCGGATGCGGTCGAAAGTGAAGTCTGCCATTCCCTAACTAGTTCTGAGTGCACCATCATCGAGCCCAGGGCCCTAATTGCTGCTTGGCTGTTGGCGTAGATATTAATCTCCATGACAGTTATTACACAAGTGAGTCTCCTCCTCACAGAATACTCCTCCGCCAATCCTTCCATCCAATTTCGAGCCATTTGTGAACGGGTTCACCAGGCCCTGCCTAAAAATACTGCACCCCACCCACTCTTGCCTTGTGGGGAATGGGAGTGGAGGATGTTGCGTTCGTACTAAGCAGGTTTGCGCACTGATCAGTCGCCAACGGGATGATGACATATAATGGACATGTCGATTATATTCTTTAACGCTCGTATTAGATGTTAGCTTTTATTCGCCAAAACTGCCAGGCATTTACGAACCCCTTATACACTTAAATCTCTGTATTGTGCATTGGTTAGGTTAAGACTGGAGTATGTAGCGCTTATTTAGAGGCCTTACACTGAAATTCTATCTCACCGCTTTGCGCGAGTTCAAATAATTATTTAAAAAATTTGCTCTCTGCTCACTAAATTTTTCACTACAACTACCTTCTAACTATTCTCGATGTCAACTAATTAGCCTTCCTACACTTGAGGACAGAATATCCAATTTATTGTACTCATTTGCCAATGACCTCGTAACTAACTCTTTTCACTGACCTTCTCTTTTAGAAAAATTTTCTTTTAATATTCCCTCTGGAATTCTTCGCCATTCGGAGCTCTTTAAAATTGCTTTTTTAGAAGTAGTTATGATGTCAATGCTCCCATATCCAGAACTTGTGCTGAACTAAACCTAGTCTTCAATGCTTTAGATGTGGATTTCACGCAATCAAGACTTTCTTTTCTAGATTGGTTTCTTTCTCGTAGTATCCGCTACCGGTTGGAAATTCCAAGTGAAGTCAAGTCCTTCTCTACCTGATTTTTCCAATGCAAAGAGGACCTTCCTCTTTCCCTGCTGCCACCAACTGGTACCACTTCGAATATTTTCAGAGCCGGAGCGTTTGTATCCATTCGGACGACATGACCCAGCCAACGTAGCCGCTGGATCTTTATTCGCTGCGCTATGTCTATGTGGCCGCAAAGCTCATACAGCTCATCGTTCCATCGTCTGCGATATTTGCCGTTGCCAACGTGCAAGGGTCCAAAAATCTTCCACAGAATCTTTCTCTTAAACACTCCAAGCGTCGCTTCAGCGGATGTTGTCATCGTCCACACTTCTGCGCCATGCGTTAGGACGGGGATGATGAGAGTCTTGTAGAGTGTTAGTTTCGTTCGTCGAGAGAGGACTTTATTACTCAATTGCCTACTTAGTCCAAAGTAGCACTTGTTGGCAAAAGAGATTCTAAGTTGGTTTTCAAGGGTGGTATTCCTATCGGGGTAATTGCTAGTTCCTAAACGAAGTCTTACAATCTCGAACTCATAGCTGACAACAGTGACGTGGGTGCCGATACGCGAGTGCGCCCACTCTTTGTTTGATGGCAGGAGGTACTTCGTTTTGTCCTCGTTCACCACCAGACCCATTCGCTTTGCCTCTTTACCCAATTTGGAGAAGGCAGAACTAACAGCGCGGTTCTTAGCGTTAAAACATTATTTTCTTCTTCCTTTCTTTCTTCTTTCGGTGCTTTTATCAAACATTATTTTCTAGTTTTTAGTATTATCTTAAAGTTGTATAAATTATTTTTACTGCTGCTATTTTAGTTGCAAGTTTTTCAATTATATAAACTTTCCTCCAACTCTATAAATCATTACACAACCACTGTCCATCAACTGCGCATCAGTTGCGCTTCACTTAATGCATTTTTGTCATTTTATTGATGAGTTAAGCATTTCGATATCATTAAACGAAGCCCAGGTACGTGAAATGAGAAATCGAGTTTGTTGCTTAAGTCTTTTGTTTTCACAAATGGAAACATTCACTTGCGAAATTGCAATGCAGCTGAGAAATTGCATTCGAAAAGGGCGGGTTCAGCTAAGAGTGCACAGAGGAGAGCAGCGATGGCAGCTAGCAGCTAAAAAGTCATTCATACCGCAAACCAGCTGGTCGCAAACTCATTGCTTTTGTATTTTGCCTTTTAATTTGCTCACTAATAAAATTTATTGGAAAACTAAATTAATTTACCGCTATCAATATGTAGTGTTGATCGCATATCTATCAATGTGCACCTACATATCTCGATTGCATGTAAGCAAGTGTGTATGTGTGGTAGTAGTAAACTGCATCCAGTTGTGATTGCCTTCCCCATGAACTCTAATGACAATGCGAAGTCGCAGCGCAACATTGAAGCTGGTTTACAAACAAGCTCTTTACACGCTATCCAATTACAATAAAAACAAAAACTATTACTAAATACCCAAAACAAGCAACAAATTACAAAAACAAACAAGTATGGCATAGCCCACAATAATCGACCAACAAAATAAGGAAGATGACGAAAGCGTTGAGAAAGAAGGCAAGAAAAATTAAGCGAGACAATTCGACAGATCCGTTTGAGGGTGCGCGTGTTTGTGTGTGTGTGTGTTGGTAAGCACTTGTAATCGATTGTGGTGTAACAAGTGAGCAGTGGGTGTGCACAGCCAGCCTCAAAGCATCCGCCGCAACTGAGCAACCAAATTCACGCCACTGAGGCAAGTTTTGCCAACGAAACTTTCGCTGAAAGTGCAAGTAAATATTTCCATGTCATTGCTAAATGCTACAGGCATTCGCTTTCATGCGCTCTTATCGCATACTTTCGATTTATCCGCTGCTCTTGTGCCGACGAAAACGGCTGACCGAGTGGTACACTTGAACAGCTGAGCGGCTCAATGCTGTAAACAGTTAATGAATTCCAGTTTCAGACGCGCATAACAATACGTAAATACGGGTATGTGTGTATGTGTGTGTGTGCTTTTGGCAACACGCTTAAATATCTTAGCATTTATCGCTATTGTTAGCGTTTATTAGACTATGTTTGGATGCGAATAAAGGAAGTGGGTTAGTAGTTTGTTATTGATAAGCCGAATAATGGCAAAAGCAATGCGACAGTCGCAAATTTAAAAGAAAAGAAACTATATAAAAAATTATACAATTCGATGTTTTATGGAAATGGAATATTTTATACCCACTAGGTTTGACGGACTCGACGGATTTCGATGACTCTCTGGGCCCATTCCAATCGACAAGGCTTGCCCGCAGGCAACAATCTTTGCGTCAATTGAATCTTATACGGGAATAAATGCAAATCAATGCGGATAATTCGTTGTAAAGTGGCCCGAGCAATGCCAAACTGCTGAGAACGGCTGTTTTGGGATGTCCTTGGCAACGCCTTGGTCGGTTTTGATTTGGCCTCTTTAGATTAGAAAGAGCATCACCAGTCGAAAACCTTTCGTACAAAAGTTTAATGGTGTTCTTAGAAGGCGCACTTTTCACATTATTTATTTTTTTATACGCACGTTGAGTTTTCACAATTGGCTTCTTTTGTTGAATGTAAAATTCAACAATTTGGGAGCGCTCGCGTGGTGTGTACTGTTCCATAATAAAAATTTGCTTGGACTGATGCTTCCAGCGCGGTATGTCATTAAGCGATCTGACGTCTCTGTCAGAAGATACAGGGTTGCCAGATGGGTCAGTCGAATATTGGCAATATATATATATACATCTTTCTTTCGCCTGACTACTCAGTTCTATGAACTTTGTACAGATCTCTTTATCCGCAGAGGCAATTATCCCTGTCTTCACTGACGGCTCCAAGATGGAATCAGGCATCGGAGCAGGGCTTTTCTCTAAATCAGCTAATTTATATATTTATATCCTTTAAACTGCCGAATGCTGCTAGTGTATCTCAGGCAGAAGTCTTTGCGATCCTGGAGGCAGCAGAATGCTCAGGGAACGTGGGAGATAACATTTTTTCCTATAGTCAGACTGCGATCAAGGCACTGACGATACCATGTTGCAGATCCAAACTGGTCAACTCCTGTAAGGAGATCAAATTCAATTCAATTCAATTCTTTGATTTGGGTTCGACGACATAATAGCATAGAGGTAAATGAAGTTGCTGATGAACTTATCAGGAAGGGGTTGACTGGACTGTTCGCAGAGGTCTCCTACCCCATCGACATCTCCCTGACTGTTGTTAGAGAGGAATCGCACAATTTATTTCTCAGAAAGGCGCAAAACAGATGAAGTTCCATTTCTTCGCGTACTATTTCGAAAACCCTTTGGCCCCAGTTTAATTGACGCAGGACGCAGAAAGTTCTAGTAACTCCTCGTCATTAAATTCCCAAACTCATGGTTGTGTTTACCGGTCGTTGGACGATGGACACACAAGCAAAAAAGCTAAGCAGACTGTTCAGCATTTTCTGTATAAAAGTCCAGGCATGATTGAGGTCACTGGGTGCTCCTTCCTTGGACAGCCTGGGAGGTCTCAAAATGTTATCAAAATGGCGCTTAAGTGCCACTTTGGGAGTGTCAGAATGGTACTTCAACCATTTCATCTGCCTACTCTTTTGAGGAGCATATGGCATCAATACGACTTCTCCGACGTACGAAATTAAATGCTATTGTCTTAGCGTTGTCGCAGCTAGTATTTATGGAATATAAGTCATACAGTCTGCGTTTTCTCCCAGGTGTTCTTAGGCCGGCCGCGGCTTCTATTTGCCTAAAGAATCAAATCTAGAGCCATTCTTGTGATGCTGGGAGACGGTTTTCTAGGAGAGTGGCCTATCCAACTCCATTTCCTGCTCATTGGATTTCGTTCTTTGATCTCCATTGACCTACAATTTTATACCTCCTCCGAAGGACGGATGGTTTTATGAGGATCTTGGCAGAAATAAAATCAAAGGTTTGCCATCGCCTACTGAAGGATGATAGCTATTAAAAAGCAACTATTCTATTATTCTGGTGTTTCGTGCCCACAGCGAGCATATGCACTACCGAATAGTAGTCATGCACAAACCCATTCGGCTACGACGGCTACTGTAGGTTTTAAATGGAAACAATACACGTAGATTATAGGGCACTCGGAATTTCAACGTTTGGACAAAGGTTTATTTTACGTACTAATCGAGATAAATTGGACACATCAAGTGAAGCCAAGTCCTTCTCCACCTAATCTTCCCTTTCTCTGCACTACCAACTGGCACCGCAAAGAATATTTTCCGACCTGGGACGTTTGTATCCGTTCTGATGACATCACCCAGCCCACGGAATCGTAAGTTCTCTTTGTCCGCTTCGCCCTTCGATATCTGAATTTATAGTGCCAACTATAAGCTAAAGATAAAATGAAATTAAACTATTGGGTAAAATCGTTCGGCACTTCATTGGAACCATGCCAAAAAGTTTGCATGTATCACTTTTCAGATCGGAAGATCTGTCATCTAGTAATGACCTTCCGATGCCTATCGGAGTTATTCATTGCTAGAATGAGCCTGAGGCGACCCATTCTTTGGTTGACGCTTCTATAAAAACAGATATAAATCCTCTTTTATTTCACAATTTTAATTTCATTTAAACGAATTTTGATTTAGATCATCTACCAAGTGCCGTCTGTTTCAACTGGAAACAAGATTGGTCCATCTTAAGAAACGACTTGTGAAACTGATAATTCCAAATCCATCGTCAATCAAACGATCTCTCAGTGGCAGATTAAAAAGTGGGAAGACCAAACCAAAACAGTTCATTGGGCTTGAGACAATATGCAAAATTTGTACATGGATTAACATAGATCTTCTGAGAATGGGGAAATATCTTCTTTGGCAGGAAACTTTTTAAGATACGATAATTTTTAAGATATACTTATAGGTCGTCAAAGCTTTTGTTAAACATAACGAAAGTTGGAGAAATTGCTGAAGCCAAACAATTAAATGGAAAATACTAATTTAAAGTGTATTTTATTGCTTGTCAAACCACCACTAAAATGCTTTACAAAAGGCCATGCGATCCTGATAACCTCAGATACCATACAAGCAATTTTGCCTTTCAATTTCCTCACACCTAACGTTTGTGAGGAATCATCAAAATTGAAAGCCATTACATAGGCTGCATGCAGTTTGAGAAAAAACTTCATTTGATGAAATTATCACTAATTTCATTATCACAATGCCGTATTCAAGAAAACAACAACAAGAAATTGAAAGCAAAATTGAGACTCACTTGAAAGGAAAATTTGAAAGCCAGCTGTCCAATAAAATAGTAAAATAAGAATGTGTTAGTGAAAAAGTGTGAGTGTATTGAAAAATGAAAGGGGAAAATGTATTGTGTAAATTCCCAGTAATCCACTCTAGTGCCTACTCCTCGCTGAGGATACACACTCATTTATTAGTATTTTTGTTGGAAATCAGCTGTGGAATTAGCTGTGTGTGTGATTCTGGTTCCAGGATATCAACGAACCTTTCATTTGCAGGTTGTCGATGACTAAAAACGTTTACAAGATACGAGTGTCTAGCAACACTACTTCACCACTTTTCAGCAACTGGCCATTCTTTACCAGCTGGGAAGTCCATATGCGATTAAATATATACAAATAAATAATTAAAAAATATAAATATGGGCTTAAGGAACGCTTGACTAACTGAAAATTCATGCAGCTTACAAACCTTTCGCCAAGTCTATCCGGCTGCTAAAGCTTCTGATTACCACAGCTTCAATCTGAAACCCAGTAGCCTGGTTCCAGCTATATAAGAGCACCCAAATGTGTAAAACAATTTTTTTGTCACTACTCCCTCCCATTTTTCGCATAGGTCACGTTATTTTTAAGATCTGCATCAAATAATGATTTCCTCTGTTGGAAAAAAGTCTTGGATTGTTTTACGTAAACGCTCAAAAAGTAATCTGAAATTATTTTAATTAATTATCGCTCTGTAACTCCTAAACTAACAGTTTTAGGATATATACCTATATCAGTATTTTAATTTTAAATTCAGTGAGGAATATTTCTTTCACTCATATTTTAGCCATCCGAGTGGTTTCAGTTGCGTTTGAAGTAATAAAAGGTAGAATTTTTCGAAATTTCTTGTCTTAAAATTTCTTAAACTGACTCCCATGTATTTTTAAAATGTCGATAAAAATCTAATCAATACATAATTGTAGTCTTAAATTTAGATTATTTGAAAAAAAAAATGTATTTCAAAAATATGAATTTTCATACAGCCCGAAAATCTTAAAGTTAGCAAACCAATTTTTTTTATACCTTACGTGAAAGTATAAAATTCACATTTCACATTCATTTTTTTAGGCATAAGAAGAAGACGTATGGATAGACTCATAGAAAGTTTTGCCAAAATGATCTGGAGAAGGGCTCTGTTCGTTTCATTCAACGCATACGAGACTTCCAGTTTAGAAATATCTGGCTGAAATTTGATAGGCAAATTTATTTTTATAATGCATTAACTTATCGAAATCGATAAGATCGGAAAACTACTTTTTTTTTGTTTTGCTTTTTTTCAGAGCGATTTATAATTTTACGCCGACTCCGAACAGCAGATGGTTTTTTTATAACAAACTTTTTTATGCAGAAATACACTCGGATGTTTGCCATTGCCTGTCGAGGGGTGACCGCCATTCGAAACAACTTTTTCTATCATTTGGTGCTACATGCATGGAGATTCGAACCTAAGCACTTCCGAATGGTAGTCACGCATCAGTTAATTTGGCAACGGCAGCCGCCTGATTAGTTGACATTAAAATCGTTCCAAAAAAGTTGAATACTATTCTATAGTAGTTTGAAAAATGACATTTTATATAAAAAAAGTAATAACATCTTCTTATAATCAGGCCTTAAAGAGAATTCAACTCTAAAAGGCGCTCTCTCGCTGCAAGTGGTCAATTTTTCATCGGCCTTAACATTACTTAGTTGAAAATAAGTTTTCCAGAACTATAAATCATATAATTTACTGCAAATGCATGCAAATTTGTCTGCAGATCCCGCTTTACATTACGAGGGCGGTTCAATAAATACCCGTGTTTGATTACAGGGGGCGTTCCTGAGGGAATTTGGTGTTGGCATCGTGTGTTGCATCCATGTAACGTGTAGCATCTATCAAAGGACGGCAAAATATTATATAATATTATATATTTCAGACTGGTTAATAGGTTAGTTTGTACTTGGCAGCTATTCAAGCAAGACGTGTGTTTCGTGATTTTCACTAAGGTGGCAAAAGAGCAGTATCATTCGGTAATCCGCTTTTTGTTTTTGGATGGGAAAAAATGCGAGGAGATAAAAGCAAAGTTGGATGCTGTCTATGGGGATGCTTCGCCATCTATGACAACAGTTAGATATTGGTTCAGTGTTTCAACGTGGGCGAACATCCGTTTTTGAAGAAGAGGGACCAGGACGCCCGGCAGACGTGTTTACCGAGGAAATCATTCAAAAAGTCCACGACATGATTCTCGCTGATCGACGAACCAAAGAGCGCGAAGTAACAGAGGCCATAGGTGTGGCGACCGGAATGGCAATTAATATTTTATATGATAAGTTGGCGATGACAAAATTGTCAGCCCGATGGGTGCCGCGATTGCTCACCGTGGACAAAAAGCGGATGCGGCTGTTAACTTCAAAGCAATCTAAGCGAGATCCCAATTAATTTATGCAACGAGTTGTCAAACCGTTGATGAAAGCTGAATTCATTACAACACACCAGAAACTAAGCAACTGTTTGATGGTTTCTGGATTGCATTTCTCCGGTGAATCTGCTAAAAAGAAAGCGAAGACAGTCCGATCGGCCAGAAAATTCATGGCGACGATTTTTTAGAAAAAGGAAGAATGATCACTGGATAATACTACAGTGAGTTGTTGGATCGCTTTGACAAAAGAAGATTCCGGTTTACCACGATAATGCACCAACACCTTCATCCGGAGTTGTCGCCGCCAAACTGCGTGAATTGCATTATGAATTGCTGCTGTACCCCCATATTCACGATCTGGCAACATTTTCGTGTTCCCTAAGATGAAGAAATGGCTTGTAGGAAAAAAACTTAGTTCAAACTAGGAAGTCATCGCCGAGGCAGAGGCGTATTTTGGAGAGTTCGACAAATCCCATTTTTGGTGCGGTTGAAATAATTGCCAGAGCGTCTCTCAAAAAGGGGACTATGTTGAAAAACAAAAAAATTTTTTTTGAAAAGAATAGCGCATTCATTTCTAACACGGGTACTTATTGAGCTCCCCTCGTACATTACACTTTCAGTATTCAATGGGAAAATCTAATAGAGCTCTGGTGTGAGTTGTTTGTTGATTTATGTTACATTAGCAGATGAACGAATATACAGAATTTGTAACTAATCTCCTCTACTTTTCATGTGTGTGTACATATCTGTATATTTTTATCATATGAAAAATATTTACTCTCACATTTATGCATTTAAGCACTGGGTATAAAAACGTGTAGAAATGCCGAAAGCCAATAACGAAATCAAAGAAAGAAGGAAGTGTAAACGAAAGAAGTGTTAATAAGGCAAAGTAAAGCCGACGATTTGAACTGTTTTTTTTTCAATTTTTGGTGTTGCTTTTTCTTTTTCCTTTTTACTTTGTTTTTATTTTTATTTTGTTTTTTCTCTTTTCTGTGTAAATGCCAATATTAGCAATATCGTTATTGCCAACAAAAATCTTTCAACCGCTTCCACCAACTTAACGAACAATGCGGCTTCTGCCTATTTATTAAATAATTATTAATTAAGTTTGATGAACGTCATTATTGAGTTAATTGTATGTTTGTGATGAGCATAAATTTATAAATTTCACATCCACCCGTTGCTAAGTATGAGAAATATGCAGTAAATAAAAAATAAATAGTTAAAGCAATAGGTTGAGGTTGATAATCGCTTGGCATATAAAAGTGAGAACGCAAATGAGCATCGAATGTTTATTTAATTAATTAAATACGAGGGTAGTCTGAAAAGTCCATGCAAAAATAAAAACTACTTAATTGTGTGGGGTAAATCTTTTTAATTTCTCGCTAACCATCAAGAGACTTGCAGACTCGTTCCTGCAATCACCTCCTACTTTGAATAAAATCCTCAAATGTCTTCAAATTGGCGAACAAATAGTAGTCCAAGGCACAAGGGAGCCAAGTCTGGAGAATAGGGAGGATGTGAAATGGTATGGAACTCTGTTTCCATTAATTCTTCAACCACAACTGCTAAGGCGGGAGTTGGTGCGTTGTCGTAATGGAAATGGGAAATCACTCGACTTCCTCCATTCAAACGAATGCCAAACACCAAGAAATTTCCCGATCTGGCTGAAACTTGGTGTGTGTCCCTTCAAGAGCTGTTACTAACTAAACATAATCTCGATATGCGCCAGTGGTGCCATCTCTCTTACATTGCACGTGATTTTCAAACGACTCTCGTATTAATAAATCTAAATTTGTAATGCCAAATAAGACTTGGTGGAAAAAAGAGGTTGTCTGTAAAGTTGGTTTACTGAAGATAGTTTAACGTGACAACGTCATACGAAAATACTGATGGAATGGTTGCATTTTTTCAAAAGAAAATTTTAATTTTATTTGATTGATAGATATTTTGTATGGATATAGAGAAGGAGGTAAATGGAATAGCAATGGAATTGATCAAGTTGCATTTACATAAACGTGAAAAATGACGAAACATTTATCAAATTCATGAAAGATATGTTCAATTTCACACACGAACACAAACCAAAACACAACAAAACATAACATAACATAACATAACATAACATAACATAACATAACATAACATAACATAACATAACATAACATAACATAACATAACATAACATAACATAACATAACATAACATAACATAACATAACATAACATAACATAACATAACATAACATAACATAACATAACATAACATAACATAACATAACATAACATAACATAACATAACATAACATAACATAACATAACATAACATGCAGTTCAAGCAAGGTAACGCCGAATGAGCAAGATAACAACGCATGAGCAAGATAACGACGCATTTTTGGTGCGTGCTGCCGGCTACATCGAATTATAAGACGTTATCACGTCAAAATTAAAAGGTCAATCAAAGTATTTTGAAATCTGTTTTTAAAGATATGTTTATCGATTGTTCTATGCATAGAAAAAGGCACTTTTCATAACATGGCTTGTCTGCACAGGGAATGACTTCAGCACATTGGGCGCCAGGCGGCAAAATTGCAAGAGACAAACTTCCAACCAAGCACACTTTTTTGCGCATTTTTCTAGAGCAGGGTACTTGCCAAATACCAATTAAAGAATATGCACCCCTATTGAAAACAAAGTATAATAAAAGATATTTAGCAAATAGAAATAAAAAGTGTGTATACGAATATTTTGTGCCAAATATTTTGGCTTTCACTTTCATTACCCACTTTCGTACATTTTTCCAAGCTATCAAATGAGTTATCTTCATTCTTTTCACGAATGTTGTTCTGTGAACGACCTTGTTTTTCTTCATAAGTGTTTCTCAACGCGACTGGAATCACTTGTGGCACATGGAAATTTGCGTTCCAAGTAACGAAATGTCATCAGATGATTTTTGTAGCATTTTGTGAATTTCGGCAAAAGATTTACCAAGTTTAGCACATAAGTTGGTTGATTAGAGTGGTGATTCATCCAGAATCGAACTAGCGCTTCCGCAGCCTTTCGTTGCCACATCCTCGTTACCAACTTGTTTAACAGTTATTTACAGCAAGACTATATCCAGTCTGTGCGGTTTAGGAACCCTAGGCTGTTGACGTCTAAGACAGACAGTTGCTCGAGACCCTCGAACAGCGGTTGGCCCAGGGTTAACATTCTGTCCTTCCATAGGGCAGGGCATTCACAGAGGAAGTGGAATATTGTTTCTTTTTTCTCCGGTTGTTTGCAACTGTGACAGTATGTGTTGTAAGGGATGCCCATTTTGGCGGCTTCTTCTCCGACAGACCAAAGCCAGTTATGACTGTCGTTAGTCTACAGGCGTCCCGTCGTCTCATGTTTATCAATGTCGACGATTGCTTAAGGTTGTAGGTGGGCCATAACGTTCTGCTAATTTTGCATTTCGTCTCGTCTCTCTATCTACAATCTGTGCTTCGGAGGTATTTTAGGGAAATTGTACTCTTGATTGCACCTAATGGTGTGAATACCGTTTCTGCAAGAACTCATAGCAGATCCCCCTCTTGTCAATTCATCTGCTTTTTCGTTACCTTCAATGTTCCGGTGTCCCGGGAACCAGATTAAGGTTAATTTATGGTTTTCACTCAAGGTGGTAAGGCTATTCCTACTTTGCTTCACCACTTTAGAGGTTGTTGTCGCCGAACCCAGTGCCTGGATTGTAACTTGACTATCCGAAAGAATAGGGGCAATATCGCCACTGTTTAAAAGAGAAATCTGCGATTTGTAGCTTACAAGCTTCCCTAATTGCTTGTACTTTCGCCTAGAAAACACTGCTGGTATTAGGGATAAGTACAGATTTTTCAATTTTAAGCCTATGAGAATATATACCAGCTTCAACACCACAATCCATTTTACTGCCATCTGTATAGACTGTAGTGTCGCAGTTCTTTAGCGAGAATCACTTATTTCATTCCTCCTTAGATGGAAACAGAGTGGCAAAATTCCTATTGATTTGGGCGAATTTTCATTGCCCAAAAAATGAATCTTTTGCTTATGATTGACCAAAATTATAACATCTACCGATTGTGTGATTAATTTTGCGCCATCTTATTTGTTGGTCCTTTGTTGGTTGTTTAGCCGTGTTTCTCCTCCAAGTTGTCAGATGGTTTTTCATTCCAGAAATACACTCAGAGGCTTGCCATTGCCTGGCGAGGGATGATCGGCATTAGAACAAATCTTCTCCATCATTTGATGTTTCATGCCACAGAGTGTTTCCAGCCCGGCCCCACAGAATTGTCACGTATAAGCCCAGTAGCCTACGGCAGTTAACGAATTTATTTTAGATTCTTAAAATTTTGCAAATCCTTAATTTTGTTTTTATCAAAAAAATATGTATTATTTTAGTAGTTTGTAGTATCTCGGAATGCAATATATGAATGTACATAAGTGCAATGACATGAGAACACGCTGGAACAGGTTCGTGTCAAAAGTCTTTTGTTCGACAAGTATTTTTGCAAGCGCACTCAAGGCCAATTGCATTAATTGCAAGTTCCACCAATGTGAGCGCACGAAACTGTTTAAATGAATTGGATTCTTCGTTTATATAACTATGATTGAGAAATCGTTCGCTTGCTGTAGGAAATTCGCAACGCAAAACATCAAAAAGGCGGAAAAGGAGTCGCAGCTTACAATTCAAGAATACAATTTATTGAAGGCATATTTTTTATAATTTTTAGAAGTGTTTTTTATAATTAAAAAAAAATTGTTTATAATTTTTATACTCTTTTTTATAATGAAAATTATTTTTTTTAATAGTTATATATTTTTTTTAATTTTTGTATAATTCATTATTGCATTCATTATTTTTGCCAGTTTTGCAAATTTATCTAGCGGACACTTTTGTTGGATTATTATTACGTCCATCCAGCAAACGAGTGTAAGAATTATTTTAGTTTCTTACGAATTATTCATTAATGGCTGATAAAAATCAACTAAATTTCTGCGTTATCATTATTTTTGATATTTTTTGGTTACTTATTTATCTTTGCGGTACTTATTTTATTTATAAATACTTGAAAGTGCGTCAACTAGTTGAATAAAATTTAATGCCTGTTGCATTTCAGGAAGCTAAACTCATTTCCTTCCATTAAGAAAACTGGTTGCGATATTCGCTATTTACCTAAAAACCTTGGCTTTACTGGTATTAAAACAAAAGTTTCTCATTCTTATTAAAAAATAATTATCATTACGGAAGTTGCGCCTATGAGTTTAGCGCAATCAGCAGCACTCAATATTGTATCTTCATGTACAAGTATTTAGTTAAACATATGTCACAGTGACGCATGAAATATTGGGCTTGACAAATGACTTCCTCTGTAAAATACGAAGAAGGTCGTATAATTTTTGTAGCTTCACAAATTTACATTCTCTGTATGTACATAGCTACGTTTTTAGTGTAATTGGTAGTATACAAAGAATGCTATTGTTGAAGAAGAAATAATTTTTTCCTCTTTTTATATCAAAAATTATAGGGGCAAAATCTCAATCTTGGGTAAAACAAAAGATTTTCAGTAGCTCTGCCGTTTTACAACTTTTTACGTAAAGCAAACTTCTACAAAGAAACTTTTCAGTCGCCAGTTTTTTAAGCGATGATTCTGATGGAAGATTGAAGATAACTAGTGATGTAATTAGTCAAGCTTAACTAATTTGGGAAATAGTTCTTAGTTAAGTGTTTGCCGGTGAACACTCAAGGCAAATGAATAGCGCTTGGCAAGCCAGTTTTTACTACCGCTTGTTTGCTGTAACTAAAACAATGAAACTGTCAAGAAAAACAGCTTCAAAATTTTCTATTTACCTGGCTAAGCAAATATAAAGAAATGTGTTTGTCTAATGAGATACTCTTAATAGATATTGCGCCGATGGTCCCTCCTGGTGAGCTTTGATTAAAGTTCCGGAAATATATTCAAAAAGTTAATAATACAAGTTTATTTTCCAAAAGTGACATTATCGCCTTCAAAGTATCTCCCATCCACTGCAATGGCCGCCGTTTGATCCATCTTTGAAAACATTCTTGGAACTTTATTTTCGGTATAGCCATCAGATTTTTCCAATACTTACTTTCGGCTGTTAAAACGTGTGCCTGTGGTGGTTTTTGACTCGATCAGAACAGAAAAAAAGCGAACGGAGCCATATCAGGTGAGTTCGATATCTGTTTGATGGTATATCATTCGTTCTTGGTCAAAAAAATTCACGGATAATGATGGCACTGTGCTGCAGTGCGTTATCATACTGCAATATCCACGAGTTGTTTTCCCACAAATGCTTTCTTTTTCGGCGTTTTGCTTTACCTTAACGTTGGCGTTTACATCCTTTGTTGGGTGTTTGGCCAAGCTCTTCCTGTTATTTGTGGAGTCATTCTTGATGTTGTCTTATAACGCCCAAATAATTGTCCTTATTAACTGTCTGACCTTCATGGTGTACAACAACGCATTTTTTTGTTTTTTTAGAAACAGGGAAATTAGATAAATTTGGAAAAGAGCGAGGACCGTGTTTTACGTGGGATTCAAACCGACAACCTCTGGGATGGCAGGCTAGTGCGATTACGCTAGACTACCGAGGTTGCCTCTCTGATAATAACTTTTCTTTCACTTTATTGATGTTTTCATTAGTTTTCAATGCCAACGGCCTGGCACTACGTTCGTTATGCTCGATGGACTCGCGATCTATTCTGTAGCGCTCATGCCACTGGTAATGGGCTGTTTTCTTCAGGTTATCATTACCGAAACAGCTTCCCAACATTTCTAAGGATTTCATATCATCGTATCACGCAAAATTTAATACAAACTCGTTGTTGAAGACTGAAATTCGTTTTTAAAACTGTGAAAAAATCGAAAATTCGATAGTAGGAATGTTAACTACAGATATGGCAACCTAATATAAAAACACAACTCAAACCAATTGACTTAGAGCGTCATCTGGCGGTTAGTCCGGAAACTTTGAGATCAAGGTTGTACCTATTTAAAAAAATGTTTTTGGGTAATGCTTTCAGTGAGTGATATGAAGATCGTCTCGGATATAAAACAGTGAGTGCAGAAAATTGCAGAAATATGCTAAAGCCATTTGCCCATTGGTTCGGAAATTTTCGAGTTTGGATCATAGATTTCTTCACCAAATCCAGTAATTGTTTAGGAACGAGACTTCTGTGATCGCCTCAAAGTCCTCGCTGTTCCCATACATCACAATTTGAGATTATAATTTCAAACCTGCACCATCTCATTCGTATTTCATCTATATAAACTAAAATTTTAAATCATTAATCCGAGTGATATCATGTAGCCAAATTTTAGCTTAAGTTTTATAGAAAGGCTCATGATAAACCAATATAAAATCTATTAACCGGGTGTTGCGTCAGTAGATGAAGAAGGTATAGGAGATGGCGTATTGAGACCGCTGCTAAGACGCTGTGAAAACTTAGAGAAAAGAGATATCCGTCTTTGAAAAGAAAAACATACATACCTCAATATTAAGCGCTCCTGCAGGAACCAGATTATTGTGGTCTTGTCAAATAGCCGAGCAGCGACTAAGACCCTCAAATCTTGCCAAAAGTGCCACTGCTATTCTTAGAAAGAAAAAGCTGCCTCAATTATCCACAGGGTAACAAAATACTAGAGGTATCTTATCAGCTAACCTCAAAACTGCTAATGGAGTGTCTTAGTAAGCTGAGCACACTTGGCATAGAGTGAATTATCTAGTTACCGGATCGCGTTTGACTTAATGAAAATTAGATTGCTGAGAAATTGGCAAAAAAGTGCATTAACTCCATTTCGGGAGAAACGTTCTTTTGTGACGTTGTCAAAGCCACTATTCAACCAAAGAAGTGGAAGAAGCTCATAGAAGGTTTGGAGTACATCAGCATAATTTTACGATCTTTTAACTCTAGATCATCAAAGTTAAATCAGTATTACTCTGTCTGTTACTGTGATCGCTTACATTCTGTATTAAGAATTTGCAAATAAAGAAATGTTAAAATGTTAGCCAAGAGTTTATAGGTGAATATGAAGCTAAAGAAGTACAGAATCACTTTTAGTTTACAACCAAAGCGAACTTCCTCAGTTGAATAAAAACTAAGTTAAGAGTGTGCCGAATTCTTCGACAACTTTTCTCAATGAGCTTCACATGAAACAATGAAACGATTTTAGTACGTGGACGCCAAAAACAAACAATAATGAAAAAACAATAAAAATAATTGTCTAAAAATTGTGTACGAAAAAACATTATAAAAGCCAGATACCTAAATGAGAATCCACCAGCCACGCGCGTAAATAGCCAGCACCTCATAAACGCACACACGGATACAGTTTTTCTTAAAAAAAATTTTTATATAAATATTTTATTTATTTTAACACTTTGAAGTGTATTTTTTTAATAGCCATACAGAATCCATTAAAACAAACAAAAAACAAACAAAAAAGTGCAAATAAAAAAACGCTTACATAGCCTAGTTAAGTGATACATATTTTAATAAATACAAAAACAAAAAAAAAATAATAATAAATCATTTAAAAAAATACGAAACTTCAAGATAAGTTAAGTGATACGTATTCAAATAAATAAAAAAAAAACAATTATTTACAAAAATACCAAAAATTCAAGCTGAGTGAAGTGATACATATTTCAGTTAACACAATAAAACAAAAACAAATATATTTACAAAAATAAGACAACTCAACAGTGAAATTGAAAATTTCTGCTAAAAAAATGGGGCGAAAACGACTACTGACCTTATTACCGTTGTTATTGTTTGTAATATGTAATTTATTTGTGCGCGAGTCCTCAACGATTGCCATTGCACCATCAACATTCGGCACAGCCATCACCAGAGCCGGAAAGTTATCGAATACACTTAAGGTGAGTTTAATTGTATTTTTACTGGTTTATATTTTGTGAGCAAATATGTGCATACTTACACGCCTCGAAACAAAGTAAAAGATAAATGTTTATTTAACAATTTTATTGATATTTAAGCTTTTAAAAAATAAAAAAAAATGAAAAAATAAAATAACAATACAAAATCATTCCCCAACAAAAAACCATATAACTCAAAATTACGAACTTTGTGCAAAAATAAAAAAAAAAAAACTAAAAATGCATCGATGTCGTCATCCTCAAGACAGGATACGCATATCGGGCTGCCTACGACTCTCATGGCAGCCGTTTACTTATCACAGGCGTTGTGCCCTGTGATTACACCCACCACCAGTACTCTCAGGTCCTTTCTGCGGAGTTTTAGGAGAAACGTCACTATTTTCCTGTTCGGTTCTTTCACAAAGCACTTGACTACACTGCAGGAGCCCAATTCAGATCAACGTCCTCTGTGGGTAGACCTCATAAAGTCGTCAATCCATAGTTGAATCGATGCGGAATTGATACCTAGAAAGGGTCCTGGGCCTAGTGGCATACTGGCAGAGCCTTCATTAGCCGGTTTGTCAGCCAACTCGTTCCCTGTAATACCACAATGTCCAGGCACCCAAATAAGTCTAACTTTGTGGTGTTTTGCAACACTGTTCAGTTTTGTCTTACATTCATCGACTAACTTCGAAGAGCAGCGTGGGTTAGCAAGGACTTTCAGTGCAGCTTGACTGTCACTACAAATTCCAATACTGCTACCACGCCACTTTTTCTCAATTAGCCAGTACGCCACATTCAAGATGACATAGACTTCCGTAAGGAATACCGTGGACATCTGTGCTGTGGCATAAGAAAACTTAGAGTCTTCGTCTAGGCACCATTCAGATCCGCTACCGTCACTGGTTTTGGATCCGTCGGTGTAGAAAGTGATATCCCCGTAATAGGTTCTCTGGACTTAACCATTGATCTTTATCGGGGATCAAAACATCACGCTCCCTACCGAAGCTAACGACAGGCACCCGATTGTCCACTGGCATCGAGAACAGTGTGCACCGCTCCGACAACTGGTGGTATATCTGACAGTGGCCAGTGCTTTCTTCATTTCCCCAGACTCCGTGTAACTTGAGTCTGTACGCCGCCTTCATCGCTTCCCTTACGAATTTGAAGATCTACAGGTTGCAAGTTCAGAATGGTATTAAGAGCATCACCAGATGTTGTTCCTCATGGCACCTGTGATACCCAAGTACACACTTCTCTGTAGCCTGTTTAGGGGATTTACTCTGGAATTAACCATTGTGGCTTTCCTCCATACTACAGAGGCGTATGTAATAATGGTAATGTAAGTGTACTATCGCCGGTCTTAGACCCCATGTCTTGCCAAACGTTCTCTTACACTGCCAGAAGACTTTTAGTGTTCAACAGACTTTCTGCTCGACGTGCTTGTTCTAGGTAAGCTTACTATCTAGGATTACTCCTAAGTATTTAACCTCAGAAGACAGTTGCAGTGTTACCCCTTTCAATGTGGGTTGTAACAGGCCTTCCATATTGCGTTTCCTAGTGAAAACCACTAAAGTACTTTTTGTAGGATTCACCGAAAGTCCATGCGATTCGCACCAATACCCAATCTTATTTAGAGCTACCTGCAAGTGATCGTCCTGAGATTAATACGCACATACCGTCTGCGTAGGCTTGGAAGTGTCCAATTTCCTGCAGATCATTAAGAAGATAGCCCCCAACAAAACACCCAAGTAGGGGAGAGAGTACATCGCCTTGTGGGCAGCCCTTCTCAATTCAATATTAGTACAACAAACTGCAAGTAGTTCAAACTTCTCAATGATTTTTCAAATTTTTTTTTTCGCTCAGGTGTTGTGCATTTTCACCATCGCCACAAAAGGCTGCTCTCAAACACGAAAGATGCAAAGCCAACTACGTACAGATTAATTACTATATTTCAAAAGGGCATTAAAACTATGTATTTTTTCATAATTGTGGTCACAAATCTACTACAAAGTATACACAAATAGAAAAAACAAAAAGATTCATAACATTTTGGCAGTTGACATGTTTTATTTAGAAATGCCTAACCCAGTGATTATGAATTGTTTGTTGCCGGAGGGTAATTGCTCAAAAGTCGCGCGCAACGCCACTGCCCACAAATAATAAAAGTCAATGCTGCGGCAAAATCTTTAAACAAACAAAAGAAAGCCAAAACGAAAAACTTGGTCAATACAAGCAGATGTCTGACCAATGGCATGAATGATTGAATGACTGCCGAATTGGGTATTGTTTTGCCACTTTAAGCGATCGTGTGTTGTGATAGCTGTGCTTTTTGTTTCACTTTTTCGTTTCACTTTTATGACATGCAATAACAACGTAATATTTTGGTACTTTAATGATATATTTTTAAAATTTTTAGCTATTATTTTTTAACATCAAAATATACATTTGAATAAACGTCAGCATTTGCAACGACAATCCATGTCACAAAATGCTTGATGGCCAACAAGATTTTGTTGTAATCGAATTTTCACTTAACTTTTTAGTACAAAATTGCCTACCAGAATTAGGTAAATATGTGAAATATTTTTTATCATTTTTTTTTCGTTTTTTTTTTCAACCGAATAAATCATAAGTGGTACTCAATAACTTTTAATTTAAAATGGTTATAGTCCGGGAGCCAGGGGTCGATTTTGGACTGCGTTTTTATACCGTTAAATTCTTGACTATACTTGTGATTTAGGTTTCATGAATAACGAAAGTGAACGTCAGCTGGCGCACTGCGGTGGGTGTGATTGTGGGAGGGTACGAAACGTGTCGAAAAAAAATTTCTACCAACACATTTTATACCGGCTGAAATTTTTTTCATGTATTGTTGGCATTTAGTAGAAAAAAAGAAATAGTCAGCTGCGCCGTAGAGGGGAGAAAATATGTACGTCAGCTGAACGCAATGATACATTTTTGCTTCGGCTGACGGTATTTCCACCGCTATAAACGCAGCTGACCATCATTATTATATTTTCATATGTGTCCAAAACTATGTAAGAAATTTCAATAGGCATTAAGTAGTTTTACTTTTTAATTTATTTTACAAGTTCGCCTGTTCAGCTGACGTATTTTCCCCCTCTACGGCGCAGCTGACTATTTTTTTTTATTCTACTAAATGTCAACAGTACACAAAAAAAATTTCAGCCGGTATTAAATGAGTTGTTAAAAATTTTTTTTCGACACGTTTCGCAGGATCCATGTTCTCGGCGTTGTCATGCTGCTAAACAGCAGTTTGTCATGTCTCTCGCCCATTGCGGCCGTTTTCCTTTGAGAGCTCAGAGCTTGATTCAAAGGCATTAGCTGCAGTCGGTAACGACCACCAGTGCTGGTTTTAGATGGTTTAAGAGGTTCATAATAGACATAATAGATGACACCTAAACATCCTTCTGATCCCACCAAATGCACAACATAACCTTTGAAGCATGAATATTTGTTTTTGCTGTCGATGGACCTGGTTCACCTGGCAGGCTACAACTTTTTCGACTCCTAGGGTTATCATAATAGATCCATTTTTCATCTGCCGTTCTCCTTCAATTAATGTGGAACCCAGTTACTTGCTTTCTGGACCATTCCCATCGCGTGCTAACGTTTACCGACGGTTACGGTTGATCTGTCAACATCGAACTCTTTAGACATTTAATATCATCAAGGGTTCGACGGTTCGACATGCGTCTTCATCCAATAATTGCTGTAGTTGAGTATCTTCGAATTTATCGGTGGCTCTGCGCGATCTTTGTCACTCACGTCGAAATCGCCACTTTGGAAGCGTCGAAATGGCTCTTTACAAGTTGTATTTGATGGAGCGTGGTTGCCGTAAATATTTTTTAAAACGTAATAATGAAGCATGACTTTCCGCAAATGCTGTTTTTTCGGGACGAACGTAGACATTTTTGACGTCAGATAAAAATCATCTTTAGGCTTCAAACGAAAGTCAACTATTGTGATTGGGCCCTCAGTTATACACCTTCAAATCACCAGTATATTAGTAGAGCGGACAAAAAAATAGTATCAGCAGCGACGACACCTCTTTTACGAGAGCAGAAACTTATTCTCATACCCAATATTATGTTTTCTTCTCGCCCAAAACCAATGCCAGTTGATCAAAAACTATAGAAGATTTCTAAGGACACGGAAAGTCTGAGGCTGCACGTCATTCAATTTCCAAACTCGTAGCTGTGTTTACCGATCATTGGACGATGGGCACACAACCAAAAAAAAGCTAGGTTTACCATTTAATCCCCTTTGCAGAAGCTATGTAGACCTTTCAGAAAAGGAGACTATTGAGCATTTTCTCTGTAAGTGTCCGGGTTTGTCAGCTAGACGATTAAGGTCACTGGCTGTTATTTTCTTCGACTGCCTGGGACAGTGCACCAAACTAAATAACATCAATCTTCTCCATTACATCAACAGCTCTGGGTACTTCCACCATTTCACCAACCTTCCTAACCTAATTTCCACAGTGCTGAGATCTTCCAACTCACCGATTAATTGTCGGCCGAGTATGGTGGATTTACATGCATCTGGATATAGGAGAATAGTGCACCAAAAGGTGCAAAATCATTTCTTCCTATTTCTCACCTTGACAACTTCTGCAGAAGTCAGCACGACTAACCGCTGAGCGCGCCTGCTTACTGGACAGTGCTCTGTTATTAGAGAAATTAGTATGCTGAGACCATCCTATCGCAAAGCATAGAAGGTCGGACGATAGCAAAACCTGATGCGATGGCTCTTAGAATGTTCGAGGAAAAGATTCTGCGCTAAATTTATGAACCTTTGCGCGTTGGCTACGGCGAGTATCGCAGCCGATGGAACGATGAGCTGTATTAGCTTTACAACGACATAGACATAGCGCAGCAAATAAAGGTCCAGTGGCTACGTTGGCTGGGTCATGTAGCCTGCATGGACACAAATGTCTCGCCTCTGAAAGTATTAGATACGTTTCTCGATGGTGGTAGTAAAGGAAGAAGAAGGCTTCAACTGCTTTAAAAAGACCAAGTGGAGAAGAACTTGACTTCACTTTCCAGTAGCTGTCAGGGAGCACATGAAAGAAAGAACTGGCGCATTTTGTTGAGCTGGGCTAAAATCGCTTAGATTGCTACTGTGCCAATAAAGCAGAAAAATAAGAGTGTGATAAGGCTATGCTCATTTTGGCTTAGTAGGGTACTTCGTTTATCGTTAGTAGCCGGCCACAATTTCCGTAAGATTTTACAGGTACTTAGGCGCCTAAGCCTGCCATCGAGCTATGGTCTATGGGCCCCCTTTGGCACGCCTTGTTGAACTCGGCCAAAATCGCTTAAGAGGTTATCGCACTAATCAAGAAAAAGCAGGCTCTTCAAACCATCTTTTGCTCATTATTCTTACAAATCTCTCAAAGATAAGTAGCTCCCATGTTCGAAGGGGTATACCTGTCTCATTGTTGGCTAGTTCATCGGCCCTACAATTCCCATCGATGTCAATCTATAAAACTTGTATACAATTTTTTTATTATTAAGATACTTTTTATTATTATTTTGCTATAAATTCATTAACGATTCGGAACGCTAATTAACCCACACATACATACATATATGATACATAGCCGTTTGTAATTAGGTAGGTAAGCGATGCTGTGCGAATTCAGTTATCATTCAGTATTCTTGTTTTGTGAAGTGAGTAAAAAATCAAAGTCACACTATTGGATTCATTGCCGTCCATTGATCTGTAGACAAACTGTAGCTTGTAGATGGCACAATTAATGTCATTAGCTGGTGATGAATGAAGTAGAATCAGTAGTTTATTAACAGATATAATATTCAAGTGCATCGATTCTTCAAAGTGCTTGAAATCATTATTAAAAAATATTAAATTAGCCACCGCCTTTTTCAGTATGGAAAATACCTCCAAAATTTTGACACTTAATCATCTAAAAAATACAAAATGGTTTGGTTCATAATCCACGTAACATAGAAACGACTGTTATGGGAATCACACCGGAATTGTCTAAACCAGCGGTGAATGTAGAATGCAAAAAAATTTACCACACAAACATTTTGAAAAGTTTTGACTTTTTGAAATATTTTTTTATAAAAATCATATTTCATTTTATAGCAAAGACCATATTAATTAAGTTTCAACGGTTTGTACAACATTCAGAAAAATTTGCCAAATTTTTATCAATACTCAAAATTTGTTATCACAATTTAGAAAAAAATATAGGGTACATTTTTTTCTCTGAAGGTCTTACGTAATTTCCCTATAAAAAAATATTGGGTACGCAGTTTATACCGTCATACAAAATCCAAAGGACGAATGACCTGCTAGGATGTTCTCGGCCAAACATTTCACGCATCACTGCAACCCTTACAGGTCATTGGAAAGTAGGGGATCATGCAGCCAGACTCAACCTCCCCTTTAATCCCATCTGCAGAAACTGTCAAGCGGAAGGGCGAAGGAAAGTCTTTTCCACTATTTATGTGAATGCCCGGGACTAGCCAGGGCACGACTCCGATCCTTCGGTAAGCCTTTCCTACAGCAAATTAAAGAGATCTCAGACATCGAGATAAAGGATTTGCTGTTATACTTGGACCTCACTAAATGGATCTGACTGAACAAAAAAAAATACATCATCACACGAGATAGTGGTAGTAAAACGGTGCTGGTCACTAATTAGAAGTATTTCAGTGGAAATGTTCAACCACCTCAACAACAACAATAACAACGCAGTTTATAGTCACATTTTTTTCTCTGAAGGTCTGACGTATTTTCTCCCCCCAAATATTGGGTACGCAGTTATATGGTCCATTAAGGGGTGTAAAGCTGGCTCCAAAAAATCGATTTTTTCGTGGATTTTTTTGGGAAAGAGAATTTTCGAGAGATAAAGAAATATTCGATTGAATCGAAACTTTCAGGATTTATTGTTATATGTATATTTCAACAGTCTTCTCAAACTTTTTCATCTAAATATATGTCATGTTATGCCTGGTACAAGCATTTTGCCGAGTCGCTTCCAGTGTACAAGTGTCGTGCGGCGGGAAAGATGCAGGTCGCAATTTTCATCAGAAACCAAAAATCCAAAAAAAATTATTTTAGTATAGTATAGCTTCTAGTTAAACCAAGAAAATTAAACAAAAAGTGAGAAATTTATATTAACAATTTTTAGCTAATTAAAAAAAATTCATTTTTTTGGAAAAACAAATTCAATTGTTTAAAAAGTGGGTTAATAAAAACTCTCTTAAGGTTTTTTAGGTTCAACTAGAAGAGAATTTAATTCCGAATACAATCAATGTTATCTTGTTTCCATAGGACGTTTAACTTTTTCCCTACCTTTCCCGCCAAATAGGAAATATCGTAAAAATAAAAAACCGAGAAATCGCACTTCGAGCGATCCGGCCGTTCGTATACCTGCTCGACGCTTGCTCACAATTTTTTCTGTAACTCCGAAAATATTTTGAATTTGCTTTTGAAATTTTGAGGACACATTCTTGGATAGTTTGGGAAGACAATTATGCAAAAAAAAAACATTTTTTGAAGCCTCTAAAGCAGGCTCCCCCTTAAATTTGATTTTTGAACATTTTTTTCTCTGAAGGTCTGACGTATTTTCTCCATATAAAGAAAGGAATTTCATGGATTTAATAAATGAGAAAAATGCGCAACGCCACTAGAGAAAAAATTATATACCAACTTGAAATTTGCGCTTGAATGGGCTATAGAATTTTTTTTTTAGAACTAGAATTTTTTTTTTAATTTTGATTAAAAAGTTTGAAATTTTGATGAAATATTTCCAAATTTTCTAATTTTATAAAATATTTTGAAATTTGGCTGTAGTTTCAAACGATTATGAATATTTTATTTAATTTTTACAAAAGTGCTCCAAGGCATCTGTTCCAAAGGACTGTCACAATAAAATTACTTGTATTTGCCAAATTTGTGAAAAAATTGAAGTGCATACTTTTGCAAGATGCTTTTGTAAGAAGAAATGTACGAGGCGTGTTTTTTAAGTAAGTACCGCTTTTAAATTACGGCGCCGCCGCGCTGCGGTCGCCGTTTAGCGGATGCGCGTCGTGTAGCTACATCTGTTGGGAAGCCACAGACGCCATTACGGAACCACCCGATCGAGTCTACATCTGATTGCGTGATTTTAAAATGCCTCCACCTATTGAGAATCCCGCCGACTGTGAAGTGCGTGCTGTAATACGGTTTCTCTGTGCTCAAGGCTTCAAATCAGTTGACTTTCATCACCAAATCAGTGAAGTGTATGGTGAGAACATTATGAGTGATGGAAAGGTGCGGAAATGGGTTAGGGCCTTTAAAGATGGCCGCACAAACATTCATAAAGAGGAACGAAGTGGGAGACCTTCAGTCATTACCGGTGAACTGATTCAAAAAATGGATTGTGAAGTGAAAGAGAGCAGACGATTACGTCCTTAGTTGAAAAGTTGTCTGCTGTCTCAAGAAGTGGTCGTTACGAAATTGTGTCCGAACGTTTAAATTATCGGAAATTGTGTTCACGCTGGGTGCCAAAGTGATGACAAAGTGAAAACGACTGTGAAGCAGTGGTTGTCTAATCAGGTGGCAATCTTCTTTGAAGGTGGCATACAAAAGCTGGTCCCAAGATACGATAAATGCCTCAATAGTAATGGGAATTATGTAGAAAAGTAGAGTAAATGATTGCCTTTCAAGTGAATAAATTATTTTCGGAAAAAATTTACTTGTTTTTTTATGTCAAAACGGTACTTACTTTAAAAACACGTCTTAGATTTTCGGATAGCAATCACATTTGCTCCTATTTTCATGGGCTTATTCATCTTCCAACGAGCAAATAGTGGTGGCTTCATAAAGAGTTTATAAGAAGGTTCCAATACAACAATTTTTTTTTATTCATACATTTCTTTTCCGAACTTAGATAATAATTTAACTATTAATTGATTTGTTTTCTCATTTGCCTTTCAACGACTAAAGCGCCGCAGTAGCAGTATCACTTAGTGCTTTGCGTTTTTGCGCTGACACCTTTGCCAACTAAAAATCGGTGCCAGTTTCATTCATCAAATTGACAAAGCAGCAAAGAGTCATCAATTACTACATAGATAAGCAAACTTTAGTTTATAGTTAGATATACTTGAGGTCAGTAGCGAGAAAAGTAGTCAAAGCATATGAATTTTGTATAAACTTGGGTGCGTGTGTATTTGTTTGTGTCTCTTTCGCCGCCTATTAACCTCTAAAGTTCGACAACAAACGATACGTTTGACTGTGTGATCTTGAAAATTTGCATTGAAGTATTGAAGTTTTGAATAAATTGGCATAGAAGAAGAACGGACAGAGTAAATGTAAAATTACTTCTGTGTAACAAGTTTTTCAAGTCACATTAATATTCGTTTGAGCCGTATGGTTTATGCATAATACTCTAGTACCCTAGTAAAATTACAGTTTGAATATTTGGAACATATTTTAAAACATGTAATGACTAAAATAAAATAATTTTGTTTCCCTCTGCTCTAAAGTTTCATAATGCCGAGTCTCACTAGCCCGAAGGTGTAGCGGTCATATTTACCATTAACAAACAAACCATGAATTGCCTTTACCAATGCCAGTGCTTCAGTGTCACTCTACAAACAGACAACTTTAAATTTTAAATGTTATTAAAGTATGTCAACCGGCTTAAGATATTACTTCAACGGAATGGTTAAATACACACTGGGTAAAATAACTAAAGCACTTAGGATTTTTCTCACAAATTTTGATAATTTATTTCTTTCTTGTTTAATTTTTGTCGTGTGCCGAGTGCTCGACATTCTTTTTAAAGGCCCAACACCTTTAGCAAAGCAATTTGTCAAAAGTCAAGACCATTTTTGGGGCACTTTAAACTTATATTTTATTATACAGAAATTCAATGAACTATAAAATTGTATACAAAAAACTTTTCTAAATACTCTGATTAAGCAATGCAAGAAATCTTGTAATTTATTTTTAACTTTGTTGGAAAGTTCGAATTTTGGATGATTTTTTAAGAGCTATAGGAAAGTTTTTCAAAAAAACACACGTGAAATTCAGAAAAATGCATGAAATTTTTATTTATATGGATAGTACAGTCCATATAATTTAATGTTTGGCGATTATTTCATGCAACCGCGACTGCGCTTCAAATGGTCCATCCGCTTAGTCCAATTTTGGCATACTCTTTCCAATGTTTCGGGCGCTATCTCACATATAAATGCTTTAATGTTGTCTTCCAATACGTTAATTGAAGCAGGCTTGTCCGAATAGACATGAGCTGGAACATAGCCCCACAAAAAATAATCTAAAGGCGTTATATCGCACGATCTGGGTGGCCAATTGACAGGTCCCCAACGTGAAATAAAATGTTCACCGAACTCGCCTCTCAACAAGTACATTGTTACGCATGCTGTGTGGCATGTGGCACCGTCTTGCTGAAACCACAAGTCATGCAAGTCAAGCTCTTGCATTTTGGGGAAAAAAGTTGGATATAATTTCACGGCAGCACTCACCATTCACAGTTACGTTACAATTCGCAGCATCTTTGAAAAAGTACGGTCCAATGATACCTCCAGCCCATAAACCGCACCAAACTGTGACCTTTTCTGGATACATTGGTAGCTCTTGCAATTCTTCTGGCTGATCTTCACTCCAAAATCGACAATTCTGCTTATTTACGTACCCATTGATCCAAAAATGAGCTTCGTCGCTGAACACAATTTTTCGATAAAAAGTGGAACTTTCTTAACAGAACACGCATTTTTATAATAAAATTCAATGATTTGCAAGCGTTGTTCGTTTGTAAGACGATTCATGGTTAAATTATAGACCAAACTGAAGATGTTTGACAATGAAACAAAACACGAAACGTGCGTCAGCTGTTTGAACCAACTGTTCAAAAAGATAATAGCTAAAATATCACCCGTTAGTTATTGTTAGAACCAAGAACTTGATTTTTATTAGGTGCGCAACTAGGTTCTCCCTGTTTCTTTGATGTAAATTTAACTTTATTCTGAAAAATGGTTACAAGTGAATCATTGAAAGTATTGCTCGTCGCTGGCTACCATCTTTCTGGTAGATCTCGTATACCGTCGCGGTAGAACTGTTCATCTTCTGAGGCTATCCACGGATCAAGCCATTTTTGATATCTTCATATGAATGGAACTGCTGGTCAGCTGGTCAGGTAGACCATATGCCATCGATCGGAACAGGTGATAATCGGACGGCGCAACATCTGGAGAATCTGGCGGGTGGGGTAGGATTTCCCATTTCAGTGTTACCAGGTAGGTTTTAACGGGTTTGGCAACGTGCGGCCGAGCGTTGTCATGCTGTAGAATCACTTTTTCAAGCCTCCCCGCGTATTGCGGCCGCTTCTCGCGCAGTGCTTGGCTCAATCGCATCAATTGAAGTCGATACCGATGGAGTCGATCCCCAGTGATGGTTTCGCTTGGTTTTAACAGTTCATAATAAATAACACCAACTTGATCCCACCAAATACAAAGCATAACCTACGCAGCGTGAATATTCGGCCGAGGCCACGACGTAGAAGCATGACCGGGATGTCCCCATGACTTTCTTTTCTTTGGATTGCTGTAGTGAATCCACTTTTCATCACCCGTCATGATGCGATGAGAAAACCCTTGCTTTTCGCTTTTTTGACGCTGGAGCAGTTGTTCACAGGTGAAAAAACTACGCTTAACACCTCTTGGTTTTTACTCATAAGGAGCCAAAGTCCCTTGTTTCTGAATCATTTCCAAAGCATGCAATCGCTTGGAAATGGATTGGCGGGTAACTCCAAATACTGAAGCACGCTCTTCTTGCGTTTGACACGGATCCTCATTGAGCAATGCCGCCAATTCAGCCTCTTCGAAGGCTTCACGCGGATGGTCGTCAACATTAAAATCACCGTATTTGAAGTGACGGAATAAATCTCGGCCAGTTGTTTCACTTAAAGCAGCATCTCCATAAACTTTTTGTAGCTCTCGATGCGCTTCAGCCGCCGTTTTTTTCGAATGAAAGAGGAAAATCAACACTTCCCGCAAATGACGATTATTCGGCACAAAATCAGACATTTCACAAAACCAAAAGTATACTCGTATGATACCAAAACAAAATCACTATTGTGTCGAAGCAGTTTGTTTACCATTTATCTAAGCTTTGTTCATGACGTTTAGGTTATGTAAGAATCGACTAGCACACACTGCTAGTGGCATCTATTGACAAACAGCGGGAACTTAGTTGCGCACCTAATAATTTACTTATATATTTATGTATATTTATTAGGGTGTCCGTTATTTACCAATTTGATTATTTTTCTTGCGACGCCCCCTAAACTTTTAGTTTTCTGTCTAAGAAAAATCTCAAGATCTATGGACCAGAGCCAAGTAAAAATTATTCAAACATTTTTCCATTTACAGTATCTAATCAACTAATATTTCTGAAAAAATTCATCAATTTTTGTCCATTGCTATGAAATGTCTCTTTTAATTATTTTTACAAGCATTTCTGCCAACATATGGTTTGGTTTTTTCTTGCACATGCGCACTCAAGCATATTTAGTACTTTGAATTGATGAATTTTTTCAGAAATATTAGTTAATTAGATACTGTAAATGGAAAAATGTTTGAATAATTTTTACTTGTCTCTGGTCCATTGATTATTTTTAAATATAAACGTGAGAAGTTTATTTTTGCAATGAAAATTATGTGGTAACGCTATACAGTAATCTATTTGTATTAAGCTTTCTTCAATACCTTTCCCTTTAAAACCATGATCAAATGCATATTTAGTTAGCCTTTCCACCAATTTTTATTAAAAAAAATAAGTGGCAACTCGCAAAAAAATTTTTTTTAAGTTTTGTGTACTCTTAATATTTAATTACAACATGCTTAAACACTTTTGGCTTAAAATCAAAAAAAGTCCAGAAGAACAAAGCCCATGAGCAATTATTAATGTATAAGAACCACAAAATCCTAAATATCTTAAAGTTATAAGACCCCCTAAAACAATTCCCATATGAGCAACAGAAGAATAAGCAATTAAAGCCTTTAAATCAGTCTTGGTTACCTATTCTTATTTAGTACAGTTAGGTGGCAACTTTCAAAGACACATTTTAAGTTTTTTGAACTCTTTATATCTATATATATAAAAATGAAATGATGTTCGTTTGTCCGCATTTTTTTGGGCCGATACGAGGGCAATTTTATTCGTTCCTTTTTTCATATTATAGGGATCCACTAGGGGAAGGTTTTTAGCAAAAAAAAATTTCTTTTAAATATTTTCTTCATATAAAAAAAAGAAAAAATCAAAATATTGTCCAAAACAAAACTTGCTCGATTGTTAGATTAAAGTAAGTTTCGAATCGACATTCATTTTATGTGTACAACTTTTTTTGAATTTTTTGTATTTGTATTGTGATACAGAAATGTCCCTGCAAACCAACTACCTGCTATTTATACTGCTAACTTGTGGGTATCGTTCACCTGTGAAGTTGTGAGCTTTGTAGTAATTTTATATTCTACGCCGTGCAATTGCTACCTACTTCCAGTCTATACGTGTGATGATTTTATTCGCTCGCACTAACAGAAATTTCTCAATACTGCTGTGCTGCTCTAATTGACATTCAAGTTGTGAATGATGTGGGTAACATGTAGTGAACAAAACCTTCTGAACTCATGAATGTTGTTGTTAACATGTAGTGAACAGAATTTCATGAACTAGTGAATTTCGTTGTTAACATGTAGTGAACAGAATCTTTTGGGCCGGTGAATGTTATTGTTAACATGTAGTGAACAGAATCTTTTGGGCTGGTGAATGTTATTGTGAACATGTAGTTAACAGAATTTCATAGACTAGTGAATTTCGTTGTTAACATGTAGCTAACAGTTCCTGATGAATAAGTTAATTTCGTTGTTAACATATAGTTAACAGAATCTCTTCAACTGGGTAATTTTGTAGGTAATACTTACGGATCCTATATACAATAATCCTTCAAAATTACTGAAACAAATGGTTATTTATTGAATATTATTTATTTAATGAATTATTTTAATATTTATTTAATTAATTTTTAGTTTCTAAAGAAAATTAATACAATATACAATAATTTTTTTAGTATGTTCTATTTATGTACAGCTATTTATATTAATTTACTATTTACATTATAAAATTACGTTAAGTTTTAGATATTTATTTTAATATTTACATTGTAAAATTAGGTTTGGTGTTAGACAAATTTTAGTTTTAGTTAATTATATACATTAATTAGTTTAGTTATTAGAAAAGTTTACGTTTTAGTTTTTATGTACATAAATTAGTATAATATTTACATTTGATTACTCTTTTCTAATAAAATTGTATTTAGTACCTGAAGAATAGTTTTGGCTAAAATGGTAATAGTTTGCTTTTATGCCGGTATTTAAAATATCTATTTTACAGAAATTTAAATTGATGCCTAATTAAATAAATAGCAATTTAATGTTTTTTCTATTGTCGCATAAAGTTTAAAATTGTTCGCATTTTACTTCTAACTCCTCTACGGGGTTTCTCGCACTGTTTTGTTCAATTGTGGCCGCTTCGCTTTGAATGTTGGTGTGAGTAGTCCATTTTGTACCGAAAACGGATCGGGATGCAAATATATATCCTTGACCTGGTATATAAATACAAAATTTGTAATTATTATTAATTTTAAATTATGATATTATTACCGCGTCATACGTTACTAGTATAAGCAGATATGCACTGGGCTACTTACCTGTTCGAAGGATTTCAGTCCGCTCTGCTTACCCCAATTCAGCATGAGTTCTTTTACTTGTGGATTATTGCATGCATAGCACCGAAAGTGTGCCCTTGACGCGATTGTCGTTCGCCCACTGCTTGAGAACATCCACATCAGGCACGACGACGGCTATGATGCAGCTCTAAGTGGGCGTTAAGGGTTGTATGTAAATATGGCGTGAACATGAAAAGCTAGAAATTATGTCAAAAAATGGAGTTACCTTAAGGCTCTCTCCGTAAACGTACACCTGATTTACATATTGGCTCAGAGTGTAAATATTCTCAATTTTCTCCGGTACAATATATTCGCCCTGGCTTAGCTTGAAAATGTGTTTGCGACGATTGATTATGCGCAGCGTGCCATTTGGAAGCCACATGCCCACATCGCCCGTGTGGTGCCAGCCTTCAGAGTCAACAGCCTCAGCAGTTTTCTCGGGATCTTTGTAATAACTGCGACGCAAAGGCAGAGAAAGAAATTATCATTCAAGTTAGTTTTAGTCACAGAAATCAAGTTCGCACAGGAAGAAACCATTATTTGCTTAAATTATCAACACCTACCCGTGGATTCCGTTAGAACCGCGCACGCACACCTCCCCAGTGTTTTGACTGGCGAAATACTCCATCTCCGGCACATCCACAAGCTGCAAAGGATTTGTGAATACGTTTTTCTGAAAATAAAAATACATTTTATTAGTTTAAATAGATATATAATTCCAAAATTTACTAAAAATTGTTCAACTTACCTTTTTGCTTGGAGATTTTCACAGAATTAATTTTTGTATTTGACATTTGCAACTTGTTTTTTGCTGTCACTTTCGCACTCACTATAGTTAAGTTTAATAAGTATTCACGAAAATTATGAGATAAATATATGTATAACCCATCGAAAATGACAAAAGAATTAAATGTGATTGTGTGGGTATTATTGGAAAAATTTAGTGAATGTGTTGGTAAAATTGGAAAAACTGGTGAACGTTGGTTTGCAGGGGTATTGTATACAGAAATTTCAAATGATTCGAATGAAAATTTTTTTTTTTTTTATTTCTTCCATAAAATATTACACCTGTCGTTAGACAATAAGTAATTTGATTTACAAAAAGATGGAATGAGAGTGATATTGAAGGGCCAATGCCCCCAAGCTCATTTAGAAGAAATATATACATATTATTTAAAAACAAGTGGTTAACAAACAATGATATATACGATTAGTTGACAATTGATTACAAGGATTTTGCAAGATCTGTTGGTGTTTGACGGTTAAGCCGACTTTGGGTAGATTTTTCTTTATTTGGTAGTCTTCTCATCATAGGATTTGTATGCGTTAATAGTCTATTTATGTGTCTTCTGCTAGCGCTTTGTATTGTTTCATCAATAGTATCGATGTCAAGGTCGCGATGAATATCTGCGTTAGGTATGTACCAAGGTGCATTAGTTAAGGTCCTAAGTATTTATGAAAATAATGTTTCAATTCAATTGAGCAATGCTTTCTTTGACCAATTCTATATGGTAATGAATGCGTTTGCAAACGATGTTTTCGGCTATGAACAAATGTTGGAATCGAATGAAAAAGGAAAGAAACGCGAAATGATAAAAAAAATTCTTGGAAAATTTAAAATGAATGGTGCTTCATTGGAAAAATTCAAAGGTAATAAGAACATACACAAGATAAAGTTAGAATTTGAATTTTTAGATTTATTTTGTTTATTTCTCATTTTTTTCAGAAGTACACCACACAACAACTCATTCCAACTCTGATTTTGAAATCCTGTTGGAATTGGTGATCGATAATTTTGTCACTATAATGGTCAATGGAAATTTGCGTGTATCAGACCCTGCATATTATTTACCATATCAACTTTTTATGGAACATATGGACCAAATGAACACAAAAAAATAATTTAGTTTTGTTTTGATTTTTTGCAACATTTTGGTTTTCAGTTAATACAATAAAAACAATACTGTTTTTTCGTGAACACAAAATTCTAAATTTATTACGTTGTTTGTTTAGAATTTTTTTAGAAAAAAAGTAAATTTTTTGGTTTAAAGGAAATTTGTTTATTGTTGCTATTTGTGAAAGCGTAGATATTTGTAAGTATTTGACTATAATCCTAAAAAATGGAATACCACTATGACACATAGACAACATTTTTTCAAAGGGGTGTTTTTCGAAAGTTATAAAAAAAATTGTTTTCAAAAATTTTGAAGAAATAAAGTAAAATAAAAAAATTTCGAAAGCATGAAATTATTTCAAAACCAAATTTTTCTCAAAAAGATAAAAGAAATTTCTTCGAAGAGGTGTTTTTCTAAAATTACAAAAAAAAAAAATTTAAACAAATAAAATAAAATAAAACTTTTTCAAGGGTATGAAATTTTTTCAAAACAAAATTTTCTGAAAACCAAACAAAATGAAAAAAAAATGGTTTTTTCAAAGCATTTCATAGTCCACTATTAATAGAGAATACATTTTTTCGAGGGGGTGTTTTTCAAAGTGGAAAAAAATCTTTTTTAACAAATCAATTTAAACTTTTACAAAAGTATGAAATTTTTTCAAGAACAAAATTTTCTCCAAAACGTTAAATTAAAAAAAAAAATAGTTTTTTCAAAATATTTAATTTTCAGCAATTAACTGAAAAGAAATTTGTTTCAAAACTTCAAAAAACACTTTTTAACCAAAAAAAATAAACCTTTTTTCAAAAACAGGAATGATAAAATTGCCTAACAATTTCTGCACTTTTGCACAGTCTAAAGAGGCATTGATACAGAGTGTATTTCCAAACATAGTTCAACATTACAAAAACCATGATTGACTCAGCGAAAGAGCAATTTTAGCTGGGAAAAATAAGGACGTCAATGATATAAATTCAGCTATTTTAGATCAAATACCTGGTGACATAGTTGCGTATAAGTCAATGGACACTATTACTGATCAAGATGAGGTCGTAAATTATCCAACTGAATTCTTAAACTCACTCGATTTGCCAGGCTTACCACCTCATAATTTACGATTAAAAATTTTAGCACCGATTATTATGCTGCGCAATAGTAATGTGCCCCGACTTTGCAACGGTACCAGACTCGCTGTGAAGAAGCTAATGGGTAACGTTATCGAAGCAACAATTTTGAAAGGGAAGTACAAAGGAGAAGACATTTTGATACCCTGAATTCCACTGATTCCGGCGGATTTACCATTCGATTTCAAACGTTTGCAGTTCCCTATTCGCCTTGCCTTCGCTATGAGAATTAATAAGGCGCATGGGCAGTCTCTACAAATGTGCGGTATTAATTTAGAATACCCAATTTTTTCTCATGGACAATTGTATGTAGCTTGCTCACGAGTAGGCAAACCATCGTCATTATTCATTTACGCGAAAGATGAAAACCCCAAAAACGTTGTCTACCAAAAAGTGTTAAAATAAAGTTCAAATGAAATTGTATCAAAAAATTTGTTTTGTTTCGTATTAATTTTATTCTCTTTCAGCAAATCATTGAATTTATCGTCTAGCGAAGCGGGCGAGGGTACGCTAGTTTATTATAATTTTTAATTCTTTGCAATTTTTCCTTAAAAAATAGCTGGCAATATCATTCGAAAATATTTTTGTATTAAAAAACCCTTAAACACCTTTCGTTACTACCCACATTCTAATGCATATTTAATTAAGTTTTGTAACTAATTTCTACGTATAAAAAAATAAGTGGCAATCTTAAAGAAATATTTATTTATTTTTTAGTAAGTTCTTTCTTTATTTCAATTTTTTTTTCTTATTTAGTATTATTTCTTACGATCTTACAAGAATAATAAGAACTGCAACGAAGAAAAGTCAGGAAAATTGCTTATGCGAGTGCTATTTAGTCTATAACAAAACATTAGGTACCGCGTTTTGAGCTGTAAACTAAACGCAGCAGCAAAGTTGAAAATATGATAGCTGCTCATGTCCGTTGAGTTAAGGTACTAAAGGGTATAATTGCAGGTGTTGCCGTCTATCTATGGCCATCGAACTTATGCCAGTTTAAGAGATTAAGTTATTCAGTTTAATTCGCTTTTGGACACGTTTTTTAAAACCCTCGCTGGACATCCGGATCTGGCCTTTTTTCATCCTGTTCGAGGATCTGTTTTAAAAGTTTATATCCATTATCGATGGAAAATTAAATTTTAGGAAGCTACCTGGAAGCTCAAGTCGTTAGCTATAGTAGAAATAATTTTAAGTCTAAAGTCGAAAAAGCTATTCTGGCCAGATCCAGGCGTCCAATGGAGGATTAATAATAAAATATTGCTAAAGAACCGGGTTATATAATTTTCAGTTGCAACATAATTTATGTAGACATTTTTTTACTCGAAAAAGTTGTATCTCGTTCTTAAGAAACCAAGCAGCGACATGATACTTACATAGTGCCTTTGTACAACTACAAGCACATTTTATTGCGGCACTGTACTTACATGTCAGAGAGAAACCCATACGAATGGCAAAACAAATACTCACAAACATTTGTACATACATACATACTCGTACACGTAAGTAGATATAATTTAATGTGAGCGCATTTTCATAAAATTTACCTCTGCTTACATGCCTTGTTTGTTATTGTAAATTATGCATTCAAGTGTGACGACACAGTTTCTGGTTTAATTATCTCAACCTTGATAAAACAATTTTAAATATGAAAAAGTTCAACAGCAGTAGTACTCTGATGAACAATAAGCCGATGCAGGCACTGTTGATGACGACTGCTATTCTTGCACAGAAGAAGCTGCCTCCATAATTAGCAGAGTAACAAAATATTACATTGTAATTCCCACTGCTACTTTATTCTAAAACAAATTGATTTTCTTGCTTTTCACACTTGCGTTTATTAGTGTCAAAGCCTTGCCACACAAAAGCTGCGAAAAAATTACAATGGTTGTGATTGTTTTTTTTTTTATTAACAGCAATTTGCAAAGGCGGTTACAGCTTTTGTATAATAAAATTAAAGAAGTGTAAATAGAAGTAGAATAAGAAATAGTTTATTACTACAATACTAAAACTGAGAAAATTTCCATTTATTTGTATTGACGTGTCTGTTACAGTGGTCAGGAATTTGTTTTTTAGAGGTAAAGTACAAAGGCAACCAGTAATAAATTTCAATAGCTTTGATTGGAAAAAAAGATACACTACATTTAAGAATCGAATTGAGTACGAGTAAATATTTTATTAATTTATTATGCGTAACACTGTTATAGGGGGCAGTAAAGATCATTGACCTGCATTCTAGATAAATTATCGCTTATTTACACATTTATTTTCATGTTTATTTACTTGAGTAGCAATGCTAAAATTACAATTTATTTCCATTAAAGTGAAGTTTAAAAAAAAATAATGTGCAAAATTTACTAAATACAAAACATATTTTCTTAGAAACCTATTGGAAATAGGCACAAAAAACAAAAACACGAGCATTAGCCAATCGCACCCCTAATATGATTTGTATAAATATTTCGACGCCAGCGGGATCTGACGAGGCTAAATAATTACATACTTACATACATACATTTTTCCATTTTATACTTTTTTTAACACATTTCTTTTTGGGTATTTTATTTGGAAGAAGTCCTTAATTTTGCATTACAATTTTATTCTGGGTAAGAACTCATGAAAAAATGTGAATAAAGTTCTGTACAACCTAAAGTTCTTTGAATTATCAATCAATTATGAATCAATTCGGTAATTTCAAAATTCTTTATAGACAAAATAATGTAAAACTACTATACTGGTTATTAAAATGCTAGATACAAATTTATTTTAGGTCATAATTCTGTATTTTTATAAAGGGTGATTTTTTAAGAGCTTCAAAAAAACACAGGTAAAATTCAAAAAAATGCATGCAATTTTTATTTAAATCGATAGTACAATCCATATAATTTAATGTTTGAAGATTATTTCATGCAAATGTTGACTGCGACTGCGCTTCAAATGGTCCATCCGCTTAGTCCAATTTTGGCATACTCTTTTGAATGTTTCGGCCGGTATCTCACATAGGTATAAATGCTTTAATGTTGTCTTGCAATGCGTTAATTGAAGCAGGCTTGTCTGAATAGACATGAGCTTTAACAAAGCCCCACAAAAAATAATTTAAAGGCGTTATATCGCACGATCTGGGTGGCCAATTGACAGGTCCCGAACGTGAAATAAAATGTTCACCGAACTCACCTTTCAACAAGTCCATTGTTACGCGTGCTGTGTGGCATGTGGCACTGTCTTGCTGAAACCACATGTCATGAAGTCTTGCATTTTGGGCAAAAAAAGTTGGATATCTTTTCACCAGCCCATAAACCGCACCAAACTGTGACCTTTTCTGGATACATTGGTAGCTCTTGCAATTCTTCTGGCTGATCTTCACTCCCATAATCGACAATTCTGCTTATTTACGTACTCATTGATCCAAAAATGAGCTTCGTCGTTGAACACAATTTTTCGATAAAAAAGTGGATCATAAATTTTCTTAACAGAACACGCATTTTTATAATAAAATTCAATGATTTGCAAGCGTTGTTCGTTTGTAAAACGATTCATGGTTAAATTATAGACCAAACTGAAGATGTTTGACAGTGAAACAAAACACGGAACGTTCGTCAGCTGTTTAAACCATCTGTTTAAAAAGATAATAGCTAAAAAATAACCATTTAGTACTTAAGGTTAGGTTAGGTTAGCCTGGTTGGCAATAAGCCACGCATAGACCTTTTGGTCCCTAGCGATACCGTCTTCTATGAATACCTAAAGTAGACATCATGTAGGATGTCAGCGCTTTTGGCGCTTAGAGATCCGCTTTTGAGACGTCCTCTAGACCCTCAAACAATGGGGCCGAACAGACACGCACAGAAGGTGTTCTAAAGTTTCCTCAACATCCTCTCTGCATTTCCTGCATTTGTCCGTGTTAGCAATCCATATCTTGTACGCATGTGCAGCCAACAGATTATGACCTGTTAGTATACCTATGATAGTTCTGCAGTTCTTTCGCGAGAGCGTAAGTACGAGTTGAGTCAGTTTTCTGTCGTTAGTTCTACACATCACTTTTGCTGTTTTGCCTCAGATTAGTCCACTAGCTTCCACTCGCTTTTTCATGTAGTCGTCCATTTCATTGTATATTGTATTTAGCGGTTTTGGTATGTCGTTCTCTTTTTCAAATGGTAGTCTAGCAGCACCTTTTGCTATCTCATCTACTATTTCGTTTCATAGTACTTTGATATATAGAAAATATATTTGTTACGTTTTCAATGAAAAAATTAGTGAAAATGAAGTGAAAGTAATTGACAATTCAACAATAATGTATCGATTTTAAAACATACTATATGTATATAGGGAGGTTTTTCCAACATTTGGTGCTTGTGCTTGAAAGTATACATATCTCTATTGGATACACCAATACGTTCTCGTGCTCGCACGGGGCGCACAACCGAAAAAAATTGCTGAAAGTGTGCAACAATCACCAAGCACATCAACTCGTCGTTCTCAGGAGTTCAACATTTTACGCACATCTTTATCGAATAAAAGGTGATGAGATTGGCGGTAATTTTCCCAAAAAGGTGATCTGTCACGTGGGAACTAAAAAATAAATGTCATGAATTGTTCTACACAAAAATAATAAAGATTGCCCAATCCATTTTTGTTTTATTTCATTTTTTTGTTTTTTATTTTATGTTGTATTATTTCAATTTAAATTCCGATAACCGTAAATTGATCACCCTTTACACAAAAATCTTCTGTCTCGTTGCTTAGGGTCGCTTTCTTCCGAAACGCTTGACCGATTTTTATGAAATTTTTTGTGTATATTTGGTAGAATGAATGGGAATTTACGTAAGTGCATACCTCATTTTTCATATCGCTGACGCGTTGCCACCTATTTAAAAAGTTAAATTATATTAATGGGATTAATCAAATATTGCAATGTGAGTGTCAAATGGAAAGCGTTTAAAAGTTTTAAATATTTTTGGGAGTTGCCACCGTTTTGAAAGTTTAAATGGAAGTTTATTAATAAAATAAGTAAAATGTAACAAAATGGAATTCAAATACAAGAAGTTTGGTAAATCTTGCTTTCGAAAATATTTTTCAAGAGGGTTACCATGTGTCTGAAAAATCAAAATTCATTAAATTGAATAGATTAACGGCATATTATAAGGGTCGTAAACGCAAAAGGCTTACAAATTTTAATTCTTAAAAAATTTTGAATGTGGTTGCCATGTGGTTTAAATTTAATAAAAATTAACTCAAATACTGCAATATCGATCAAGTAAGGAAAATTTAAAATTTAATTTAAGAGTATCACGGAAGTGTGCTGCCACTAGTTCAGAAAAGTATAAATATATGCGCAAAGCGGAAAGAATATAAAAAAGCTCACTTTGAAATGATACATTTATAAGTTAACTGAAATATTACAGAGCGAGCGCAAGCAATTTAAATCGCTTAAAATATTTGTTTAAGAGGTTAACCACTTATGTGAAAACGCTATCTAAATGTATTGTATAAGAAAATGTTACAAAAAATCAATTCAAAAATATTTAGGGTTACCACTTGTCTGAAAAAATAAATTCAATTAAACCTATTCGATTTTTCGTCATATAACTTTTTACCCTCTTATCCCCACCAACCATATTTTTATATTTTTTAGGAACATTATCCAAAAAATTTAACCATGGTTTAGTTTTCAAGTCTTCACGTATTTGCTTGATATCCACGTGGAATCTATTCTCAATCACCCTATTAGATGTCCCTATATGGAATCTATACTCAGCGGTGAATAAGTTATGCCCACCGTCGTCATGCTTCAGCTAATCGGCCAGATAAAACTATATCCAAAATCGGCCCTAAAAGTTCCTAGAACAGAACTACGACACGGCACAATTTTAGTTTGAATATTAATATTTCACTTTCGATTTATACTTAAGTTCCATTTCTTTGAGATCTCCTCAGGAACTTTTATCAATTGCTATGTAAAATATCGGCTGCATCATCACGGCAGATGGTGGAGCAGATGAAGATGTCACCTGCAGGCTAAACAAAGCAAGGGCGGTATTCGGGCGAACGCATACAGTATGGGGGAGTTTGCAAATCTCCAGGCGCACTGAACTACGAATATTCGGCTCATGCGTGAGGTCCTTTTGTTGTACGGAAGCGAAATATGGCTGGTCTCTAACACCATCACACAGAGGCAACAATCATGCATCAACAAATGGCTCCGCATCATCTGCAGAATATTCTGGCCAAACACCATCAGTAACGACGCAGATTAACGAACGAGGAACCCAATCATAGGCAAATCAAACGCAAAATCGCCACTGGATAAGTCACACACTGAGAAAACCACCAGATAGCATCACGAGGATGGCACTTGAATGGAACCCGCAAGGGAGCAGAGGTCGCAGTCGACCAAAAAACACTTGGAGAAGGTCGATGCTGCGCGAACTAGCAGATGCTGACATCGGAGACATGGGACGGCGCAAAAACAACAGCACAGAACCGTGTACGATGGTAGAATCTTGTCGAGGGCCTATGCTCCCGAGAGGCGTGAACAAGGAAAAAAAAATGTAAAATATTCAAACACACTTAATTCTTAAAATTCTTTATGTCTTATTTAATTAATGCCGAGCTTCTCTTGAAATGTGTGGGCTGTGTCTGTGATGTTCTTCCTCAAATGTATAGGGTGGGCCATGTAAAATTTGCTTTTTGAATCGGCTATAAAACAAAACTAATCAATATTTTTTCAAACTTTTCTTTTCATTTTGAAGATTGAACATTGTCATTTATGAATGAAAAATAATATCGTTCAAATGACTGCCAGGACTGGCTTTACAGTAGGCCATTCGATCAACCCAAGCACATTTTCGATTGTTTGGGCTCCAATTTCATGAATGGCAACTTCGATTTCGTGTTTTAAAGCATCAATCGTCTCTGGATGGTTCGCATAGCATTTGTCCCTAACGGCTCCCCACAAAAAATAGTCCAACGGGCTTAAATCACAGCTACGAGGCGGCCAATTGATATCGGAATTTCGGCTGATTATTCGGTTTTCAAAAACGGTAGCCAAAAGTTCGAGTGTAACTTTGGCAGTGTGACAAGTTGCACCGTCCTTTTGAAACCAAATGTCGTCCATGTCATCCTCTTCAATTTTTGAGAACAACTCGTTGAGCATGTCACGGTAACGCTCCCATTTACTGTAACCGCGGCTGCTCGCTCATTTTCGAAAAAAAATGGACCGATGATGCCGCCAGACCAAAAACCGCACCAAACAGTGACTCGTTGTGGATGCATTTGCTTCTCTACAGTAATGTGTGGATTTTCTGAGCCCCAAATCCGACAATTTTGCTTATTGACGTAGCCACCGATGTGAAAATGAGCATCATCAGAAAAGAAGAAGAAGACTCACCACTTTGGAAATAGGTTTTCAATATTTCCCAATTTTGTTTAAGCGTATAGCGTCCCATTTCGTAAATGTCAAACCTTTAAGTAAATTATGAACACATTTGACATGTCATTTGTGTTACCATTCTCAAAAAACTAGGTGGTTCAAAAAGCAAACGCTATATGGCCCAACTGTTAGGTCCCAGCTTTATGCCGCCTGCGAAAGACAGATGTTTTTATATATGGCGTTTTTTTTTCGTGGTAGAAATACACTCGGAGGTTTGCCATTACCTGCTGGAGAGCGACTTTTTTAGAAAAAAACATTTTCTATCATTTGGTGTTTCAAACCCAAACAATATCAAATTTTAGTCGGGAGCCAAACTATTCTAGAGATACCAAACTAGTGATACCAACCTAACTTAAAGCATAAGATAATATTGTATTTTTAGCTCCCTTCCTAGAGTATTACGTTTATTTTTTTTATAAAAAATGGTCTTTCTTATACAACTTCACCACTTTACGAGTCAGTGTGCGTGTGAATTTTTTTTTTGATTTGCTCTCCAACTGCACTTTTTTCTCACAGATTGCATCAAGTGCAGCAGCAGGCGGAATTCCCAACAATAATAGCGAAAACAAACACAATGCGATCGCAATAAAAACAACAATCAGCGATGTCATAAAATTGACGACCACAACCAAACCAACCAAATTACTCGTGCACAATGGCGCTCAAGGCGGCGAGACTGCCGAATCGGTTGCGTGTTTTACATAATGAAATTAAGTCATTCAAAGAGCAGGCCAGAAAAAATTCCAACCAACAACAAAGTCAAAGCGAAAAACACATTTCATTTGCAACTGCAACAACTGAAAAGAAAAACTGCATCTGCAATTAAAGTGTTGGTAATAGTGTTGTTGCAGGCAGACTATGCGACTTGCATTGGTAGTGGTTTTCACCAAATATCCGACCTCCTTGGCACGATTAGCACCACATCAGCAGCTGGTTTGTTAGTTGCAGGCGAGCAACAGAGTTGGAGTGCGGCCAAAACGCGAACGCGCATCAAAATCGAAATCGAAAGTGAAAAGTGATTTTTCCAACAGAAAAGGAAAAGTAGAGTTTGAAGCTAAAGCGGAAGTTTATGGAAGCAACTATTTGTGCAAGTGAAGTGCAGTGATGATTTCCAATTAAAGCGCACAGCAGGCATTAGTTCCTGTATAATAGAGCACAATCAGCGATTGTTGTGGTAATTGAAAGTTACATAAAGCGCATTAACCCACCAGCGCGCACGCACACACCGTCACACGGCGCGCGCTGTCACAGACACAGCCAGCCACAGCCAGCCACAGCCATTTAAACGGTGCATGCGCACAAATCGCGTAAACTGCGATTTTGTGTTGCCCAACTAACCGGCTGACCGAGTGCCCAGGCGAATACACACCAAAGTACATAGACGGCGGCCAACCACACAACAGGCTAATCGGCAAATCGGCCAATCGACTCGCGTGTGCGCCTGCGTCATTCACCACATCATTTAACGCTCTTCCAACGCCGATGTGCTCACCGTTGTCAATATGAATTGGCGTTGCATTATCAATTTTATTGCCGTGGCCGTTGTCATTGCGGCGGCCAGTGGTCTCATTGTGTTCGCCATTGCGGTGCAAAATTCGAGCCGGCGCGTGGAACGAAAGTTGGCGGCGCATGAAACCAATTTAACACAAATTGCAGAACAGTTGATGTTGATAGGCACAACAACAACAACAACAAAAGCGGCAAAATTGGCAGAGACCACCACAATTACCGAAATGGCTACCGAATCAGGAAGTGCAGCAAATATAATAGCAACAAATAATATCAGCACCGTTACAAGTGATACAAATACGTCATTGACAATAGACAACGAGCAATCGGCCACGCGGGCGTATGAGGAACCTAGAATTAGTTTAGCAAGTGCAACGAGCCCAACAACAACAACAATGGCAAAGCGCGCAGCCAGAAAACCGGCTTTCATAACAATGTTCAATGCTGTAAATACGACAACAAAAATAACCAGACTTAAGGCGAAACCCGTGGCAGCAGCTATAGTGGCAGCGGCAGCACGCGCAGCAACCGTCTCACTTGAGGTAGCTATGAGCAGCAAAATACACACGCGGCTACATTTTGTGTTAGCGAATACAAAGAAAAATGTACAAAAAAGCGTGTATGGGAATTTGTATATGTAAATGTGTGTGTGTGTGTGGCATCGTGCGGCGCTCGTGTTGCGTCAAAGCAAACATAGCAACAAATGACTTGCATTGCTTTTGTTAGTGCCATTGTTATTGTTATTGTTATGCATTTGGTTACAGCCACTTTACGCGCCCAGTTGAGTTCAGCGGCGTTTGGTTGCGTTTGGTTGAGTTGACTTGGCGCGCTTCATTGTGTTGCACTGAGTTTGTGACTTTTGTTTTGATTTTGAAACACTTTTTCGCACAATGCGGAAATGTTAGTTCGTGTCAAATGGCTTTTGTGCTTTTTGTTTGCGTTCTTCATTGCCTAAAAACGCTGAGGTGTGTTTGTAGTTATGTAAATTTAGCAACAAATGCAATTCGTGTAATGAATAGCATTTAAGGTTATGTTTTCTCGCTTCTCACATTAGGCATTTAGTGTTGCAAAAGTGCGTTTAGTGCGTCATAATTTGTTTGACAGACTGAACTTAATTGCAGTTATTAGCTTTTTACGCAAATCCTTATTAATGATAATTCTTTAAATGCAAAATGTAAATTTATGGCCCCGAAAGCTCAAGAATATTGCGAAACTTTGCACTTTTATGTTGGTTTCTCGGTATATTTTCTCAAGGTTTATTATACAAATTTAAAATTTTAAATTGAATGTAACTAAAAATAAAATATTCAGCTCCGACATTTGATAGCAAGTTATCTGACCCGTTGAAAAGGCTGCGAGACTACAAGCAAAACACAATTTTTCTGAAGAGATTACAACTGGAAAAACTTCGAACATCATTTATTGGGGTCGAAGTCAAGGAAAAAGTCCTTTGATAATTTTCCAATATTTCTCGATAAAAGTGTTTTTGGACACTTTTCGTTTGATAACTATGTTGAAAATTTTTTCTTTATTTATTTTTTAATTTTCGCTTTTAAAAACTTTCTGTTCAAAGTATTTTTAATTCGAGCTATTTGTGATACGAGCGATTCCATACCAAATGACCAGTGTATCTGCTTAATAAGGCACGTAGCGACGCTTCGATTTGCAAACAGACGTAAGGGGTTAGGGGTAGTCAGAATTTTCAAAAAATTGGATTTTTTTTTTGGATTTTCTTAAAGTATAATATCTTAAAAATAATGTGTGAAAATTTGAAGTGAATCCTACAAATGCTTTTCGAGTTATTCAACAATTAACAAAGAGCGCTCGGGCTCCGGATAAGCCACAAAAACTTTAAATTCGTTTCTCTCAAAACTATGTTTTTTGAACTGGCGATCACAGTAACTTGAAAACCGTTAGATTTCAATAAAATTTATACTGCTTTTGAGAAACATAAAAAATAAAAACAAAGTATTGTATTTTTTTTTCAAAAATTTCAATTTTTTTTTAACAATTAATTGCTGCTTTTCTCGATTAATTGGTGTTTTTCTCGAAAATCTGAAAAATATTTCCTGAGACCGCCATATTGTTAGTTTTGATAAAAAAAAGCTTCGATTAGGCACAAGATTGCCTGTTAATGAAACTAATTTCTCTTGTCTGATTGATTTTAGATGAATCTCCAAGGACTTGTGAAGATCACCGCAAGAGACTTCTGGAGAAACGGGCTCCACGCAAACAGCGATAACTTTTACAATTATAAATTGTATTTTCTTTTTTTGAAACTTTGCTAAAGTCAAGTCGAAACATTATTTATTAATGCTATGTTTTTATTTTTGTAAAAAAAAAAAAAATATTGAAAATCATCATTTTCTCGGGCCTCTGACTACCCGTAACTCCAAGGCTTGTGCAAAAAAAAAAAATTAAGAGAGAGGATTGTTTTTCAAAAAATACACAACACTTTTTTAATGTGTGATGTTAATAGGATCCCAAAACTGGGATTCTGTACTTGGCTATTAATTGCTTGAGAGACAATGAATCGAATCTACACATTGGTGTAGAAACTATGAATTTTCCTTTCACGAGGCACAAATAGGCTACTACTAGTTTAACCTTCAACAACTCAATCGAATTTATTACCAATTTTTTCAATATGATCCAACATTTTTTAATGTGGGAGGGTGACCCAGGAGTCACATTCGTCCTCATCTCGGTAATGTCGGCGACACTCCAGTCATTTTAAAACACTTACACGCGATTAGTACATGTACATTCGTTCTGTGCCATATATTTCTTCCGTTTCCGTAATGGTTTTTCAAATTTTTGAATACATGCATAACATGTAATAACTTTTTTTAAATCCATGGAAAACCGCATTTTAAGAAGAACTCGTTTTGTACAAAAATTAACATCATGAGTTTATTGAGTTTTATTTAGCCACCTACTTTCATTGAGCTTAGACGCATTTAAAGATTCAAATTCCAATGTAAGTTTTGTTGCATCAAAACTCATAAAATGTGCTGCAGTACAGAGTCCACTCAACTGGCCTAACAGAAAATGTTACATTAACAGTGTTAAGTGCATTGCAAATGTAAACTATCTTAAGAGGTTACATACGTCCAGAAATTTTAAAAAATCTATTTCTTTTACAGATTATTATTCTTTATAGTTTTAGGTGTAGAAGCTGATTGTAAAAATTCCCCATAGATACAAAGCTATAGTAGAAAATGTATAATAACTACCCGACGAAAGTTTGATGCGCAAATTATATATTTAAAATGAAACAGTTAGTAGTTTGCAGAAAACCTGACTTTAATCTTCAACGTCAACTTAAGACTCCTCTGTACATTCTAAATTAATTGCTTATTACCTAAAACAACGCTGCATTTTATGAAGAGTTAAGCAAAAAGCATCACGCATTTCATCCAACATTCCTTTTTACTATTTGTTTATTTGTTGTTACTAGAACTGTTTAATTTAGGTTCAACAACATTGTTATTCCAGTTCTTAACATTTAACATCGTTTATATTGTGTTGCATTTGTTTAACATCACTATTGTGTTATTGTCATGTTAATAGCATTATCTCTGTTATTAACAGAGACGTATATACGAGTATACATAACTCGCACAGGTAGCTGTCCTTCGTTTGAGGCAGCTGGCCGTTTAAACTCGTTTTTCTCGAAACTACTTTTACCGGTATGGTCTACATGATAACTCATATGTATAATATAGTTTTCAATATTTTTTGATATGGTTTTTTTTTAATATTCGAAAGTGTTTCTCTATAGTATAATATGTCGAGACGGATTTTTGCTATTTTTATTGAAAAATTTTATAAACATAATTAAAGTGTGACATTTATGACGTAAAACGCATACTTTTTTAAAATGCCGTAAATTGAAAAATGTTTCATCCATCAAAATTTCAAAGAGACATAATGCAGACCGTGGAGCAGCTTTTTTTCATTGTACTTTGGGTCAAGTGATTTTTTATATACTAATTTTTGTAAAGAAATATTAAAATAAATTTTTTTATAAAGTTTAATTACTAATAAACAATGTATACATTTTTGTATATTTATTTCTATTGCCATCCGTTCTCACAGCAGATTTCTTTTAGCGCATTTTTAGCGCTGCTGGATGCATGTAACGCCTTAACTAAAATGTACATTCAGGCGCAGCCAGAGTCGCTAATCTGTGAGGTGGAGTTTTCGTACAGGAATTTCTTGAATTAAAGATGTAAAGACTCCCATTATTTAGAATTATTATTATTATCATTATTATGAGGCGATTTAGCACTCTGACCTAAAAGATCTTTTGTACCATCTTCATGGATTTCTCCCCCACCCAGAGTATTTTTCTGAGTCCAGCTAGTATTTTCCCTATCTTATTGAGTCTTATTTCCTCCTCTGTTTAAAATATTTGCCTTTCTTTTTTGTTCAGTATTTGTTTTTTTGTTTTGAAATTAAGTATAAAAAACCAGAATCATGAAACTATTATAAAAATATTGTACAGACAGCTCTGCTAGTGATTTGTAGTTAACAAACCTTAAATTCAAACTTAAATAACCGGTTCGAGTTGAATTATTGTATTGTATTTGATATTTTTCCAACTTAACATGCATGGGTTTCAGGTTCAAAGCCCAATCTAAGACATGAAACATCAAATTGCACAAGAAAGTTACTTCTAATAGTGGCCATGGGCAAGCCGTCGTGTGCATTTCTAGCATGAAAAAAAGTTCCCTAAATAAGCATTTGCTGCTCGGAGGCAATATAAAATTATAAGTCCCTCCATTTGTAAGGCGTTTTTATTAATGGTAGAGGAAAGGAAAAGCTCAGTCAAGAGCACTTGTACCCATCAATGGCGCACTTTTATTTTTTAACAGACCTCTCAACTGCAGCAAAGTTCTTGAAGGAAATAGAATCATAAGTATAATAAAATCTTTGATGTTACTACCAGAAAACGAAAATTTTCTAGTATTACAAATATTATTCGTTTAAGGGTCCCGGTGGTCTTGAATTTCCAAAAAATCGATATTTCAAAGAAGAATATTTAAGAATACACTGTAAAATTTTTGGAAGAATGTTCCCAGTATTTTAGATTCCACAGCCGTTTTAGCAGGCAGAGTCAGATTCGTCACGCGACGGGATTAATGGTCGCATTTACTACTGTAGGCAGAAAGTAAGGTGAATTTGGTTGTAAAATGAAAAATCTTTATTTATTCTTGTAAATCAATTTCATCCCCTTCAAAATAGTCCCCTCTCGATGAAATACACTTATGCCAACGATTTTTCCAATCCCCGAAACATGCCAAATAGTCCATTTCCGATATAGCCATCAGCACCTTCTTCGATTCAGCTTTTATCTCCTCAACCGACTCGAAACGCGTTCCCCGGAGTGGTCTCTTGAGTTTTGGGAATAGCCAGAACCCAATAGCCTCACACGGAGCCAAATCAGGCGAATACGGTGGTTGCGGAACGATATGCGTGGATTTTTTGGCGAAATGGTAACGAAGAACGAGTGCAGTGCGAGACGGTGCATTATCGTGATGCAAAAACCAAGAGTTGTTGGTCCACAATTCTGGTCTTTTTAGACGAATTGCTTTACGTAAACGACGCATAACGCTCAAATAATATTCCTTATTAACAGTTTGGCCAGGTGGAAGGAATTCATAGTGCACCACACCACGAAAATCGAAAAAAAACTGTCATCATGACCTTTATTTTTGAACGACTTTGATGTGCTCTTTTCGGTCTGGCCTCGCCTTTATCACGATAATCGCTTGATTAGTCGATTGTTTCAGGGTCGTAAGCATAAATCCAAGTCGCATATCCCGTAATGATGCATTTGAGCTTATCCTGATAGTGTGAAAGCATTGCTTCACACACATCAACGCGACGACTTTTTTCCAAGAAATTGAGAGTTTTCGGTACCAAACGAGATTTGACTTTTCGTAGGCCCAAATGGTCTTTCAAAATGGTTTTCACAGCTCCTTCTGATATTCCGATCATATCAGTAAGGTCTTTAACAGTCAATCGACGATTTTTGAGCACTAACTCCTTCACTTTATTGACGTGTTGGTCATCTGTTGACGTCGATGGTCGTCCGGAGCGCTCCAAGTCATCAACACGTTCTCGACCCTCTTTGAAGTCTTTGTACCACTTATAAACATTTTTCTGCGACATGGTCGAATCACCAAATGCCTTCTGCATGCTAAACGTTTCCGCAGCCGAAATTTCATTCCGCAAACAAAATTTGATGGCACTTCTCTGCTCAATCAAATCAGACATTGTAAAAATAGAAAAATGCACTCTTGGTCGTTTGGTAAACACAAGCGTAAATATATTACTGATAATGACATTCACATGAAAGTTGGCCCAGATGTTATTAACAGTGCTGCCAACTCATGAAAAAAATAACTAGAGCGAAATTTTAATTCCGCGAAGTTTGACAAATAAATTCACCTTACTTTTTGCCCACTGTAGTAAATGATTAAAGTGGTAAACTCAATTATCTCAAAACTACTTTTTTCGGTCTGGTGTAGTCAAAAAAAAAACTATTTAACCGAATCGTCTGAAATTTTAATATGTTTTTGTTTTATTAAAAAACTGAAAAGCTTCTGGATGAGCAAATGTATATGATTTTCAAGTGTTGCTTAAGAAATTTAAACAAAATATGTATCAGCACAAGTTTTTGAAAAATGTTCGTTTGCTGAAAGCTGCGTTTCCGCATTTTACAGATCCCTTTCCCTGTATCTTAATCAACCTGCATCAGCTGAACCAGGCCACTTAAGTTCTGTAATACACAAGCTCATTTAATTTTATTTCAAACATTTTTTACAATTTTAAATACAAATAGATTTTTTCATCATTTTCCTATTTCCTGTGCGCTTTTACTTTCGACGACTAAGAAATTGTTGTGGAACAATGAGCAATTGAAAACTGTTCACAGTCGCTGATTTATCGAGCGATCGACACTCACAATGCCATCGATAACACAGGCCGACAAAATTTAACCAACATTCAGACCCAGAAACCAGACTATATATTTCCGAAGGTTTATGATGCGCTGAATCCAAATCTGGCCTCAGAATTGCTCTATCAGTTCTGGTTTTCGAGATATCCTAACCTGAAAGTGCAAAAAACCCCATTTTTGCCCATATTTGAGGTTATGTAGCCTTGCAGATGTTTTCTTTCACCAAAATTAAAGGATGGCATCTTTAAATACAATCCTTCTTTTTTCAAATGGCGTTTTGTTTGCTCAAATATCATTTTTTTTCGCAGAGATATCGCATAACCTCAAATATGGGCAAAAATGGGGTTTTTGCACTTTTAGGTTAGGATATCTCGAAAACCAGAGCTGATAGAGCAATTCTGAGGCCAGATTTGGATTCAGCGCATCATAAACCTTCGGAAATATATAGTCTGGTTTCTGGGTCTGAATGTTGGTTAAATTTTGTCGGCCTAGTTCCATTAAACACGAAAGATACGATTATCGTAAAAACTCAAACTAATAAATTAATTTTAGTTATCAATCCGAATTTTGCATGGACAGAGAAGCAGATATTAGTTTAAATTATTTCGGATACTTTTCCTTGTAGACTAGTGTAATCGCTCAATAGTCGTTTAACTATTGCCAGTCGACGTTCGCAAGACGGGTGATAGTGAATTTAGAACTTTGTTGCCGTTCTTCCCGAACCTCAGATTGGTATGACATTTTTCAACTTCGTTAGTTTCGCTTTAGTGAAGCAATGGTTTGTTGTTGTCTATCGATTGCGTTGTTGCGCAGCTCCAACACCTTAATAAGGGCTTTGAAGTCACTGCTCTACAAACTAAGCTGCTCTGTTAGCCTTAGAGAGCTATGGCATGTTCTCCTTTTAATTAAGACTTTGTGTGGCACGCGTATCTGTTACGATGAATTCATTTCTTGTTGTACTACCTATTCCTAAATGCAAATTTTTTAAAAGTTCAAAGTACTAAAAAATATAAACAACAATAGTTAATTAAAGTAAACTTCTAGGTCAAAGATAAAATAAATTTGTCGAATTCTATGCATAATGCAAATTGACTTCAAACAAAGTTCAAAGACATTTCGAATTTAGTTCAGTTATATTGAACTCGTTTAGCCAACTGAATGAGACGTACACACCCCCAACGCTAAATATTAGATATATGTATGTGAAAAAATGTTATGCGAATTTTAATTAAAAAAAAATGCTGTTAACATAAAGTCACTTGCCATTCGTATATTACCATGCTGATATGCGCAATATAAAGTTTAAGTGAAACGCCCAGACTTGATGAACTTGAAATTTTTTTGGTTTGGTAGCAGTACAGCGAAGAGGTGATAAAATGACTGCTGGCGTTAAAGAAGCGCGAGTGGTGTGACATGCGCAATGAGAGAAAAAAAGTGTGTGTTTAGGTCTGCCAGCGTACGCTTACGAACATATAATACGCACACACATAAGCGCGGATATGTGAGTACACATTTCGGCTGGTTATTAAAATTAGACCCCCCATTCAAATCGCAGTGCCGTGGAAACAGAGACAGAATGAATGAAGCGGTGGAGACTAACGCTGACAGTTGATAGCAGTAAAGGTTAAACAAGTCTTCTTTTTTTATGTGCAATGCTGCTCTAGCTGAAATGATTCCATATATGGTATAATAATATTTACATTATTTTTTGTTTATTTTTCTTCTTCGTAAATTAAAGGTTAACGACGTGTTTTTTTAGCCGAACATTTATTTTGAACCTCTTAACCCAGTGTCTGGACGACAAGCAATTAATTCGATCGTAACTAAATCTTGTTCGGACTTAAGTGCTATGCATATGTAGGTATCTCACATTGTTTATCTTCGCACGTGAGTACCGTTACACATTTTAATTGGACATATGTATTTCAGTTGTGAACTTGTCCGTTGGTTGCTCATACGCCATGCGCGCTCATTTCAGATATTTTTAATACCTCGTAGCAACAAGTATAAGTAAGGTAAACAACAAAAATTAGTATTGTTTGTTATTAAGCATCAAATTCGCTTATCAAACTTCATTGAGTGGAAATTTCTCAAGTGATTTTCGAAAGACTATTCCAAGGATGAGTTTTGCAAAAATTTGTTTTACATATAAAAATTACCTCTTTTAATTTCTGCTGAAAAAGTATTAACATTGAAATTAAAATACTTAAGTTTTACATTGCGCCAACAAGTTATTAAAAGTGCGCATATGAAATTTATTTCAATATTTTTACTAGGTACCTGATTATCGAGTTAAGATATGACAATAATTTTGATGGATATGCAATTTATTTTAAGCTTTTTTATAAGTGCGACCCGGATCAATAAGTAAATTAATAAAGCTTTTTCTAACAGTGTTCGCAGCGATGCAAGTAATTGTAAACCTCTATATCGCATAAAATCCTTCCTTTGAGAAATGACGGCTAGACACATACCACAAAATGCAGTAGAAGCAGGGCCTAGCAATCTTTCAGGAATATGTGCGCTAAACTCTTATCCCTTCTGAGCTATCTGAAAACACACACAATCTGAATAGACATATTAGTTTGGGAAAGAAGAAAACCAATATTTTTGAGTAAAATTTTCAACTTTATTTAAGATGTTTCAGATTGTCTGATCAAAATGCAACGCTTTGTTGTATAATTTGTTGCCATTTTAAAAGTAGCTCAGGCGAAAATCTCTAGTAATTGATATTCACAATCTTCTCTTGACACCAATTACTTAGCACTCAGAAAGTTTTTCAATGAGAGAAAAACTTGGTCATCGCTTGGTGCCACGTCCGGATATTGCAGTATATGACCCATTTCTCATCCCTAGCCACCATCTTTTTGAGAAATGGGTTGATTTCAATCTGTTTGGTCTAGCCTTCGCAGATGAAAATTCCATCCATCATGTTTTTTGGTGTAAATTGGTGTGACACTCAAACTCGATTTTATTTTTGAATCCAGCTTTAGACAAATGGCTACGACTACTAACATGCGCGTCAACTTCGATTATTTCTGTGATTTTATCGACATTTTCGACGCTATCTACATTTTCTTTAATATCAAAACTGTCTGAACGGAATCGACGAAATCAAAATTGCGCTCTTATAGCTGTTACAGTATCGGCACCATAAAGACCATTCACAATTCACTCATTCAGCGGCCTGGCTCTCATTTTCGCCTTTGTAAAAGGAAACTGTAAAATGTATCGAATTTTCGCTTTGTTGACTTTCATTGTTAACACCCTGTAACTCACAACTGAATGGAATAAATAAAGAACAGCAGAAGATTTTTTTAGTGTGAAATGTCATCTTGACAACGAGCATAAACTTTAAGTTGCTTTACCGATACTTTACAAGATATCGATTACCACAGTCATTTACCGAGAAAATGAGGGATTTCTTTTTCTCCATTCTAATATTATACTTTTATTCTGACCCTAAACTTTTCCAAAACTAAAATTGTTATAATATAAATTTCAAAAATGATTGCGATAGCCCAAATTTTTTGAAAACGTAGTGTGAAAAAATCCAACCCGTTCGAAAATTAGAAAGTTCATCACTGAAATAACGAAATCAAATGAGAAAGGTGAACAAATTAAAATTCTCAATATTCAGATTTCCAATTTGCGCATATAAAATAACTTTCACTCTTATTGGCGTCTTTTAAGTGAGCAGCACAATCACACATACCATATTGCTGGAATGGATGATTCGCTGTTATCACTGGAACTGCATTCATTTTCACCACTCAGTTTCGATGCAACAAAACAAATTTCGGTAAATATTTGATCTCCACATATGAAAAAATGCCTGTTGCCTTGAAACCGGATTCCAAGTGAACGTGGTGCAATTGCCAAGTTACAGCGATGCTTCTTTGTTGTCATGCATTTTATTATGTATCTTTTAGTATACATAAGCAAAAACAAGGGGTAAGCCGCAGTTCCCCTTGACACACAATTCCCCAATTTCCCCGTTGTGGTAAATAAGTATTAAAGAAACTGGGTATTGTCAGTTGCCCTAAAATTTTTTTTTATAAAACTTAGCTTGGTTTTTGTTGAAGTAGTAGGCTAAAGTATGACCACACGTAGTCGGCATATGTCCAAAATGCTTCACGAAAATGTGCTTGACTGCTTGCCCTAATCACTATTAGTTCGTACACCTGCGATTTCTACTCATATACACATCGTTGTGAAACTATAAACACACCACTATTTTTTACAAAAATATAGCTCAAACTGCAATAAAAACCATATAATAAAATGTTTCAAACTTTGTACAAAGTTACAAAGGAATTTCAAAATTTCACCAAAACTTTCTACTGTTTAACTAGAATTTTTATAACTTTTCTGGCTACTCAGTTTTATAGTCCATTCAATTTTAGTATAACAAAGTTTCAAGTGACTACAAAATACCGTTGAGTTGCAGGTGCAGCATTATCCTCTTTGCAAAACTGTTAACTGCATTCTAACAGTCATGTGATGCACACATGTTATTGATTAAGTTATCTGGGCTCAGCTGTTCACCCAAGGCTAACTCAAGCATTCGGCGTTCTTCGTTGAAACGATCACAGTATCTCTATCTCTATCGTTCTTGGCAGGCAACCATCCTACGCACTCGCCTCTTCGTAAAACCTATCTACAAATACAGTTCACATAAGTTTTCTGGCTCTCTTTGTTCCAAACAGAGAACCCACTTCTACAGCTGCTGCTACTATTAAGTTCTCTGCTAATAAAAATGACTGCTAATTACCAACACATAAATTTACATATAATACTAACAGATACAGTAGTAAGGTTGCATTGTTTTTTTCGCTTTGAATGCGTAGGGCCGAGAAGGTTGAAGCATCTCGGCCATTTGCAGCACATACACTCAGTCCAACCCAGTTCTATCTTAAGTTTAAAAAGAAAACTAGGACTGGATGAGGTACTGAGATGAATAGTGAGGCCATAGGGTCGAAGTGCTATCCTCAAATAAATCTAAATCTAAATAAAAGGCAGCAATTTAGTTTTATTTGGTCTCTAAAATATCAAATTTTGTTTAAGTTACCCTTAACTGCCCATCTGAGTGTATAGACTTTAACATTCTGGGAATCTAAAGTAGAAACCATTTACAGGGTGGGCCAAATAAGACCTACTAATGACTAAAGACTACTGCCTAGCAGTATACGCAGTTGCTTCATCTTGTTGAAACCTCAAATTAGGATACTGCTCCGCCATTGGCCACAAAAAGTTTTCAATCAATGTTCTGTAAGAAGCTCCTGAAATCGATTCCGGCGTTTCATCCTCATTTTCGAAGAAATATGGACCGATAACTCTAGTAGCCATAACACCGCACCAAACAGTACATTTAGATGGGTGCAACTGATGTTCGTGTGTTGCCCTTGGATTTTTAGAGCCCCACAATCTACAGTTTTGTTTGTTGACCTAACCTTTTAAATGGAAATGCGCTTCATCCGATATCAGAACATTATTTAAAAAATCAATTTGTGTGGCTAATTGTGTAAGAATAGAAAAACTCTATACTTTTAACGCGTTGTGTTGTACTGTAGGGTTCCATAATAAATTTCCAACAATTCAATTATAACCTACAAAAAGAGACAAATAAATATATCAAAAAATAAAAAAGTTATTTGTGCTTAACATTAGTAGGTCTTATTTGGCGCACCCTGTATTTACTTTGATGTTGTTGTTTTTGCTCCTTTCTCTCTCTCCTATCTCTTTAATGTGCCTTGATTTACATCCTTCAGATTTTCAAACGCACCTAAAGAAGTTTTTACTTCAAAAAACTGGATATATTGAACTCATTGGAAAACTCAGCAAAAATGTATTATCATCAATACTCATCAACTATATCAAATGCCGTCGTCGGAGTCCAACCACCACACATCGCAGACCAAGAGCGACAACTTCCGCGAGAGTCCCGCGTAACCTTGGCACAACTACGTTCTGTATATCGTAGCAGGTTAAACACCTACTTATCCAGAATCGACCCCGGCATACTAAACATATGTCCGGCGTGTCAAAGCACCCCGTATGACCTAACCACCTTTTCAAATGCCCAACAAACACACTCATCTAACACCCCTCTCCCTCTGGACCCATCCCGTCGAAACGGCTAGTTTCCTGGGTCTACCGTTAGATGAGCTAGACGAAGGCGACCGGTGATTGCACTACACTGGCAAGGCAAAGTTACTGCTACAACAACAACAACATCAACTAACTATCTCAACTTGAAGCCTTTAGGAAGTAGAAGATCGATTCTTGCTCTATCATTTGTTTTTAATGTTACAAAGGGTGACATTGAAAGACCAGTGTTGCTTCAAAGCATTAATTTTCTCACGACTGCAAGAATTCTTTGTAACGCTCGTCCTTTCTATCTAAATAAGTTCAATACAAATTATGCTCGCACTGATTCCATTTATGCTATTCTGAGCTCACCACTATGTAATTTGCTAACTTTCTCAGTTTCAAAGAGTGAATTTTCTGTACTATTGAACTCAATCATTTAGTTTAGTTAGACGTAGGTATGAAATTTAATTAAACTCTTCCTCACACTAACACCCTAAAAGTACTCGGAATTATATTTGATAAAAAATTAACATATAAGCATCATTGTGAACATATTAGAATAAGCTTATTATCAAGACTATATATAATTAAGTACTTGTCTTCAAAACACTGTCTAGTTCATACACAAACGTTGGTAAATATAACTAGAGCTTTGATGTTATCTAAGATAGACTTCGGATTAGCTATTTACCGACATTGCGCATACAGCCATCTGAAACGCCTAGAAGCGCCTTATCACGCAGCAGCTAGAAGGAGCATTAGAGCCTTTCCTACTTCTCCCATTTATGCCATCTAGCGGAAGCTGGTCTACCTACCCTTGTGGAAAGGGTATCAAATAACACGCTGATGTGTATCCCTAGAGTTCAACACAATACAAGTAAAAATGGCCGAAAATCAACGATTTCAGAAATTTTAAATCAAGCCAAAGAACTGAACATACTCATATCACCAATTCTCGTAGAAAAACCGTCTCATCCAGAATGGATCGTACCAAGCTATTAGCCATAAATAATTTAATACATCATCAAAAAAATATTACTGGCCCCGATGAATTCAAACAATTATATCTTGAAACTGTTTCTCCTTTGAAATCAGACTGGGACCTGTTATTTACTGACGGATCTAAAACCGATACCTGTACTTCATTTGCCGTAACAAACGAAATAGGTACCACTATAACCGTTGGAGTTTTACCAAGTTACTGCTCAATTTTCACAGCCAAAGCTGCTGCGTTACTTGAGGCGGTACACTTTGCGTCCCAAAAAAACCATCAATATATAATATGCAGTGACAGCAAATCAACAATCGAAGCTATTCTGACCCCACTAATAACTCTCCAGTAATAACAAAAATGCGCAACATGCTCACACTAAAAAAAAGTTCAATCAAACTTATGTGGGTCCCGGGTCACAGTGGCATCAAAGGTAACGAACAGACCGATAGTAGAGCTAAGGAGGCAACCAAAGAGCCATTGTACATGTTCGAATACACTCATCCAGAAGATATAAAAAAGTTGGTAAGGCGTACCAATTATGAAAGTTCCCTGAACAAATGGAACCAGTACCAACATCACTACAAATCCTTCAATCTCTCGAGATCGAAAAACCAATACCCGTCAAATTCTTCATGCCAGAATATTAAGACCGTTGTTCGTCTGAGAATTGGCCATACAATTTCAACCCACTCGTATTTGCTAAATGGTTTGCCGAAACCCCCGTGCCCGTTTTGTGGATTTAGCGAATTCACCGTATCGCACTTCATGGATATATGTTCAGGAATCCAAAATATTAGATCATCGGTGTTTAAAAATATCAAACCATCTGAACTTCTGAAGCAGACAACGGACTATAATATTAGTATCATAAACCAATTCGTTTCTTGCTGTAAATTAAAAATTTAACTTCATAGACTTCTAAGTTATCTGGTGCGTATAGTAGTGGTTAACTCCACATACCTTCTATTGTACTATCTTCATCTTCTCCAGTGTAGATATAATTTATTTTTATCTCGAATTTAGCGTATAATAAATCTAATATAATATAATTATTTCCTTTTCTCGTCTTGATATATAGTATTAACCATTTAAAACAATAGCCGAAGGCCTTAGCAGCCAGTGCTTGTTCCTTTTTTTCTTACCTTTAAGTGGAATAATTATTTATTTTCAATAAATAAATAAAAAATAGTTTCATTAGTCAGTTTGAAATCGTATTTTCTTGACTACTTGAAATAAATAAATTAATAAATGACTACTGCTAACCAATAACAAAACAATAACAACAAAAAAAAGTGATATTTGTTGATGATGGTCCCAAAGTTGGCATTAATGGCCACCAATGACTTCATACCCATATTCGCATATTACTCATATCACTCATACAAACACATTGACATATGAAATTTACACCAATATTTTGTTATTGTAATTGCAGGAATCAACGGCATGGAAGACATTAACATCACATCCCAATTCGCTGGTGCAACTCTTTCCATCACGTGCCATGCGAGTCGTGCAAGAGGTGGTCAGATCGTTACGCGTAAGTACAACAACAATAAAAGTTACTAAGTAGAAATATTAGAAAAACCAAACTTGCAGCAATGCAAGCGCCTAATTCAACCACAAACCAACACAAGCGAGCAAAACCAGTTGGCCATTAATGCATTCTAACCGCAGCAGTGACCTTCGCTGTAGAATATTGGAGGCAAAGAAGTGGACGGACGCACAGACGGGTGCATGCCAAATAACTTTGAAAAAAAACAAAACAAAAACCAAAAATGCAACCAAATTTTTGTTAAATTTTTTAGTGTGTACTTATGTATGTATGTATGTATGTATGTGCATGTGGCTGCATGTAATAGCAACTGCAAGTCTCCCAAGTCGTTTAGCTGGCATTAAAAATTACTCTATGGTATCGGAGTGAGTTAATTATTTATTGCCTGCTTCTTGACACACATTTCAGTTCTGACAACCAACAACTGCGTCTCGCATATATGTACATATTTGTGTACATATGTATGTGCGTGCTTGTATGTACTTTGAGGTGCGCCGGTATTTCAGCCTGACATTTAGAGTCTGCAAATTTGCAATTGAGGCGCAACATCAGCATAATCACACGCCATTCACACTGCATACCGCATATATACATGTGTGTGTGTGTGTGTGTGTTTGCTACTCGTAAAACCAATGAAGGATTTTAAAACGAGTTCGCTGCTAAATTCTCTGGTACCGCCCACTGACTTTGGATGTCGGTTGCCTATGACTTTGATTGCTCAGCTGACAGAATTTTACAAAATGCCTTTCAAAATATTTATAAAATATTGACTACGATTTTCGAGCGCTGCGAATTATGGCATTAGCTTTGCCAGTTGATTTCATAACACAAGTACACAATTTTGTTCTTAAAAAAAAAAACAACTTCAAAAGCTTTGCGCAAATACACATTATGTGAAGGTAGTTCTAAAAAGAAAACTTCTAGAGAGCATTTTGTTGTTTTAAAATTTGCCGGATAGACATTTGCTACGAAAAAGGCTTTCAACCCTTTTCAGAATTATATAGTTAACATAAAATATTTGTTGTTTAATGTTGTTGTTATTAAAAACATGACATAAGGTTTGCTCATGTAAAAATTATTAACTTAATTTCCGAGAATTCGATCTCAAAGTGAAAAATAATATAAAAAGTACCTGGAAGCAAACCAGTGACAATTTGCAAGTTTCACGAACAGCTGATTAAATTTATTTAAAATCGCTGTTCGAATTTCTCAAAAAGTCAATAAGTGTAGGTATGCAAGGATGATAGATTTACTTACTACTACATGGTCCAATAAGTTCATGATTTGAGAGGGTAAAAACAATTTTTTCAACCAAAATTGATTTTATTCTTCAACATAGGTCCCTTCTAGGGCGATACACTTTTCCCAACGGTCTTCTAACATTTTGATGCCTTTCGAAAAATGATCGATACAAAGTCCTTCAAAATACGCGCCTGTTTCCCATTCAACTTCTTAATTTGATTGAAATCTCTTTCCCTAAAGCCATCTCTTCAAGTTTGGAAACAGCCAATAGTCGCTGAGGGCCAAATCTGAAGAATACGGTAGATGGAGAAGCAATTCGTAGTGCAATTCGTGCAATTCTGCCATGACAATCGTTGATTTGTGAGCCGGTGCATTGCCTTGGTGGAACAACACTTTTTTCTTTGCTAAATGAGGCCGCTTTTTCTTGGTTTCGTCGTTCAAACGGTCCAACAAGCTGGCATAATACTCGCCGGTGACCGTTTTACCCTTTTCAAGTCGATAAAGATTACACCGCAAGCATCCCAAAAAATGCTGGCCAAGACCTTTCCAGCCGATTGTTGCGTCTTTGGACGTTTTGGTCGGCTTTGGCCGGCTTCCAACCACTCTGCCGACTGTTTATTCGACTGTGGCGTGTAGTGGTGGATCCATATCTCACCCATTGTTATGAATCGACGCAAAAACTCGCTTGGATTGCGGCGAAACCGCTCCAAACAATGCTCAGAATCCATTATTCGTTGTTGTTTTTGGTTGATTGTGAGAAAACGCGGCACCCATCTTCCGACTAGCTTTTTCACACCCAAATGTTCTTGCAAAATCGTGCCTACTGACCCTTTCGATATGCTTACAGCCTCTGCTAACTCGCGGACTTTCACTTTACGGTCATTCAGAATGATACGATGGATTTTTTTCATGTTTTTTGGAACAACTGCTTCATTTGGACGTCCTGAACGCGCTGCGTCCTCAGTGCCCGTACGGCCGCATCTAAATTCACGAAACCATCGTTCAACGGTTCCGATCGACCGAGCGGAGTCCGAATAATACTTCCGTAGCCATTGGTGTGTTTCCACAGTGTTTTTTTTTTTTAATTAAAAAACAGTGTTTTATCAAGACACGAAATTCTTTTGAATCCATTTTTTGCACAAAGCCAAAAGTAGCTTCACTTAAACGTCTGTAACTCACAAACTAATAGGCAAAATGTCTTGAAAATTTGACAAGTAGCTCCTAAAGGGTGGTTCTCACTAAATACCATATGCTTTTGATATTGACGCCGCCATCTATGCCTCACCTTATGAACTTATTGGACCATGTAGCATTTGAAGTGCTATGAGAATTAAATGAAAAACCGAAAATTACAAACTACACTACTTTATAATTAAATTTAATTAGATTAAGATAATGTTGAATTTCTTCAATTATTTTTTTTACTAATTCTAGTAGTATTTTTTTTAATTTCCGTTTTAATAATTATTGTTTTTGTAATTGAATTCATAAAATGTTTAGTTTTTTACTCACGGTTAAATGATTTTTCGTAATTTTTGATTTGATCATTCATAAATTTTGGCGATGTGCTTATATTTCACGGCATATACGATCTCTCACTTCATTTCCTCTGGAAACTTCGCCAGGGATTGTAGTTTCAACAGATATGTCTGCGCAGCAGCGGTGACTGGAGGCTGTAGTTCAGAACTGCATACCTCTATATCATTGGCCAATGCCTATTTAATATACGACTTCAAATACTATTTGCATTCTCCGTTCGTATCAAAATTTTTGTTTAAAACTTCGACACAATTTGGAAATTTTAATTCGTGTTTATTTTTACTTTGCAATCGCTGTTTTTCTCATTTGTAAATTTTTACAAGTAAAAGGCGGTAAAAACTTGCAATTTCCGCTCAAAATGAAATGTCATATTGCTTTCTCTCTTTCCCCTATTTTGCAAGTTTTTTCGACGTTTGAACACCAAAACTTGATAATTTGCAAATTATTGGCCTCATGAACATACCTATATTCAGCATGTATTTGGCTGCAGCCGCCGTCGTTTCGAAAAAGCCCAGGTTCAAATCTATGGGCATGAAACACCAAATGACAGAAAAAAGCTTATTAGAAAAACTCCAGTCGCCCCTCGGCAGAAAATGGCAAACTTCCGAGTGTACTTTTGTTTTGAAAAGACTTCTCATAAAAAGTCGTCTGCCATTCGGAGGTGGAGTGAAATTGTTTGCCTCTCCATTTATAGAACATCATCAAGACGCACACCACAAATTGGAGTAGGAGCTCGTCCAAACATCAAATAAAAGATATAAGCGCCAATATATTGGCTTATGCTGCTGAAATGGCAAACCAGGTTGTTTCACTAATCCAGCTAGACCTGGTTGGTAAATAGTGGAAAATACTTTCTTTCACTCCCTCCGCCTGACAGCTTCTGCAAATGGGATTGAAAGGAAGTTTAAGTCTGACTGCATGATCCCCTAACAGCGACCTGTAAGGGTTTCAGTGATACTTGAGGTGCTTGGGCGAGGGCATCTTAACAGGTAATTCGTCCTCTGGATGTTGTACGAAGGCCATGTTTTTCTTGTTGTAGTACATATAGTTAATTGCTTCCACCTTCTTTCGGCTACTGCATAGTAGTGTGACGCAATGGATGTTGAATGGGCTAGCAACACCACTCCCTAGGTCCTAGTGCCGAACCTTTACTTCCTAGCTCATCTGCTGTCTCATTACTCTCTATATTCCTATGACCGGTGACCCTACATTCCTATCACAGTAATTTTAAGCCAATGAACGAGCAGTTCTAGTTCCTCTCTACACTGTAAAACTAGTTTGGATGAAATAGAATTGGAATCTAAGGCCTTGATAGCTGCTTTACTGTCTTATAAGGTAGCTACTCTTGCACCAATTTCTTTGTAGTATTTTAGTGATTTACAAGCTTTCCTGATTGCTATTGGTTTAGTCTGGAACACGCTGGTATAGTCAGAAAGTCCAACTGATTTGGATAATATGACTAACTCCGAATATAGGCCAACTTCCACATCACAGTTCATCTTAAAACCGTCAGTATAGATTTCAATGACGAATCTACCAATCATCTTCCCTTTCCTTCATTCGGCTCTCGGTAGAGAATGTATCGTAAAATCTTTCTTGAAGTTAAGGTCGGGGATTCTAAAGTCTGATTTGTTTTTGAGCCGTGAGGGTCCTTGTAGAAGGATTTTGCTGTGACCATATGATCTTGTTGTCCAGCCTCCAATGTCTCTGGGTATCACAGCGGTGCATGTAGCGATAGTTTGTATGTGTAAGTCTAATCTGTTACGATGCTTTAGCACGTTAAGCGCTTCAGTAGGACTGATGCTAAGCGGTCCTGTGGTTAGCACATATCTATCTTGATTCATTTTTGCACACAGGTGTATGGGTATAATAACCGGATTTAGTGGAGAAATTAAACAAAAATCAGAAAATAACTATTAAGTATTGAGCTTTATATAATAATAAAAATTGTAACTGTTGCAGTTCTCGAAAAAACAATTGTTATCCGCTTAGAGCAACACGGAGTCCTCTATTTGTATAGCAATGCGAAGATCGAGGGGAAGTTTGGGTTGAACACTTTTTTTTTGGTTTTTTGGTGGGTGTAGTAGGGTTCAAAATGTCTTCGCACCGTCGACCGTCGTCTACTGTGTTGAGTGGTGTGGTCACTAAAACAATCCCTTCTCCCTTCCTTGAACTACTTTTTGCATTACTTTGGGACGGATTTAACACTCACGACACTTCTGGTTCACTTCAGAACTGTCGTGAGTGTTAAATCAGGCATTCGTGAGTGTTGTTCGTCAGTCAACCAGTTAGTCCTCCCTACCTAAGAGTTCCTACTCTTCAGCCGCCCACTCCTGTCTTAACAGCATTCCAGTTATTGTTTCATGCACACATGGCAAGTAGCGGATTGTTCGCCTGCAACGGGTGTCCAAGTAGTGCCTCCAGCATTGAGCGCTCGCTTCGAAAACGGTCACATTGGAAAATTACACGCTTTGCATATTCGATAGTGTTGGAGCCGTGTAAGCAATTGGTTGTTTGCCAGCTTAAAACGGTGGAGATACGACCGAAAGCATCCGTGCCCGCTGATTAGCTGCGTTAGACAAAAATCAATGTCGCCGTGTTTCCTGGCCACCCATGGTACTATTTCAGTGATTAGCCTATGGGTCCAACGCCCGTTGACTTGTAGATCTCATTTATGTTGGCAATCTTCTATGGAGTGAAGACATTCTGTAGTGTTTTTTCTCCTTTGATGGGTTTGTTTCCTGCCAGTCATAGAGATGACTCGTGCATGTATATCCATAGGGAGTTTCTCGGCGATAATACAAATCGCGTCGTTAAAAACGGGCCTGAATATGCACACAACTCTGAGTGTATTCCGTCGTAACACGACTGCTATGTGTCGAACGTCAGATGGCTTGGCTCCCACACAAATGGGAGCAGCGTAGATAACAACAGAATTTACCACCTTTGACAGGAGGCGTCTGTCTTGTGCGGCTGTTGTTTGTTAGAATTCTTATGAGTGCTCCGTTAACTGCAGCTGCTTTGGAGCTAGGTTGAACACTTTTCAAGAACATATGCGACAATTTTGCACATACGTACATATAGGGTGGGCCATGTAAAATTTGCTTTGAATGGGCTATAAAAAAAACTAATCAATATTTTTTCAAACTTTTTTTTTATTTTGAAGATTGAACATTGTCATTTATGAGTGAAAAATAAAATGACTGCCACGACTGGCTTTACAGTAGGCCGTTCGATCAACCCAATTTTTAAGCACCTTTTTGATTGTTTGGGCTCCAATTTCATGAATGGCAACTTCGATTTCGTGTTTTAAAGCATCAATCGTCTCTGGATGGTTCGCATAGCATTTGTTCTTAACGGCTCCCCACAAAAAATAGTCCAACGGGATTAAATCACAGCTCCGAGGCGGCCAATTGATATCGGAATTCAAAACCGGTAGCCAAAAGTTCGAGTGTAACTTTGGCAGTGTGACAAGTTGCACCATCCTGTTGAAACCAAATGTCGTCCATGTCATCCTCTTCAATTTTTGGGAACAAAAACTCGTTGAGCATGTCACGGTAGCGCTCGCCATGTTCTGTAACCGCGGCTCCTCGCTCATTTTCGAAAAAAAATGGCCCGATGATGCCGCCAGACCAAAAACCGCACCAAACAGTGACTCGTTGTGGATGCATTTGCTTCTCTACAGTAACGTGTGGATTTTCTGAGCCCCAAATCCGACAATTTTGCTAATTGACGTAGCAACCGATGTGAAAATCAAAAAAGAAGAAGAAGACTCACCACTTTGGAAATAGGTTTTCAATATTTCCCAATTTTGTTCAAGCGTTCAAGTAAATTATGAACACATTTGACATGTCATTTGTGTTAGCATTCTCAAAAAAATAGGTGGTTCAAAAAGCAAACGCTATATGGCCCTCCCTGTACATACGAGTATGTGCGCATACGTTCTATAGTGCTTAGTTGCACCTGTTACATACTGCATTTTTGGCAATTTTTTGTTATATTTTTTTCTGAATAAAATAAAAAAGAAAACATTGCAATAAACTTGTTGACAATTCGCATTCTAAGCTGCCATAAAACGATAAAGGCTTGTTCTAAAAATTCATTAAATTCAAGAGAATGTTTGTGTATGCTGATGTGTACTACACAGCGAAGTGTGTCAAGGTGCACGAATCTTTGTGAAGCTAAATACATTTTTGGACAAAATCGCAAGCAAACATTTCCAAGGCTAACAAGAACTTAAATCAAAACATACTCCTACATACATATATATGAATGTGCCTGCATACATACATACATACATACGTACATGTGTCGAAAAGTATTTTTTGGGTAATTCTAAGCGTAAATTAAAACTGAAATTTATTGTAAAAAAAAAGAATTTCTAGCACTCTTTTGGTGCAATAAAAAGATACTTTTTAACTAGTTATGCTAACCACTATTTTTCCTTTTTTTATATATTTTTTTTATTTATTTTCTTCATATTCCTCAGAAAGACACAAATGTTGTCATCCAATCCACTTTGGGTAAAATTCGTGGACGCTTTCAGAAGTACAGATCCGGCGAACGAGGCGGCTACTACAGTTTTAAGGGCATACGCTATGGTGAACCGCCAATAGGAGCCAGCAGGTATGTTATTATCGCATACGGCTATGTATGTAACTTTGTGTACTTATAATAGTAAGGGTAATGGTAATGGTTGTACGTGTTAGGTTAAGGCCTTTATGCACTGCGGCCAGATTGATCTATTGTGCGCCCTTAATTACTTAATTATAATTATTTAGTATATCGAAAAGTCGAAGCAGCTTCTTAGGCGGGAGCAATTGTAGGTCTTCCTCCTCTAGTAGGTACGAGCCTAGGATTCTGTGGCTCCTGTGGCCTAATGCCTCACAGTTGGTGATTAAGTGTTCCATAGACTCCTCTTCATCACAGCAGAACCTGCATGATCTTGTACTAGATAATCCTATTGTGTTGAAGTGTTTATTACAGGCAAAGTGGCCTGTAAGTCCTCAAGAGAGTAATCTGAGACCCTTTTTATCTAGAATTAGACTAGATTTTGCTCTGTTGATATTGAAATTCAAAAACTTTTTGGAGTGGTTAAGGCCACTTATGCCGTTCCAGTATTCCCTGATTTTACAGTACCTGGCCATTGAATTAGGTCCGGTGGCATTTTTTCTGAAAACTTCAAATATCAAGTAAAATTTTCTATCTAATTAGGACTTTTCCAAATAAAAAAGGGTATTAAGGGGTTTTTCACCTGTTCTTAGATGTTTTTGAGAATTTCCGGTCAATTGGCCTGCTACGATTAGAAAAGGATCAGTTTTTTTGTTTATAAGTGAAAAGTTAAGTGTGCAAGGGCCAGTGCGAAATAATTCCATATTGTGTGAAGAGCATAAAAAACTAATTGAAATCGTCTGAAAAGTGAAAGAATTGAATAGTGAATATTCATATATCTAAAATATAACAAGAGTAAGTACAAAATATACATCTCTTTTGAATTTGTCACGTGAATTATCCTTTTTTTCAATTTAACCCGGTTTTTTTTTAGAAAATGGGCCGAAAGTCGGATTGGACGTCGGGACAAAAGCCACAAATTGAAAACCAATAACCTCAGCTACGCAGACATAGCAAGAACCGTTCGAATATCCAAGGCGTCTGTGGTAAATGTTGCCAAAAAGTGGAAAAATACCAACAACATTTTAGCGGTAACTTCAAACAATCGCCAAAATTGCCGCCGAAAACGCATCACCTCAACCAGGCAGGATCGCAAAATCGTCCAAACAGAAATGGAACAGAAATGCTTCAAGTCGGATGATTTTAAGAGAAGTTCAGGAATCGGGAGTAAATATTTCGGAAAGAACGTTACGACGACGCTTATACGAAAATGGACTTTTTTGCAGACGACCAGCAAAAAAGCCAAAACTGACACCGTGTATGCGAAATCGGCGGAAACTTTGGGCACAACTTCACAGAGACTTCAACGCAGAATATTGGAAAAAAGTAAGCTTAAAAAAACTTTTTTTTTTCCTTTGTCAAATAGCAGTAACTATTCACACTTTTTTGTGGTTTTGTTTTTCTTATTACAGATCATCTTCAGCGATAAATGCCGATTGAAAGCGGTCACAAAAACAGCAAATTTTGTTCGCAGAAGAGCCGGAGAACGATATTCTGAAGATTGTGTGCTTCCAAGGGTCAAACACCCCCCAGTGTTATAGTTTGGAGCTGTCTAACCTAAGAGGGGCCAGGTCCGCTACATTTTGTTGAGGGAACAATGTGATCGGTCCAGTACGTGGACGTGCTGGAAAACGGTTTGCTGCCATATTTAGAAACCCTGATGTGTCCGAGGGACGAATACACCTTTATGCAAGATGGAGCTCCATGTGACACATCCAGGATGGGAATGAATTGTCTGAATTCAATGGAAATAATGGTTTTGCCATGGCCTGGCAATTCACCGGACCTTAACCCCATCGAAAATTGTTGGACATACCTCAAAGCGGCAGTATACCAGCGGAATAATACCACAATACAACAGCTTAAGGAAAACATCGAAGATGTGTGGTATAATGACCAAAATCTTAAGGTGAATATAACACAGTGCGTAGCCAGTATGCCTCAACGAATTGCGGCCGTCTTAACAGCAAGGGGAGGAGCCACGAAATATTAGTTTAAAATAAATAGTTTTAATGCAAAAATGTCAAGAAGCTTTTAATAAAAACAAATATGTAAACTTTTTTAAATGCTTTAAAGCCGCTTCCTTTTTATTCGCTCTCAAAGCCATAAATATGTAATTTTTATCATCGGTCATAATTCAATGGCCAGGTACTGTAGTTTAGATCCATTTTTTGGTTTCCCGTATATTATTTTTGTTTAAAGTCGAGAAATGGGGTTGGTCCCTTCTTCTCGTTTCCTTCGAGCCCCTCATGTCCTGGTACCCAAATCAGTGAGACCTGATTACGAGTGCCCAGTTTTTTGAGTGCATTGTTACCCCCTTATAAGGACTTTTGACTTGAATGTGAAGCTATTCAAGGCTCTGAGAACCGATTGGCTGTCCGAAGGTGTTTTAATTTTTACTTTCTCGAACCCTCTTTTGGATATGATTTCCACTGTTTCCATCATGTCGAAGACCTCCGCATGGAAAATTGTGGTATCTGTACTTAGAGTTAGGGATTTGTGTGCTCTAGGCCCCACTATTCCTGCTCATACTCCTTGGAGCGTTTTGGAACTATCTGTGTACCATTTTTGTGAGTCATCATTTAGCCATGTTGGGTTAGTGTTCCCCTCTTCCCTAGACGGGAAGATAACCTTGTATCTCTTTATAAAATGGAGTACGGGTTCCGTGTGGTCATTCGCCTGAGTTATGCATACTGCACGTTGAACCCTGTTCAAGGTATTGAGCTGCCTAGTAAGATCTCCTGGCTTAAGTTTTTTTTTTCATATGAAAAGAGAGTGCTTGCATAGTAGCTTCCTCTTGTATCACTAAATGTAAGCGCTTCCATGCCAGCAATTGGGGTAGTTCTCATGGCCCCTGTGATGGTTAGGCACGCCAGCCTTTGTAGTTTACATAGTTTTGATAAAGCAGTAGTTTGATTTGTTTTAACCCACTATACCAAAGCCCCATACAGTACAATAGGTCTTACCATTTGGGTGTAGGTTATTTTAGGGTTCAAACCCCAGGATTTACCCAATAATTGTTTTATTGTCCAAAAATATTTCGTTGCGTTTTTTATTACTGAGTTGAGGTGGGCCTCCCAAGTGAGTTTTTTATCCAAGATAATTCCTAGATATTTAACCTCTTCCTTCACGTCTATTCCATTTACTCCCAGGGTGGGAATATATAGAAGCCTTTTACTGGTAAATGGGATAATAGTGGTTTTGGAAGGGTTGATTGATAATCCCTCTTTTCTACACCACTCCCAGGTTATATTTAAGGCATTCTGCGTTAAGTCCTTTATGATCCTTTGTGTACTTATAAAGCCTTATTTCTTCTCATCCAGATTTCGCGCTGCAAAGCCTGTGAAACCTTGGTTTGGCGTGCGCGATGCGTCACGCGAGGGCAACAGCTGCCCGCACAAGAATATGATATTGGACACCTTTAAGGGCAGCGAGGATTGTCTATTTTTAAATGTTTTCACCACACAGCTGCCCAAAGAGGATGAGTGAGTTTGAATTTCGCTGGAAACCGAAAAAACGAATTCCATGTTATTTTTGTAAAATTGTTCATACCCATTTTATTCGGCTCCCTCTTCCCTTGCAGTGAAGTGCTTTTGCCTGTTATGGTTTGGCTGCATGGTGGAGGTTACTCATTCGGTTCCGGCAACACTTTCCTCTATGGTCCCGATTACTTGGTTGCCGAGGATATTGTTTTGGTGACACTCAACTACCGGCTGGGTCCTTTGGGATTTTTGACTGCCGGCCCCGATGCGCCAGGTAATCAGGGATTGAAGGTGAGTATCCGCAAGCAGTTCAGCTAACGTGAAACAAATCATTTATTTTACGCTTTCAGGATCAAATACTTGCCTTGAAATGGGTGCGTGACAATATCGCCGCTTTCGGTGGTGATCCAAAACAAGTGACAGTCTTTGGTGAGTCGGCCGGTGCCTCAAGCGTGCAAATGCTGCTGCTATCATCACTCGCCGAGGGTCTCTTTCATCGCGCCATCTCACAAAGTGGTTCGGCGCTAAATCCTTGGTCGATGGCCGACAGTTCGGCGGAGCGCGCTTTCCGTTTGGCCGCCAACTTGGGTTATGTAGGCGCCAACGATACCGAGGAGATATTGGAATTCTTGCGACGCGTTCCGGCTATGAAATTGGTGGAGGCAGCACCCACGACTCTAACAGCTGAAGATTCGCGCAACAATATTGGCTTGCCATTTGTGCCTATAGTAGAGGGTTATTGGAATGCGCGTGGCGAACGTGAAATCTTCTATGAAGATCCTTTCATCACACAACATCCGAATGAAATGTACCAAGAACATAAGTTCCATAGCAACGTGCCATACATGACGGGCTATAACACACACGAAGCGATGCTCTTCATACGAAGTGAGTAATGCCTTCGAAAGCTCAGTCAATCAACGCACACACCCTCAGCCCAGCCCAGCTTTATCTTAAGCTCAATAAGAGAACTGGGTCTGGATGAGGTACTGATGTGATGTGTAGAGGGCACAAAAGACCATGAGGTCGAAGTGCAAGCCTCCAATAAATATAAATCTAATACATCTAAATTTTATAGGACTGCGCAAGAATCCCAAACTACTGGAGATAATTGAAAATGATTTTTCGCGCATGGTACCACGTGATTTGAATGTGACCGATGAGCGTGCGCGGGTAACGCGCGACATACGACAATTCTATCTGGGCGCCAAACAAGTGGGCGTGGATTCGGTGGACGAAATGATTGCTGTGCGTATCATATTTTACCATAGTCAAGTTAATGAGACCCCTTATGTTTTTTTCTTTACAATTACAGCTCTTAACGGATCTGATGTTCTTGCACGGCATACGCAAGACTGCGCGCAACCATGCCAAATACGGCAATGCGCCTGTTTATATGTATCGTTTTTCGTACGATGGTGCACTTGGGCTCTACAAACGAATGCTGGGGATTTCCAGACCAGGCGTCTGCCACGGTGATGAAATGGGTTATTTGTTTAAATTCGGTTTCTTCAACCTGAGCTTGGATCCGCGCTCAACAGAGGTGCTAGTGAAAAATCGTATGGTGCGCATGTGGACGAATTTCGCCAAGTATGGGTGAGTAGACAATGGCACACAGTACCGGACAAAAGATTTGCAACTGAAAAAAGATACTACAAATACTCTCGATTGCACAGCAGTCAAATGCCTGTGAGCTTTTATTTAATTTTTATTATAAACAATGGATAGATGGTAGGTTTGTGAGGGGTTGGCCATGTCAAAGCATTCAGTCACGAAGACCATTGTACTACACCCGCATAGATTACAGTGGAAGGAATAGAGAGACAAGAGATATTATATGAATGGTAAGACTGACTGACTGATTTAAGGGCACTCTTCCACAAATCTCTTGAATTCATTGATGAATCTTAAGAGATCCGGAAAAGGAAGAGTAAGAACTTTACCCATACTTAGCACATCGCACTCCAACAGACTAAGTCTAATTCCAGAAAACGGCGCACAGCTACAGAGAAAATGCTCTGCAGTGTCTTCATTCTCAAGACAGCGTAAGCATATTGGGTCGCCAATGATTCCTATGGTAGCCATATGCTGACCACAGGCATTGTCTTTGTTATTACACCCACCAGTACTCTCAGACCCTTCCTACTAAGTTTTAAGAGAAATGTCGCTAATTTCGTGTTTGGTTTTTTCACAAATCTCTTCGCTACTCAGCAGGAATCCAACTCAGACCAACGTCTTCTATGAGTAGACCTCATGAAGTCATCACTCCATAGTTGAATCGATGCGGAATCGACACCTAGAGAGGGTCCAGGGCCTAGTGGCATACTGGCAGAGCCTTCATTTGCCAGTTTGTCAGCCAACTCGTTCCCTGTAATTACAACAATGTCCAGGCACCCAAATAAGACTAACTTTGTTGTGTTTTGCAACACTGTACAGTTTTGTCTATTTTCGAAGAGCAGTGTGGATTAGCAAGGGCTCTTAGTGCAGTTGACTGTCATTACAAATTCCAAGACTAATACCCCAATTAGCCAATATACTACATTCAAGATGGCATGGACTTCGGTTAAGAATACCGTAGCTATCCGTAGAAGTACTTAGTTTCTTTGTCTAAGTACCATCCAGATTCGCTACCATCACTGGTTTTCAATCCGTCGGTGTAGAAAGTGTGCTGAAATCAGTTGCAGTGATACTCCTTTCAAAGTGGATAGTAACGGACCTTCTATATTGCGTTTGCTAGTGAAAAGTATCAAGGTATTTTTCATAGGATTTACCGAAATACCATGCGATTCGGATCAGTGCTCTATCCTGTTTAGAGCTACCTGCATTTTATTGCATATAGCTTCTAGTGACCGCCCTACGATTAGTACACACAAAGTAATGAGCCTTCCCGCGCGGAGCGTCTGCCAAGCGATCAACCGAATGGTGGGGGAAAATGATTGTGGGACCTTCCCCTTCCATTAGCAACCGGTCCCAGTGCGCTGACAACATCGGTGCAGTCAACATCGCTCCGCGCGTGAAAGCTGTTTTAAAAGTGTGTTAGGATTTTGTAGTGGCAAAAATGCAGCTGACCATCTTTTTCGACTCTCGAGGCACCGTCCACAAGGAGTTTGTACCTCCAGGAAGCACTGTAAATGCGGCATTTTACAAAGAAGTGCTCCTTCGGCTAAAAAACCGCGTCGCCCGGGTTCGGCCCGACCTCGTCAACAGTTGGACCCTTTATCACGACAATGCGCCGGCGCATACCGCCTTCCTCTACACCTCTACATTGGCCAAGATGAGGGTTCCGGTGCTTTCCCACCCTCCCTACAGCCCAGACCTGTCCCCTCCGGACTTCTTCTTGTTCTCGCGCCTGAAAAGAAAGCTGAAGGGTAGCCGTTTCGACTCCATCGAATCGATCCAAAAATCTGTGACAGCCGAATTGAACGCGATTCCGGCGGATGAGTTTAAAAATGTTTCCTGCAGTGGAAGGACCGCTACCAGCGGTGTTTTGACGCTCAAGGGTCCTATTTTGAAGAATATTAGTTGTATAAGCCAAAAGGTTGAAAAAAGTGCTTAAAAAAATAAGGCTCATTACTTTTCAATCAAACCCTGTAAGCTTGGATATGTCCAATTTCCTGCAGATTATTAAGAAGAGAGTCCACAACAAAGCACCAAAGTAGGGGAGAGAGTACACCGCCTTGTGGGCAGCTCTTGTTAACCTCAACCTTGACTCGTTTCCTCCATCTGTGATAAGTAGTCTCTTAGACAGTATAGAGTGAATACGTTCCAGACTTTTAAGCATAAACGATGTCGGGCTTATAGGTCTGAAACGTTTTGGAAAACTTCTTAAAATTAAATTTTATATCGACCAGACCCGGGTACCCAACAGAAGAACTTAAAAAAGGTGCCCAACGGAGAGTTAAAATTCAAAATAATATATGAAATTTTTGAGTTCCGTTATTATAGTCATCAATAGTAAGCGACCGCAGCTCCTCACCCCGAATTTGTTTTGAGCCATTGTAAACTTTACTAACATTTCTCAAATAAGGTGTGTTGTCACAACAAATTCCTGCGCACAAATGATGCTCAGTAAATGTCTCGATCAAAATAAACTGTGGGGTATGTTACACTAGACAGAGCTAGTTTACTGGGGCGGCAGTCCTTGGTCGGGAAAGACCCGAGTCATTCCGGTAAGGTAGAATCGGCTGAAATGGGAATGAAACCGGAGAGTATACAGACAGACAATAAACGACATTCATCGGGAGACACTTACCACCTTCTTAAGCTGCCGACCCTTGAATGCCGTTATCGGAGTTCAACCACCACCAATCGCAGACGAAGAGCTCCAACTTCTTCTTACGTGCAACTCAACTTTGGCACAATTACGTTCTGCATACTGTAGCAGGTTAAATTCCTACTTATCCAGAATCGACCCCGACATACGAAACATATGTATGTACATATGTCCGGCATGTGAAGGCACCCCGCACGACACTAACCACATTTTCACATGCCTCATCAAACCCACTTATCTAACATCCCTCTCCCTCTGGACCCAACCCGTCGAGATAGCTAGTTTTCCGGTAAACGAAAGGAAACACAGTTGCAATTATTTTGTCGCGCAAGATTGGCACATATTTTGAATTTTCTTTCGAATATCTTCTTCTTCGAAAACAGAAAATAGATGTCAATAATAATTTTGCAATTCGCTCTAGTTTCCAAAACAAGAAATAAAAAGCATTTTGAAAGGAAAAGTGGCTTTGCTAGAAAAAAAATATTTACACTTTGATTCAGTTGCAAATGATTTGTCCGATACTCTACACACATACATACAAATAAAGATAAGGTATATTAAATTACTTATTCTTCATTTCGTTCTTTCATTTTTTTCTCTTTTTTTCATATCAGCACTCCTACACCACAAAACGACGAGGACGCACTATTGACTACAACCTGGGAGCCGATAAGCCCGCACAAGGTGATGGAAGATATCAGCTACTTGGATATCTCTGCTAATATGAAGATGCGTAGCAATCCGGAAACAGAACGGCAACAATTCTGGGACTATATGTACACGCACTTTAATGGCGCTGCAATGTAGTGCCGCATAGTTTCGTATAATCTATACTCAAATCAAATATAACGGTTTCAAAATTTCTTTCATAATGCCATAAACAAAAACAAAAAAACATCACAAACGTCACAAAAGCAAAGTCAGTTATACCTCCGTTGGACACCTTTTTTCAAAACCTTCGGTTGGGCACCCAGGTCTGGCCCTTTTCGTACTGTTCGAGGATTCTTTTTTAAAAAGAAGCTACCAGTGGTATCATAAAGAAACTATTCATGCTTAAGTGTGTCGAATGACAGCCACTCAACCGCACCTAAACTACCGGGAAGCTCAAGTCGTTAGCTATAATAGAAATGTGTTAAATTCACGTCCAAAGTCGAAAAATTCTGGCTAGACACGAGTGCCCAACGGAGGATTAAAAGCTAGAAAATACGGAATTATTTTTTCATCCAAAGCGCAGAAAGTGGAAAAGTGTAAAGTGGAGTTTTAAGCAAATCCAACTCTTCAACTATTTAAATTATCAGCAAATAACGCATTTCATTTCTAGTTCCAAGTTCAGTGAGTGCTCCATATGAAGCGTCTATTTACAGCTCTTCGCATATAAAAAAAAACAAAAAAACAGATTAATTTAAATTACTATTAGTTTTACATTAGCTGTAGTATTTTTAGTTTAGTATTTAAGCATTTAGCATCACAGCATTTCATCTGTTCAGAGCATTTACAATATCTATGTTTGTATGATTCTTCATGCGCGCACATACATACATATTTTTATACGCAAGATTTTGTAGTTACCGTTGGTCTTCTTCATTTGTACATAGTCCAATTTCTTACGTTGTTGCACAGCACATTAATTTATAATTTTAAAGTTTAAGTATTAATGAACATTTTTTTCGATACTTAACTAATTGTAAAACCAAAATTTTTATATTTTGAATTAAAAAAAACACTAAATGTGTATTCACTTTTTTTCTTTACTCGCAAGCGATGTTGTTTCCTTGGAGTGGTGCAAATACATTTGTAACAAAAATATACTACTATCGATGGTGAGTTCTGCTTTCGAGAGTGTCTTGATGCGAGATTTTACTTTTTCTAGTATTTCTCTTTCGGGTGGCGTCAAAGTTTCAAGTATCTGGAAAGCAAAAAATTTTAGTCACACATCTAATAAATTTTCCATTACACTAATTTGGGAAATTATGAATCACGGCATACTTCGTCTATGTACTCCGCGGATTCCCCACGCTCCTTCATCGTTGCAACAATGCTGTCGAGCTTTTGTGACTTGTCGATCAATCGCTTGTGTTCAGACTTTTCAAAATTAGAACGCTCAATTGTGTTGTATAAAGCTTTGTAGCAAATATTTAATATCATCCGTACGCTCTGTGAAAAAACAAAAAAAAAACAGTAAAATTAATAAATTGTCATGAAAGTAATTGAAGTCCTTTACACAGAAACACATTTGACTTTACGTAAATATAAAATAAAAAGAACAAAGGAGTTTAACAAAACATAGCGTTACAACGCGAGGTGCGTCAAAGCTTCCTTCAAAATGCTCTTCCAAAGCGGTCTATCTTGAGCTGGTGCTTCGTAGTTACGTGTTTCCAACTTCTTAAGATCGTGTTCCACTGCGTCTATCCAACGGTTCCTCGGTCTGCCTTTGACCTTCATGCCAATTAGCTTTCATGTCAAGGCTTTCTTCACGGTACAGTCAGCAGGCATACGGATCACATGACCGCCCCGTTTCCACGACAGTCGGTTCTACGTAACTGGAACGAGCCCGATTTATATCCGGCCAAGGACTGTCACATCAGCATAATTCTCGTATATGCATGGGGAATGTTTATGCTGCTACAACAACAACAACAACAACAGCATCACATTACCTAGCCATCTTATGCGCTGCGCCTTAACAAAACGTACAACTGTCTCGTTCTGAGTTAGATCGTTCAGTTCAGAGTTCAATCGGATTCTATAGGTACCATCATCCATTCTTATTGGGCCAAACATCTTTCTTTACATCTTTCTTCCCATGTTAGCACTCTGCGCCCAGTCATCAACCTCAAGAGTCCATCCCTCACAACCATACGTTAGGATTGATCGAAACCTAAAAAACCTTGATATAAGCACCCCTGACCGAATATAAATAAATGTGGAAGTTTGAAATTGAAATCTGAAGTCGTGCCAAGAAGCACCGAGAGTTTTGGTAACTCCTTACTAACTTAGGCTAAAACGCCAATTGTATTTAAAGCTCTGGAAAGTGAAAGGGTAGATAGTCAAGGAGTAAAGGAGAGAAGTAACAGAAGTAAAAAGAAATTTTTCCAGATTCTTTGGTAAATCTGAAAATATCCTCCAGTTTAGAACGAATTTTACTCGTTCTCATGGCATCGAAACCCAAAATTCGAAGACTTTCTCTAGCAAAGCCTAGACAGAGAAAATACTCAGCGCTATTCACCTCTTCTAAGCAACACAGGCAAATCGGGTCCTCAATGATTCCAATGGTGGTCATATGTTGACCCCATGGATTGTTTCCTGCGTGGAGTAACCGCTGATTGACCAATTCATCGGCACTTTCATTCCCTTGAACACCGGAGTGTCCTGGAACCTATATTAGTACCAGCCAGCTCTGTCTTGCAACAAAATTAAGCTTCTTCTTACATTCTTTAACAATTTAACAACTTTAACAACTGTTTCCCGCTTCACCTCCTCTCAATAATTGTTACTTTCAGATTGGCAAAAACTTCAATTTGAAAAGCAGTTGCCATTCCTCCCATAGCATATTGAAACTTATTACTTTCGTTTAAGTACCATTCGGCTGCAGAACCTATTTCATTCTTAGATTCATAGGTAAAGAAAATTTCCGTCCAACTTCTCAGAATGCACTCTGGATTACTCTATTAAAATTGACATCCTTCTAAATAAAAACTATGGGTATAAGGTCGGCCTTAGGTGCCAACAACAGTGAACTCTGCTCAGATAGCTTCTCAACGATTTCTCTGTGTCCCGAAGTTCAGTCTTAGTGCCAGAAACCATATTTAGGGAGTCTGAACATTACTTTTATTGCTTCCTGTTATATCTTAAGATCCACGGAGAGCAAATCAAGCATAGCATTTAGGGAATAACATAAACACACTTTTTTGCAGCCTGTATAGTTCCCGTCACCACCAAGCCGCAGAGGCATAAGCGATGATTGGTCTGATAAGTGTTGTGCATATCCCCCAGACCACAGCAGGTTTCAGACCCCAGGTCAGTGTCTTATCCAAGATTACTCCTAGATATTTAACTTTCTCAGAGGATCTGAGTGTCACACATTTCAGTGATGGAAGACTATGTTAATCCATTGTCCCTTTTCTCGTGCACAATACTAAGGTAGTTTTGACGGAAAGACCTTGTCTCATGCACCAGTCGTCGATTTTATGCACTTTCATGCAAAGCCTTCTTAGGGATTTATCCGATGCTAGCGCACATCTGCAACTTACTGTTGCAAATGGAACTGATTATTGAGAAAACAAACTACAGTTTTATTTACCTGTTTAGGTTTGAAATGAAACAAAAAGAACGATTTAGCTGGTCCTGTGCCACCGCCGCCTGCCTTCCTGATTGTTTTGAGTTGTATAAATTGATCGTGGAATAGGTAGTAAGAAAGCAGCTTTGCCTCTCGCGCTGGTATCATCGCCTCCTTTTGCAGTTCTTCCTGCTCAATGAATTTTTTCATGTGTATTATGCGAAAAATTCGTGACGCTTTTGAGCCATAGCGTTCTGTTATCACACGTCCGAACCAGGATAATGTTAGCTCTTTGAAGGCGTGCCTCAAATCCACAACATACTGACCACCACCCATTTCACCAATTTTTCGTATGAAGCCCAATGGATCATCGGCTGCGCAAATGTACGAGTATATCATTAAGCTGAATACTATTTAAATTCACTCAATTCAGCATTTTACTACATACCTAATAATGACACATATTGATCCAAATGCTTTATTAAATCCAAATTGTTAGACTTCTTTTCAATCATTTGTTTTATTTCGGCCAGAGTGAAGGGATTCGAACATTCCTGAAGGACACGAAAAACCAATTGATTATAAAGTTGTGAGAAGCATATTTTAGTAATAATCACCCTTTGCCATGGATCCGTACGCTCGTACATTTGCTTAAGTATGTATTTGAAGCATTCACTGGCGCTGGTTCCTAGTTTTCGCTCAATGGCACCTATCATTATCGTATCTCGAAAATCTTGATGAAAGCGACTAAAATTTATGTGCCAAAAAATGCTAGCATCGGCAGCACCTTCCACTTTTTCTTTGCCCGCCTGCACTTGCGCTACAAACTGCAGATTGATATCGGGAGGCACAAAGTATTGATATGCATCGATTTGCAATTTCGGAACCGGCTCCCCTTCAGCAGATGCTAGTTGTGGCAGTCGGATAAGGTAATTATCGCTCACCATAGCCAAGAAGTTATCGCGATATGATTCTACTTTTTCCTTGGCCTCAGAGTTAGCAATGCATTTGAGTATTGTATTTGTGGCCGTTTGTGGACCGCCATGCAATAACTCTTCAGCAATGGCGGCGCCAACCGTGCCATACTTAGTATGTATCAATTGCACGTAGCTGCGAAAGCGAAAGCATTTCAATTACTTATTTATTTTTCCAAAAATTAAATCATTAGAACTCACCCTGGATAGCGGAGTATGTAGAAAATTTCTTCGCGTTTCAGCGAATATTCGGCTAAATACGGATTTGATTCGCAGGGCGTAAAAACCACTAGTTGATATTTAATCAGCACTGACAATGCCATGGCAGCCTAAAAATTCAAAAATATACTTTGTTCGGCTTATTCCATAGAGATTAAGCATACCTCCTTGCGTGACAACTTCGTGGTTTTTACTATAGCCGGCAACGTGCGTGAAACGGCGCAGAATAAACAATCCGAAACAGTCTGTACTGTCTCGCCAAAAACTTGTTTGATCACCACCGAACAAAGATTTGCGTATTCGATAGACATTTTGCACGTCTTACTATAGGATAATTACATTTAACTTACAAAATAATAGAAATGCAATGCAAATAGTTTCCGCTTTCCGAAAATCGCTAAACAATGACTTCGAATACAATCAGCTGATTTACGAAAATCTCAAAGTTGCCATATTAGTGTAAACTGAGTAATTTAAAATATAAATGGAGGTGAATTGAATGCAATTAGCTTTGTACAAAAATTGTGCGTGAATTTTAATTGCAACGAAAAATGGAAATAAATTTCCCACTTTTTTTATATTTACTACGTAAATACATATTTTATTATTTCCATTATTTATTATATAATTTGTAGAAGTGTTGAACTTTTGTTGTTCTTTTCCCATACGAAAAATGCACAGTTTCCTACGTTTGCCATACGGGTATATTTGCATAATGTTGTATGAGGCGAAATTAGAAGACCCGTATTGCACCGTTTGTTTATGTTAGTTCGAATTTTTTTTAATCGGCCTTCGAAGTTTGCAGTCAAATGCCGATTTTCAGTATATTGTTTATATGGGTTTTCGGCTATAACTCGTCGACTAATTGATATTTTTTCAATCTGTAAAAGCCAAATTATTGCTAGAGACCTGTGCAACAATTACAATTTTTGAAAAAATTGATTTCGAAAATTTGTGTGGTACTTATGAAGCAAAATGTTGGAAAAATTATTTTTTTTCATGTTTTTTGAAAATATTTTCCACAAAACTAAGTGTTTTTTACTTTTTTTGTGGTCTATAATATGCTTCTCAGTTTCTTAAATAAATGTAATTTGAAAAGAAAATTACTTTGGCAGCTACTTAGACGAAAGTCACAAAATGTTCGAAAAATTAACGTTTTCCTTATTATTTCTTAATATCTGGCAAGCAACTCATTGTTTTTCGCTATTCATTTGTTTGCTATTCATTCTTTTGGAACCTATTTCATTTTGTGAGTGATTTAAGTTAAGTGTATCAGTTTCATAAAAATAACAAAAAAAAAAAAAACATTCTATAATATATATTGTATTAAAAATGTCGGAACCAACATGTAAAATAAACCATTTTTGTAATATTTGTGGACGTTTCATAGTAAACGATGAAAAATGCGGCAATGTGACTGATTCTTTTTTGGAAATCTATAGACAATATTTCTCGCAAGAGTTTATCAATGACGTAAACTATGCCTCTAAAAAAGTTTGCTTTAATTGCTATTCAAGTCTTATGCAATGGAAAAGTGAAAAAAAGAAGGCTATGCCTTTTGGTGTACCAATGATGTGGTCAGATAATAGCCCACATCAAGAAGAAAATTGCTATGGATGTACCAACTACAATAAAACTTTGAATAGAAGGAAAGCAAAGAATAAAACTTATGTAGCAGTGTCAAGTGTCCAATTACCATTACCGCACTCAGAATTCGTTCCAGTACCAACATACCGAAGTACTGATCTTCAAACAGGTATCAGTACTACAACCACCGCTTTGAAATAAGGTAACTATAGAGTGTGCATATTTTGAATTCCTAGATTTTTCTAATATCTTGGTCAGAGTGCACAATTTAAACATGTTAACGATTGAAAACTATTTTCGTTTCAGGTACAGAGGAAAGAAATCTCCAGATGCGATACTCGCTGAAATTTGTTGGTGGTATAAAAACACCTTTGAAGAAGAGGAAGAAGGGGAAGACACAGATGAAAATCCAGAATATCTGTTGGACGAAATAATCGATCTCTCTGATGATGATGACGATGACCAAGACATTAGAGAGAGCAGTGATGTTGATTCACACCGCCTGCTAAACGGCAGCTGGCCAAATTATTAATTTAATTTATTTTATTTTTCTACTTACAACTTTTCATTATTAACATTTCAAAATTATATTTTTTCCATATTTTTATATTTTCTTTTTCTATGTTTCTTCAAAACCAACACTGAACAAAATTGGTAAATAATAAATGAGAAACAAATTAATATTAAGCTCAAAAAACGCAAGTTTTGTATTATGAATGTATGCCTAAAGCGCAAATTAATTGAGGCGATTCCGGCAGGTGGTTTTATATGAGGAGCTTTTTCAAGCTGGTACTGTGCTCTGATAAATAAGCCTCCTCTGGACATTTCATCCATACATGGGAAGGTGTGCTCATTGGAACTAATTTCCGTTAATCCCATCTTCTTTATAATGTGCTACGTTATCGATCGCGTCAGGACTATCCAATTGTGTTCCTTATCGTAACTCTTTGGGAAATGCTAGCTCTTCGCAAAACATGAATTCCGTCTAAATCAACACATCATAAAAAACAAAGCTTTGTAAATTCTCCACTCATCGATCTCGCATTGCGTCAATTACTCTATCATGTCCTGACTTAAGCGGTATGTATTTCATGTCATACTACAATAGTCGTGAACATACCGATGAAAACTCTTTTTGTTGGTTGTAAGCAGACCATTTTGAAAATGCAAAAGTTTTTTCTACAAATTTAATTTTTCCTCCACTATTACTCAAAATTTCTAGAGCTAGCAACCCAGTGACTTGCTAAGGGAGCCGATTTGTCAAGAGGGAATGAGAAAGCTGCTTACTGAACAAACCTTTTATCATTGAATCACGTGGAGGGTCCACTTTTTCGTGCTTAACTCCCAATCCGTAATTAAAGAGCGAGATTTGCCATACAAAATTTCTCTCCCAAAATATCAGATTATAAAATAGTCCTTGATATTAACTATACTTTTTGACATAGAACCCTGTGTTTTCTCTGTAATAGGCCATTATTTTTACGAGAAACCTTTCACAACAGTATTGACAGCTGCTTGCAAATTCGCAATTAATCTGCCATATGTGAACGGTTAGATTAATTTTGTGAATTTATTGCTAATTAAAGCATATATGGACGAACTTTAAAGAAGTACGATTCTCAACTGCTTCAAAAAATCGGCTATCGTAGAAGAAGATCAGGACAATTCGCAAATAATTGTGGATGATTAAGAACCATCAATGGTACCAGTAGTTGAATTCAGCGGTGTGAGTTTTTCTGACTATGTTCAAGTGGATGAAGGTGTTGCTGTCTCAGAATCACTAACCGATGACGAAATTTTATCTGCGACAGATGCGAATGAAAAGAGCAACGATGAGGATGAAGACGATACATCAGAACTTTAGCAGCTAGTGTCAGTTAAGGTAGCGAGAGCCTCATTCGATAACTTACAAAGCTTTTGTCTACAAAACGAAACTGATGAAACAGCATATCAGGCACTTTTTCTCCTTAAAAAAATGAATAAAAAGCAGTCGGTAAGAGATAAACGCTAAAAAAAAAACACCTTTTTCATGAATTTATTGAAGCGAGTTCAAGTCAGTTTATTAAAAGTTGTTGCATATTATAAAGTAACATTTCAAGAATATTTGATAAAATTTTCATGTAAAAATATTGCAAAATGAGCGAATGAGAGCACATTTATGTAGACGTCTTTTCAAAAATACATTTTGCAGTAGTCAGCATATCTCAGCGTAGAATCATCTGAAATCAAAAAAATCGAATAATTTAGTTAAAGTATGAGTTAAACTTCCCCCCAACGTTTATTTTGACGATTTATTTTCATTCTCAGCCATTTGGTAGTCGTTTGAAGTAAAAAGTGATTTTTGACGAAAAAATGCCGCCATTTTGTAGGTGTAAAACCACCTTAATATAAAAAAAAGGGGGAAAAAAGTTGGGGGGAGGTTTTTATATGTAAAATATGAGTGCAAAATTTCAAAAGGATCGGTTGAGTAGTTTTCAAATGCCAATGACTACGCACTTTAAAAAAAAAGGTTCGAGAAAACCGCGTTTAAAGTTTGTAACGGACTACGCGCGCAACTGCTGCGTCTCGGCAGATGTTTGAGGTGGCTCGGCTTTATGCTCTATAACTTAAAAAGTTTTGCTCGGATTGACTTAAAATTTTAACACGGTATTTTTGAAATGTTTTACTACAATGCAAAAAAAAAAATCGATTTTTATCCCTGTGATTACTACACAAATATTGCTAATGGAATGCCCTTCATCAGACAGAGACGATGAAATGGAACAAAATATTGTAGACAAAATAAAATCATGTCATGTCTATAGGCCTCTTTTTCGCCAGGACTTAGCACAGAGAACGTTAATGAAATGTTCATTACACGTTCATTAATGTTCATTAACGTTCTCTGCTTAGCAAGTGGCGTATAGATAAAGCAAATGAGCATACAGGTATGTCGGCAACGCAGGAAGGCAACTGCCTTAAATTAAATGTGTTGGTAAGGCAGTGCGATATTAAGAGCTATAGCCATACTCGCTAGCGGCGTATCTTACTCGCTAACTGTGTTATTGCTTTCGCATGCAAATTCGTCAAGTTCATCTAGCATACAGACAACGAGTGGAGAAAAGGCGAATAGGAGAGACCTTATGCCTCGTGACATGTTATGTCTCGTTATTTCTCATTACAATTGATCTTTTTTTTAACGAGGTAACTCAACTGAAAAAAATTTAAAGTTTTGTGATTTACCTCGCCAAAAACTCAATTAACTGTTAATAAACTTGCAAATTGTTACTGGTTTTGCGTTCATGCACTTTTTTTAATAATTTTCTCTTTGAGAGAGAATTCTCGGAAATAAGTTACTGGATAATTTTTACATAAACAGACCTATTAGACCTCTTCTATTCGTCACTTCTTTGCTCGCCGCTATCTTTATGCTCGTCTTACTAGACGAAAAATTTGCATGTGAAAGCAACAACAAATTTATCGAATAAGGTTCGCCGCTAGCGAGTATGGTTATTCTCATAAAACTGGTATAACTCACTATCTTGCCAAAAAATCTAATTTAAGGTGGCTTAATTCCAGCGTTGCCAAAACTTTCTACACCTTGGTAGGCGAGCATATATGATAGGTATGTACATACATATGTATTTGGGAGTAGCCTGCGACGATGCAAAATCACCTCATAGTCTGGGAGCCAGGGGTCATTTTGACCTCATCATTTCATGCCGACTGATTTTAATACTGAAGGCAGACTCCATCCAATGGATGACGAAACCAACCGTCAGTAGCAAGAGTGTATCATTGCGTTCACACATCTCGGCGGCGCGCGGAATTTTCAATGCTTCGGCTAACGGTCTTCCCACCGCTATATACGCAGCTGACCATCATTATTATATTTTCTTACATATGTGCCCAAAATTATGTAAAAAAATTTCAATCGGCATAAAGTAGTTTTACTTTTTAATTTATTTTACAAGTTCGCCTGTTCAACTGACGTATTTTCCCCCCTCTACGGCGCAGCTGATTTTTTTTTTATTCTACTAAATAAAAACGTATAACGGTATAAAAACGCAGTCTAAAATCGACCCCTGGCTCCCGGACTATCAACATTTTAGCTAGATTTGATTATTTTTCTTCTTTTTTTTAATATTTATAACTTTTTTAGAAAATTAATTTTTATTTCTTTTTTTAATTATAATTTATTATATAATAAAAGTCATACATATGTATGTATACATATGTAAATTCAAATTGCAAATTTTATACAAAAATTTGTAAAATTCCGAATATTTATCACAATTTCAGGGTTTTCAATTAAAACTTCTAAGGAAATTTTTGGTATGCTGTTTCAGCTATAGATTATTTAAATTTAGTAAAAAGCGAAAGAGTTTATTGTAGCGGCCGGCTAATCACCTACCCTGTCAGAAATCACATAGATTAACGAAACCAACGCAAGGCAAGTCTTGTCGAGGCCCTATGCTCCCGGGAGGAGTGAACAAGGAAAAAAAGTAATAATAATGAAAATTGAGTGCTATTAAGTGCAAATTTTTTATTTGCTGAAATATCCCATTGACTTGTTTCCCCGTCCCCGTCCGCGTTGCGCATTTTCTCCATATAACAAATACATGACATTTTTTTTCTATTTTTGTACAAAAGTTTGCAACTTGAATTTATGTATATGTTTTTGTTAGACACTCAACTATACTTTTAGTGAAAAAATAATGAAAATTCAAAAGCAAAAAAAAAAAATTTAATTAGTAACGAAACTTCAAAAATAAAAAAGAAAAATATTCCAAACTAATTTGACTAGTTCAGGTGCTATCGATAGTCAATGTGTGTATGTACAGGCAAGTGCCTCTCATGCTCGCACATGTTCATGCAGCAACTCGTACTTTTGCAAACACCCATACATATACATACATATGTACATCTATAGGTGGCAAGACCGATGGAATACCTCCAGTAAAGGGCGATGAACTTATAAACTGATTCCCGATTTGCGACCTTGGCTAAATCGGAGTCTTGGAGATACAACCTACCATGTGACACAGTTCCTTTCTGGACATGGAGGTTTTAGGAAATATCTGCATAGGTTCGGGCATGATGACAGCCCCTACTGCCCTGTGTGCATCAATGTAGAAGAAGACGTGGAACATGCCAGTTTCCACTGCCCACGTTTTATAACAGGAAGAAAAATTTCAAGTGCAACTGACGTAGTCGAGTTCATGTTGCAATCGGAAGAAAAGTGGGAGGAGGTATGTAGCTGCATACGCTACTAGAATTCAAAAAGAGCTCAGATACATCGAGCAATTGAGACGCATTAGGCGATAGACATTGACGAAGCTATATACATAGCTAACCAGCCCTGCGAAGTACATAATGCGTTGAAGCAGTTCCGCAGGGAGAGTGGTGGAGGAGACGGAGTTCGAGGGTCTAGTACGTAGGTGTACTGTTTTGCAAGTCCAGACAGTATAAAAATTACTGACTGGGCGTGGTCCCGAATGAGGTGTACCCTTAGCAAGCAGTATGAATCGTGCATGCCGTCTAAGTTGACGGTATCTATGAAAGATTCCCCTTTCGTTAACAAAAAAAAAAAAACAAAAAAAAACCAAAAAAAAAATGCTCGCACATGTTCATGCTGCAACTCGTACTTTTCTACACACACATACATATACATATATATGGTGTGTACATAGACAATAATTTCCATGTAGCCATCAAAACGATGACAGTGCCAATGTTTATCCACGTGTTCTTCTAGTTCGCCGCAAAAGATTGCCTTTAGCTTTTAACTACACGCGCCCAGAAATATATTACGCATACATACATACATACTATGTACGTATATACGAGTATGTCATTACATGTGTGGTGTATTTTTAAGATATTCAAGATATTCATCTACTAGCTTTAGATACAAAAGTCAACTGGAAACTAATATTTACTACTAACAGTCCACAAATTAAAATACCAAATAGAAAAAGAACTTATTTTACATAAGAGCTTAAAATAAAATGCCAGCAAGTAGTTAAAAGTTAAGTGCTCTAGTCTCCCGATGACAGTTTAGTTAATGAATTAAGTATTACTTTTTTATTAAATTCCATTAAGTTTATAAATAAATTGCAACAATTACGCCACAATTAATTTTGTAAATTATTTACATACATTAAATGTGAATTATAAAATAAAAATAAACACGTGTACGCGTCCTACGGGGTTAAAGTCACCATTATTTTTTTCAGGTTAACTCAACACGGTATTGGAGGCGTTTTTTTATATTTAATATATCTGCGGGATCACGGTGTGTAAATATTGAATCGATTCACCACCTCAAATGCGCAGAATAGCAAATAATTTAATTACACCAATTATTAAAATCACATTCTAATCAATACTACTATGTACTACTAAGTATATAAATATGTATGTACGTGAGCCTATGTGTAGGCAAGAAATGCCAAGCAGCAGCGCGAAAAAACGCTTCAATCTCTAGTGAGTTCCCAAAATGAAATGAACGTTGAATTTGTCGGTTGGCAGCGCTTAACCGCTGGCCAAATACGATGTGGAACAGAAATTTTGGAATATCAAAGAAATATAAAATAAAAAGAGAGACTGTGCGCACATTAAATGTTTCCCTATACAGAGGTAAAGCTAAGCAGAGTGTTGTTGTTTGTTTAGAAACCTGCTAGTGGATGAACGGGAAATCAAGAGAGCATTTGATGATGACTGTAAGAAATTCCAGTACATGTGTGTGTGAGTGGTGGTAGACCGGTTGTTGCTTCCATTGAAGACTAGGCAAAAACACATATGTATGTATTATATGTATACAGCTGTTGTTGCTCTCTACGAGTATTTATTTATTCAAACATAAAGCAAGATTGTAGATTTTTGGGGAATTTTCGACTGCTGCTCATTACTCTTACCTGGAAGTATTTTATAAATCGTTTGACGAGTATCTTGCGTTTGTTGGCAGGTAAAATTAAGTGAGTACGAAATGACACGCAACTTACGAATGTGCGTAGAGATAGATAGATACATATGTGTGTGTGTGTATGTATGTGCATAAGTAGGTATTTATGTATGTTCTGCTGTGATCGAGTGGAAAGCTGAATTTGTTTATAAATTTATTCCACCAAATATTTATTCCATTTATTTATTTATTTGAAATATATTTATAAACTAGCATTCCCCAGTGGGCTTCGCACCACCATACATAAAATGTTTTTTTATATGAATAACGTGCTCCCCAATTGGTGTTTTATCGGCTTTTATTATTATTTTGTGGTCATCGGTGGGCATCAGATCGAGTGCCACTTTGAACAATTTCACCAATTCATTGTGTTGATGGAACATTGTTTGCAATTCATTCACGCATCACCCAGTGGGCTTCGCACCACCATACATAAAATGTTTTTTTTATATCGCAATAAATTTTTCATATTAAGTTTTCTTTATAGAACTCGTAAAATGTTTAAACAGTTGAATTAGTTGATTTTTTTCATTCAACATACTTTCTAAAGATGTCACAATAGCCTTTTCTGTACTTTTTTAAAATTTGATTGTGGTGGTCACCTATATACAGGTAAGGTGAAAGAGCCGATAAAAACTTGTAATTAAACTTTGATTCTTTAATTTCCATTTCAATTTTTTACGCTAAATAAATTATGCTAAAATAAATAAAGTTAAAAATGTTTTTCCAGTTCCTTGAATGCTCCAGTTTTTATTATATTTTCGCCCAAAATTAATATTAACATAATACACTTACAACCACAACAGTACAACAGAAGCGCTCATAAGCGGCTGTGTATTTGTTATTGTTTTTCCCAGACAGGCATTTCGTATGAGAGGAAACCATTACTCACATAAAATGTCATAACTCAGGAACGGTTGCACCGATTTCAATCAAACTTCACACAAACCACCTCCTCAAAGATAGAAAAGAACTCTAAAATTTTTGTGTCAATGGGTTCGGCGGTTCTTGAGTTATAAGATTACCAAGGAAATGTAATATATAACGACAATTTGAAATAACTCAGGATCAGCAGTGTGGTTAGGAATTTCAGCTGATATATGGCTATCGATTTGATCCGGAGTTATTTTATGTACCAGCCAAATTAGTATATGTGCGTGCGGCAATCCCCTTTTCTGCCATTCGATGGAGTACATATGGCATCGCACCTCCCCAAATACATATAATTTCACAATTAAAGCCATAAGTGCTTTACATTTTTGCCGAAATGTATACTCATGTGGTTCAAACACATCCTAGTGTTATCCAGGTCCACGTTTTGATCTATATCTCGAGACCCTAGTTACGGAGGGGCATTAAAAATACTCTATACTATAGCAATCATCAACAGCTCCATTTTGCTACCCATATTGTACGAACACATCCTTAATTTATCTGAGTCCACATTTTGGGCGATATCTCGAGACCCTAGTCACGGAGCGGCATCAAAAATACTCTATACTATAGAATCATCAGCAGCTTCCATTTGCTACCCATATTGTACAAACACATCCTAGGGTTACCCAGGTACACGTTTTGGATTATATCTCGAGACCCTATTCACGGAACGGTATGAAAAATACTCTATACTATAGAAATCATCAACAGCTTCCATTTGCTACCCATATTGTACAAACACGTCCTAGGGTTATCCGGGTTCACGTTTTGGCCTATTTCTCGAGACCCTGTTATCCGATTCTTAAAATTTTAAGCCACAAACCATCTACTGAATAGTCCAAACAAAGCCTAAAAATTTGGTTTGGATAGGTGAGCTCGTTCTTGAGTTATAAGATTACCAAGGAAATGTAACTTCTTTTTATATATATAGATATAGATTAAATGTAATAGCGAAATATTGAAAATTATTTCAAAAAACAGGATATTACAGGCATTTCGTATGAGAGGAAACCATTACTCACATAAAATGTCAGGAACGGCTGCACCGATTTCAATCAAATTGATCGTAGACTACACTGTTGTTGTTGGTCTTGAGGTTAAGCGGTTTTCTGCTGCACGTCGATACGGCGTACACTTTAGCGTTTACAAACATAAAACAAACAATTCACTTTTGCGGTACGTCCATAGCATTGGCATGTGCTAACAAATTCACAATAAATTAACGTCGTTTGCTATTATTATTTCAAAAAACAGTATATTACAGACATTTCGTAACTCACATAAAATGTCAGGAACGGCTGCGCCGATTTTCTTGCACGTGTTATTCTTTTAGTACAATATATTAGTATTTGAATGTAACAGCAAAAGATTCAAAATTTTTTCAAAAAACAGTATATTATTATTTGAATGTAAAAGCAAAATATTGAAAATTATTTCAAGAAACAGTATATTACAGGCATTTTGTATGAGAGGAAACCATTACTCACATAAAATGTCAGGAACGGCTGCACCGATTTCAATCAAACTTCACACAAACCACCTCCTCAAAGATAGAAAGGAACTCTGAAATTTTTGTGTTAATCGGTTCGGCGGTTCTTGAGTTATAAGATTACCAAGGAAATGTAACTTCTTTTTATATATATAGATGATTAAATTACACAATTAAAAAATAAAATAAACAATAAAATATTACACAATTAAGGCAGTCAGTAGCAGAGGCTATCAGCTTTCGCCGACTTCTAAGTAATGCCGCCGTAATTCAACATTTTTTCTAATTTACGAAGTACTTATTTCCCCCTTGTTCTCTCCTCTCGGGAACATAGGGCCTCGACGATACTCCTGTCTCGTTTCGTTAATCTAATTGATTTGTGAGAGGATAGGTGAGTAGCTCCCGATTCCATCTTGGAGCCGTCAGTGAAGACAGAGGTGCAAGCTTCGGTGCAGATTTTCCTCTCGATCCAATCCTGCCTATTTGGAAAGATAGCCATAGCGCGACCCTCAAACTCTAGTTTGCGGATAGAGATATCTGTTCGAAGTTCGGATAAATACGGTGTTAACTGCCCGAAAATGCTACCATGTTTCTTGAAAGATTATTGCCAGAGGCCAATCTCCTTAAACCTGATTGCACTTTGAGCTACGATGGAAATAACGTAAAAGTCTATGGGAAGTAAGAACATTCAGGGCAGCACTGGGGCAAGTTTTATATGCTCCGGTGATGCGAATGCATACAGTCCTTTGCACCCTCCCCAGATCAGTGATATTATAACCCTTCCGAAGAGCTTCCGTGTAACGTCATGACTGAGGAAAACGGTTTCGCATCTTACCGATATCTTTCGATACCTTAATTTACCCAGCCTTATTAGCATTATCCGAACTTTGCCAAAGTAGGGGCGAAAGGACACCCCCGAGTGGCGTCCCTCTGTGAATGAATCTAGTGACTTTAGCCCCTCTTGCCATCGCATTAACTTTCGGATAGGTCTTTCCACCTCTAGTCTCCTAATGTGCCCTAATGTTATTAAAAGTACTCTATATATCTATGAAGGCCGCCAAGAGCACTCTATATATGTAAGTATCTATGAATGCCTTCTAGAGATTTTTCCACAGTCCCTACGGCGTCGAGTAAGGCTGATTCTGTGGATTTCCCTTTCAGGTAAGCATGTTGGGCTAGAGATAATTTGGATTTGATGTGCTCTCGGATATGATAATCAATCAATCTTTCAAACACCTTTAGGATAAATGGGAGATTATGGGAGTATATAGCATAAATATTTCTACAAGTCATATTGGGTATACTCCATGTATGAGCCATGCATTTGCTGCACATATTATCGTGATTATATTAGACCTTTTACATAAAATACTCAACGTGGTATCGTTTTCCTCTGAATTTTCTTCTTCACTTAGCTCTCCCAAGTCAGCGTCAAGTTCGTCAACCGCACCATAATCCTCATCAGTTCAATAATATCACCTTAGCCAGAAATTTTTCAATTTCCTCGTTCAATGAATATTGTTTTTTCATATTCAATCAAATCTGTATAGGGCCATGTAAAATTTGCTTTTTGAATCGGCTATAAAAAAAAACTAATCAATATTTTTTCAAACCTTTTTTTTTATTTTTAAGATTGAACATTGTCATTTATGAATGAAAAATAAGATCGTTCAAATAACTGCCACGACTGGCTTTACAGTAGGCCATTCGATCAACCGATTCAATCGTCTCTGGATGGTTCGCATAGCATTTGTCCATAACGGCTCCCCACAAAAAATAGTCCAACGGACTTAAATCACAGCGGCCAATTGATATCGGAATTTCGGCTGATTATTCGGTTTTCAAAAACGGTAGTCAAAAGTTCGAGTGTAACTTTGGCAGTGTGACAAGTTGCACCGTCCTGTTGAAACCAAATGTCGTCCATGTCAACCTCTTCAATTTTTGGAAACAACTGGTTGAGCATGTCACGGTAGCGCTCGCCATTTACTGTAACCGCTGAAGAAGAAGAAGACTCACCACTTTGGAAATAGGTTTTCAATATTTCCCAATTTTGTTCAAGCGTATAGCGTCCCATTTCGTAAATGTCAAACCTTTAAGTATGAACACATTTGGCATGTCATTTGTGTTACCATTCTCAAAATAATTGGTGGTTGAAAAAGCAAAGGCTTTATTGCCCACAATCGATAAAACGGTTCCTATATACAAGCAACTACCGCACCTGAGCGTGCGCACGCAACTTGGGCTCCTCGAACTTCCAAAGCTGTACGAAAAATTAAAGCTAAATCAATGGAGGAAAATAATAATAAAATGTAAACTACCATCGAGCGCCGACGAAATAATGAAGAATGTACGTCTAAGGTAAAAAAATCTAAATAATCGATCTGAACAGAACACCATGTACAATTGTTTCTTTCTGACCGCCTAGGCGAGTAAACTTTATGCAAAAAACAAACAAAACTTTTTGTCCACAGTTAACACAGTAACGGGCAACCAACATTGGAAGAAACGGCCTTGTGCCACTGCAGCCACCAATTTGGCATAGACAATCAGCATTGTTCCGCGTGCAAGCTGCCACTAAAACATTTCTCAACACAGCCAACGCTTAGATGGCTTTTGGCAAATTTTTACTACGAACTTTATTTTTTATTTTTCAATAATAACTTATAAAATTACACTCAAATATTTATGTAATTTTGCTGGTTGCTACTTAATAGGTACTGGTCAGTGCGCGTTGAACTGCTAGACGAGTACAGCAAAGTTTGCGGATAGGTTTAATGCAGCTGTAATTTAAAAATATGCATACACTGATATATGTATATGCAACTATTTTTGGGCTTTAAAGAAAAAAAAACTTCTTTGAGTTTAGTAATTTATAATTGTCCAGTAATAAATCACACGCTTTTGTGGAAATATTTTTGTTTTTATTTAATTCCTGGAAACCCAGGTGAAATCAGAGTCGAATATGTTCATTTATAAACTTTGATTTCTCTAACATTTGATTGTTTTTTTTTGGTTGGTTTTTTATAATAAATAAATATCTTCGTAGCTGACAGTAACAATGGTTTTTGGTTAATTTTATTCAACGAAATTGCATTCAAATTGGCGCTAAGCACAAATAATCGGCCAAATCCTTTTTCGGAGAAGCTGCCCTAAAAATGAATGTCAACTACTTACCACGACAGTCGGTTCTACGTAACCGGAAAATTCCGGATTTATATCCCGCCAAGGACTCTCAGTTCAGCAGCATTCCCCGTATATGTATGGGAAATGTTTATGTTGCTACAACAACAACAACAACGAATATCAACTGGTTGCTTAACACTTCGTTGAAGTTGTCAATTATCAGCAGAACAAAGGGGACCAACGTATGCAACTATTCGCTCAAAGGAAAGATTCACCCGGCAATGATACGTTGCCAATTCCATTCTGAATTTGCCTTACCCCATGCAAGTTTTTCTTCAATATGTAATAATGAGAACAGCGGTTTTTTTTTCGACATGTTCCGGAATTTGAAATTCTTTTGCCAGTAAACGTCTTCGAACCGGTATTTGGATACATTAACTCCACTTTTCCTTGAAACTGCTTCAACTTAATGCAACAATAAGATTGGCTTCGTCACGAACAAATCAATGATCTTCTGACCTTTCTTTGGATAGGTATTTTTTTGTTGAGCCTCGTCCACGAAATCGTCAACGTTTTTAACTTCGGTATATCATTGCACTCGTTTATTTACGGACAGGACATTTTTGGACCTTTAGGGTGCGCACATCGGAGCATTGCTTCAAACCGTTTTTCGTACGTGGCATCCATTTTGTAAAAATCACTTACGCTTTCTAATTCTCTCACAAAACTAACAAATTGCACAACGTGTATTGTGAAAGGATTCGCCTATTACTTACATACTTAATTGGCCGTAACAACCAGCTACCGAATTACAGCCTGCCGAATAATGGTTCGCCAGGTGTTCTGTTTTCCTCCGCCTATTTAGCAGCATTTACATTGTTTGCAATATTTTTTAACAGAACTCTAAGTTTGAATTTTGCCAGTCATGCAAAGGTCTGCTAGACGGACTGTAACTATAGCAATAGGACTCATTAACAAGTTTTGACCATTTATTGCACCTTATTTTATTTTTGTAATTTTTTTAAAATCGTATAAATCTAAATTTCAAACCTTGTGGAAATTTAAAAAAGGGAACAAATTTTCTTCAGCATTTCACACTTTTTAATCAGCATTTTTATTAAAATTTCAGATATGCAGTTTTATAGCCCATTGAACTTTGGTATAATAGGTAGAAGTTTTAAATGGCTCAAAAATTTCATTGATTTTTGAAAAAAAAATTTTTGTTTTGCTGGCAGCCTTTTGCATTTCCTCCTATAACGAATGCTCAGCATTTTTAATATGGAAGAAAACACTGAACAGTGTGAGTGATTTTTGAGCCACTTCAAATTTTCACTTCGAAAAATTCAAAGAGCTATAAAGCCGCATAACAGCATTTTTTATAAAGAAACGAATTAAAAAGTGTGAAATTTTGCTGCGAATTTTTTTTTAATTTGTTAAATTTCTGTAAATTTTACAAAAATTTTAGAACTTTAGAACTAGAATTATAAAACGATGAAGGGACTAATTATGTGAGCACAAGTGAATATCTGACTCAGTTTTCGGCTTTTAACACCTACCATGTTTTCTGCCCATAATCCATCGGCCGGCCCTTCTCTTCGCCATCATCCGAGACAACGTTATGAGCCGATTGACCTTGCACAAAAGAGGCATCGTATGGTGTTTCACGAGACATCTTAAGTACCGGGACTTCGTCGATGACATCTGCCTCCTCTCTCACAAGCTCACTGGCATGCAAGCGAAGGCGGACAGACTATTTTCGCTGGCACGCACTGTCAGACTGGAAGTCAACATCTATAATGGTTGACGGCTGCCCGTTGGAATATGTCAAACGCTTCTGCTACCTCGGCTGCACTATCACAGCAGACGGCGGAGGAGATGAAGTTGTCAACTGCAAGGTCGGCGTTCGGGCGAATGCATAGAGTATGGACGAGTTCGCAAATCTCCAGGCCTTTGAATATTCACCTCATGAGTGAAGTCAGTATTGTTGTACAGAAATGAAACATGGCTGGTATCTCTAACACCATCACACAGAGGCTAAAATTTTTCGTCAACAGATGCCTCCACATCATCTGTAGAAAATTCTAGCCGAAGCAACGACGCGCAGTGAATATCAACGAATGAGGAGCCCATCCTATGGCAAGTCAAGCGCAAAAATTAGCAATGGATAGATCATACGCTTAGAAACCCACCAGATAGCATCACGAGAATGGCACTGAACTGGAACCCGCAGGAACCAGAAGTCGCGGTCGGTCAATGATTACTTGGAGAAAGTCGATGTTACGCGAGTTAGCAGATGCCGTGAAATCATGGGACTGCGCAAAAACAACAGCCCAGAACCGTATAGGATGGAAGAGTCTTGTCGGGGTCCTATGCTCCCGAGCGGAGTAAATAAAGATAAAAAAATAATAGTAATCCATATGCATAATATAATTGTGGATATTAGTAATCCAAGCCTTTCTTCGTTCAGAACTATTAAAGTCCACAAAAATTGTGATAATACACCTCTTTGCATCCAGCTAAATGCAGATGGCTGAAAACTTCTGTTTCTTCGTCAGATTCGCAGACGAAAAACGGAATCTTCATTTTTCAGCCAAAAGATATGCCAAAAGTCCACCTCAATTAAATAAATAATTGGCGCGTTCACTTCTGTTAGGTGTTTGGCCGAGCTCCTCCTCCTATTTGTGGTGTGCGTCTAGATGAAATACACTCGGAGGTTTGCCATTGCCTGCCGAGGAGCGACTGCATTAGGTATTTCATGGTGTTTCATGCACTGAGATTCCAACCTGCGCACTAACCAAATGGTAGTCACCAAATACTGAAATATCAACTACACTCGAGGTCGGCAGTGTGATAGCGGAACCGTGGCGATTTACGTCTTTGGTTTCGTGCTGAAAGAGATACCAATCAGTGCCCAGCTGAGACTTTTAAGCGCTGGAGTACACGATCTTAATTGATGTTGTACTAAGCGGGTTATAGAAGCGCAGGCACGATTTTAAGGCCAGTTTTGCGGCATAGTATCCACATTAGTTTCGTGTTTGGTGGTGACTTAATTCACAATTGTTGCATGTGGTATATTGGGCCTACATCCATTCGAATTTTTCTTGCAGTATTGAACACTGATTGGCTAACGGTGCATATTAAAATCTTTTGATTAACACGGCAAATAAACCGATTATTTTTTTCTGCAAGGTGAAGTCCAAAATAAACAAGACTGACGTCATAAAAATGTTTTTGATGGAATTGCTCAGAATTCAACATTCGAAAGACCTCATAAAAGAGGCGATAAGAGACGAAAACTTCCTTTACAACATTGTAAATGATGATGAAACATGGAGTTTCCAACATGAACCTGAAACTAAGCGTCAAAGTGTCGAATGAAAGGTCCCAGACGAGCCGCCACCCAAAAAATCGCGTTTGGAAAAGTTAAAAATGAAGTCGATGCTGATTTGTTTTTATGATTCCAAGGGAATTGTGGCATCGCACTCTTTGAATTTGCCCTGAATACTGCAAAGGAGGAATCGATCCACTCTCGTGACTGATTTTTTGGTTCGAAATTGCATTTTAACCATCAGTCACTCACCGTATTCACCTGATATGGCTCCCTGTGACTTCTAACTATTCGGAAAATTGCGTTCGACCATGAAAGGAAAACGTTTTGCGTCCGTAGAGGCTTGCACTGACATCCTGAAGGACATTCCAGATTCCGGTCAATGATCTGCAACACTCTACCTAAAAGCTTTAAGATCGAGCAAAGCAGTATATCGAGGCCAGAGCGGACTTTTTTGAATAAATAAACTCGAAGTTATCAGAACAAAGCTCCTGTCGTTTTTTTTAGTTCAGTCTTGTTTCTTTTGGACTTCGCCTTGCATTTTGCCTTCACAAATCACTTCTTCGTTTTCTACTTTGACGTGGCATTCTGATGTACAACATGTTGTTGTTGGCCTAGTGCCACCGCCATTAATAGATTTACCTTGGTTTTGTTTAAAAAATTTGAAATTTTGATGCAAATTTGTTAACTTTTATTTTAATTTGCACAAAGTGTGAAACTTGAATTTATGTACATATATGGTGTGGGTTTTTAGAAGAATAAACTGTATTTTCATAAAAAAAATGATTGCAATGTGAAAACAAATAGGGTATGTTCAACAATGCATTATAATGCGCAACATACCATTTCAGAGTGAGCAGTGCGTTCAAAAATGCAAATGTGGCAGTACTGCAAATGCAACGCGTTCTTAAACGTCATTTTTGTATCAAAAGTCGTGCATTATTTGCAGCAAAAATTTCCACACTGCCAATAAATACGCTAGTACAATGTCTGATGAAAAGTGGGTATTTAATTATTTATTTTAGCTTTAATTACACAAATTGATGAAAAATACGATATTTAAACTTTATTTTATTATACTTTTCTTGGTTTTAGTGATTACTTTAGTACATCGGAGATAAAATTACTGCTCAGAGTCCGACTGAACATGGAGAACGAGTTCACGTCGGGAAGGAGGAAAAAGAGCGTGCTCTGGGCTAAGGTCGTAGATGAAGTAAAAAAAGTTAATAAAGATTTAAAAATATATAGAAACATCGCCCAGCGAAAATTTTCTAATTTACTCATCACATATAAGCGAATAAAAAAAAGAAACAATACATCCGGTAGAGAATCAACATCATGGCTTCACTACGAAGACTTTGATGAGGTGTATGGTACCAGGCACTCAATCAATGTGCCCACTCAAAATTTACAAAGCTCAGTTGAGCTGCCGATGTCGATATTAACGGAACCTAATGATGTTGAGCCATCAAATTCTCCACAAACTTCAAGTCGTACAACCGCACAGTCTCGAAAAACTTATTTTTGGGTATTTTCCGTTTTGATATTAAACTTTTGACAAGATATGTCCTTCTTTTCAGCTTTACACGGTTTTTTTTTCGTAAATTTAATAAAAGACTATCGGCTTTTTCCTCACATACATCGTCCATGACCAAACTTAGTAACAATTCCATTTTACTGCATAGCGCGTTCATAAATGCAACAAATCTATTTGCAATTTTTCAACAAATCTATCAGTTGCATGAATTGTCACATTGACAGTGCTGCCAGCGCTGCAAGTACTGCGCATTATAATGCGTTCCTGAACATAGCCATAAATTGTCGAAACTTGTCAATAAGTCCCTGTTCTACAGTTTTTTTTAACGCAGTGTAGTTCTGAAGTAACTGAAATGCTCACTATTGCTGGCTTTTTCCCGCAGGGTATGCAGCCACATAAATTCCAGCATTAATAGTTGTTAAAATGTATACATATGTACATACGTTTGTTTGTAATTACAATAGGAACATAAATTTTGCTCGAATTTCGCATTTGAACGACGACAAGTGTTGTATAAATGTTTCCACGCGCACATATTTTCGTTTATGGAGGTCAACTTCTTTTCGTTATTTGCTTTGAGTCGTTGCGAAATTTACACCAATTACATGCATTTTTTGCATTAGCACTAATGGAAGTGCAAAAATAAAAAGCTGAAAAACAAAGTAAATATAAAATTTATAAATTTAAGACCACAACAAATGAATTTGTGTGGCCAACTCGCTTCTGGGTAATTACAAGTAGATTGAAAAGATTGTTGTGTGGACGCGTACATTCGAAAACTTTGTTGGTTGTTTTATTACGAAAATCGCTGCTTATATGCAATTAGTTAGTGAGCTTCACAAGCTCACCAACACACATACATACAAGTATAGGTGTGTGGTATATACTCACATACTTACAATTTATAAAACATACACACATACAATGATGTGTTTGTATGCGGATATAACAAATACATATATACAGGGGATAATCATATGATTCTTTTTGGATTGTTGTTGGCTTAATTAATTAAGACACAATTTCTTTAAATTACGCAATAAGGTCGTTATAATGTGTGTGTGTGTAAGTGTGTGTGATGTATAATTTTTCAGCGATAAACGTGCATGATATTCACACATACATACACATATGTACATATATCGTAATGCATGTGTGTGCGCGTGTATGAACGCAATTCTAGCATAATAAATGACAATTTTTAATTCTAAGCAACATTGGACAATTATTAAATACAAAAATCGCGCTTTTTAATGAGTGAATAATTTAGAATAATCGCTGTGTGATGTACATAACTGTGTATATGCATAATGCATATTTGAGTAACATAACAATTTTAGCATTTAATGCACTATTCATAGGCCAGCTGTGGTCTTTACATTCATATTCTTACATAAATACTCGTTTCAAGAAAATTAGTATAAGGAAAATCGTTTTAGTAGAATAAAGAATGGACACGAAAAAAAACTAGTCGTTTGTGTTTACACAGCACTTGCGTAAAACTAACTTTAATTAGGCTGCAGATGGACTAAACTGATGACGAACCGTTCATGACCGAGCGACTGTCGCAGATCCTCCTTTCATTAAGCACTTTCTATGGGCGAAGCACATGGAACAGGTAGGCATCGCAGACAGTGTACTCTGCCCAGCATGTGGAGAGGAGGATAAGACGGCGGATCATTTTCCGTTTGCAGCAATGACATTAATAAAATTGCGAAAGTTAGAATGGGAGCGCTAAGCGATATATATAATACCCAACAGATGCTCAGATGCGTCGCCCAAAGAAGCTATTTTGAAAAAGATCTCCTGTGGCAATGACACGAATGCGTGAGGTAAAGTCTCAAGACAAACCCAAACAGATGAAAAGTCGATATCGAGGAACGATGTTCCAATTTTCCGATGCCCCATTGGACACAAAGTAATGGAGGCTGCCGATAGCGTACAACCCCAATACGCAATTAAGAGAAGAACTTGGACACAGGTATCTAGTGTTTCTAAATGGCATAAACACAGCTCCAACTTGATGAAATTTCTTTAAGCAGTCCCAGGGTGGAATCAGCCAAGAGGAGAGGAATGTTATAGGGTGTGACGGCACTTTTGATGAAGTTTCTGACATTTTCGATTTTAACCTCCTCTGCAAAAAACAAAAATACTTGAGTTGGCACTGATGTGTTAAGAACCAACCACCTTAGCTCCTTGGCACCACAAGATCGACTCAGAATTCTTCGGAGGTCGGGCAGATTTAAAGAAAATGAAAAAGGCAACCCGAGTGCAGACAATGGACTTAATTGTGTCTGAGTGCTGTACTTGCTAGTCTGTTCCGAGACAAAGAAAAAAAAAAAACGAATTAAAAAATAAAAAATAGCTTGTTATTAAAAATTAAGTGCACATGTTCACACTGTTTGTTGTCATTATCCTTCCATAAATATGGCTGTGTGATTATGGCCGTTAGAACATACGTCAAAGCGGGCTTTAAGCAGATTCAAGGCGCTGAGTTTTAAACTGCAACGGAAGCAAGAGGAGTCTCAGATGCCTTTAAGCTAAAAATATTGCACTAGTGCACTAAAAAATGTTTGGTTTGCCAAGCCATCTGCCAGTGTGGTATGAAAAGCAAAATGTTCATTACCACGGACATCATAAATCAGGAAATTTATAAGAAGAAGTGTTTGCAAAAACGTTTGCTGCCATTCATAAAACAACATAAATGCTCAGTTTCGTTCTGGTCCGATCTAGCATCGTGTCGTTATAGTCGTCTTAGTATGAACTGGTATGGAAATAGCAGGGTAAATATAGGACCACTATCCACCAAACTGTGCATAATTGGACAGCCATTGGAAAGTGATGGCCACTTGCTTAAAAGAGAATTGTTAAAAGAAAATTGCTAAAACTGAAAAAAGAAATTAAAAATGAGCAGCTGTTTAAAATTAATTGGCAGAGAGCGGCTGATACCGGTACAAAAACTGATGTCCATCGCTTAGTGAGCGGAGTTAAATTTAAATTGCGCTATTTTGTTTATAATAAAGAGAATTCATATGAGTTTTTTGTTTAAAAAATACGCTTAATAAAGAAATATGAATTAAAATTAAGAAAAAAATAAATAAAATAACATTAAAAAAAACATTAAAATAATAAAAAATAAATTTAAAAAATATATGTAGATAAATAAATAAATAAAAATAAAAAAATAAAAACTTAAAAAAAAATTAAATAAAAAAATAATTTAAAACAAGTAAAAAAACAAAAAACAAAATAAAAAAAAAGTTTTTACGCTTAATACAAAAAAATGAATTAAAATTATAAATAAGAAAAAAATAACATAAAAAAATAAAGAATTAAATTTAAAAAAATTGATAAATAAAAAAAAATTTAAAAAAAGGTGAAATAAAAATAAAATTAAAAAAAAAAAAATAAAATAAAGGAAAAAATAAAAGCAAACATGATTTTAATGCCTTATCTAATTTTGATGTTATAACGATTTTCGCTCGACCAAATATTTTTCGTGTCCATTCTTTAACTGCATTTCGCATGCAAAAATAAATTTAAAATTTACACAAATCTATATAATAGCAGAATAATTTAATTCAGTACAAATATAATAAAAACTTTCTGCGTTTTGTTTTTTCTTATTTTTTTTGTTCTTTCTACAAAAAACAAAACACAAAATAAAAAATAAAAAAAATTTAATTATACAGAAATCACTACAAACATAAATATGTGATGTCACAAATTACTAGGTAGACTTATTCTAAGAAAGTACATACATACATACATACTAAAAAATAGCATTATATTTCGAAACATCAGTCGCTTGTAAAGCTTAAGACAAAAAACAAAAAAAAATTTGGCGCCTAACAGTATGCTAAACTAAGAGCATACTTGGAAAATGCCGCACCATTGCTAAGGCATTCACTAAATACCCCTACTGTAATTCATAGTTTTAGGCTGCTCTTCATTTGCATTGCTACAAAGCTTCTGACCCATTGCAGCCGCGCCATTCTGTAGGTACTTCTTTACTCTGCACCATTCATATGCTCAAGCTCACATTTTCTTTTCTTTCTCTGTACTTTACACACGCTTCGTCGATTCTTCAGAGGGCGGCCGCACCCAACCACCGTAGCGTCGTTCCATTTCGCGCGCCACCGCCAAACAAAGATGATCTTGTCCTGGATTCGCAACCACCTGTATGCCCATTGGTAGATTTCGCCTATCCAAACCGATCATACAGTTGGTGACTGGCAGTCCCAGCGTATTGAATATCGCCATATACATGGGCTCCAATAGTTTGTGATAGATTTGATAGTGACGATGCGCCGTATTCGGGAAGGTTGGATAGAGAAAGACGCCATCGGTGCCGAGTAGCTCTTTGAATTCAGTCTTGAGCGCCTCAATGATGGTGGCCAAGTGCTTGTGGCGCGAATTTGGTATAATCTTCATGAAATTCTGCAAATGTCCGAATATCACCGACGGCAGGATGCTATCCGAACAACCGAAGAAATATTTCACGGTCTCTGTGCAAACTGTTTTCGGGCGTTCGCCTTCCTCTGTTTTATAATAGATAGTCTCGATATTTTTCATGGTCAACATGGCGGAGAGTGAGATATCGAGTGAAAGTTTCATTTTTCGTATATTCACGCGCTTCGCATTGAAATCGGTAGCCACGCGATTAATGGCAGCATGCAAATCGCGACTCAGCGGGCGCATCATGCCCGACGGGCCATCATTATCCATGAAAAAGAAACGTATGCTCTGTATGCAAAGTTCGCGTTCGAGCGTCAGCTTGGGACCTGTTGGATCCAACATGCATTTAAGTAGTAATGGCAGATCCTTAGCATAGCGTGTCATTGGTGCAATGGTAAAGAAGTCACCCCACTTGGGATAGTCACTGGTTGGATGATGTCCTTTGAATGACACTGAGTAGGGTGTGGGCTTATGGCCCCATATGCCGCTAAACATGGCTGGCAGACGTGACGAGCCGCCAATGTCGGACGTGAGTCCCAATAGCGATGCACCACTAGCCAATAAGGCGGCCTCCCCACCCGACGAGCCGCCAGGTGTGCGCTTCAGATCGTACGGGTTCTTTGTTTGGCCCGTCACATTGTTGTAAGTCTCCCAGAGCAGGCAAAGTTCGGGTGTGTTGGACACCAGCAACACTATGCCACCACAGCGCTTGATTTGCTCCACCACGGGCGCATCTGATTTGGCAATTTGTGGCGTCTTGAAGACACGACCCGCCTGATTGGTCAAACCTTTGACGGCGATGCTCTCCTTCACCGTCACTGGTATGCCCAGCAGCGGTGTGTTCTCCTCCATTTCCTCGATGGTGTTGATGCCGGACGCAATAATACGATCGGTTTCGCGTGCCTCTTCGAGCGCTTCCTCAAAGCGATCCTGTACGATGGCATTGATCAACGGATTCACCTGCTTACACCGCTCGATATACGCCTCGACTACCTCTTCGCTTTTAATCTGAAAAAAAGAAAGAAGAAAAAGGTTGATCAGCTTATTGCGATTATTTTTAGGATATAGAAGTATTACACGAATAAATGCGTTTAATTTGAAAGAAAAGGAGAGAAAAATTTAGTTTGAAAGATAAACAAAATTTAAATAAATGTATCAATAAAAAAACTTTGTAATTCTCTACACCAAATACGTGTGAAACGCAAGTCAACTAGACGTGCGGCCAGCTCAACGGAATGAGTAAGTAATTTGGATTTGTTTATTTGTTTTTGTTGTTATATGTGCAAGTAAATATTAAGATCTGCATACAAAAACATTCGCACGATCATTAATTGAATGGAACTCACCAATCGTTAAACTGAAGCTGTCATTGACTGCCATCAATTTGCATAATTTCCAGTAAATGATAGTCAAAACTCACTTTGTAACGAAGGCTCTGCTCTGTTGGCCCTGCAACCCTGAATTCAGCAGAATGCTAATGCACATACATACAAACTGCATACACTTGCACATATATTTAAAATTCATAGTTTCTAAGACAACTTGTTGCTAGCGCCAATAAGGCTGCTCTGGCTAACTGGGTGACTGTTGGAAAGGCTGCGCGCGGTACTTTGTATGATGATTTCGCCATTAATTGCCTGCTGTTAATTTTAATGAATACGGTTATTACTCCATTTCATTGCGACCCATCATTAAAACTGACATTAAAACCCCATTAATGGCGCTTCCGAAGGCGATGCGCACGCGATTGAAGGTTTGAGTGCACGAAACACTTGATTTTGCATTTTGGACTTTGATTGAATTTCATAGAAAATTTCAATTGCGATGAAGAAATTTCTCTAGAAAGATGTAGCATTGAAAATGTGTCTAATTTGGAATAGTAGATAGTGAAGGCGAATACCGAGAAGAATATAAATTACGAAATTAAATGAGCAAAGTATTGAATGAGTCGTACTGAGATTTGTTTATGGAAGATTGTTTTTTTTTTTTTGTTGAATGTAAGATTTTAAAGTGATTGGTGTTTTCTTTTCTCGCAATAATGTTGAACACATAATGCTCCCACTGCGGTCAGAGTTGTCAAATGTTTACGCTATTTTCTCAGCATATTCATAGGGTTGCGAGTTCATTCCTAAAACTTTCGCATTCTGACCAGGTGAATGTGTGACATTTTCCACCCTCTACGAAAAGTGAAGGTGAACGTGGTAGCATCGCGAAACGTCATGGAAGTGGTCATCAAAAGACTACAACGTCATGTGAAATGGTTCAAAACCTGAAGAAGCGACTTGAGCGAAATCGCCGACGAAGTGCCAATCAAATGATGAAAGAACTTAAAATATCTGCCGCATACTGAAAATTATCTCAAAGTAAAGTCTTGCAAGATGCAAAAGGTGCATGATCTCACACCACAGCAACAACAAGACAGACTTGAGAGAGCGAAGGAGTTGTTTCACTTGACCGAAAGCGGTCAATTTCCGAACACTTTGTTTTCTAACGAGGACATTTTCCAAAATGAGGAATTCGTGAACTCCCAAAACGATAGAGTTTTTTTGACCGGCCGTTCATACGAAAATTTGAGTCATCGATTGGCCACGAGGAGGCAGAACCCGCCACAGGTAATGGTTTTGGCCGCTGTAACCACAGATGGGCGCTCTCCAATCATTTTCATTGAGCCTGGCATCAAGGTAAATGCGAAATGTTATCGGGAAAGTATTCTGGAGGTTGCTTTGAAGCCGTGGGCAGACAAACGTTTCGGCGGCAAACGGTGGACGTTTCAACAGGACTTGGCACCGTCTTACAAAGCTCGAGTGAACCAAGAATCGCTAAAAAACAACGTTCCGAACTTCATAACGTCTACTCAATGGCTCTAAAATTCACCAGACGCGAATCCGGATTATTCTCTCCGAACTAAAAGACTCACCAGTTTCGTGGCGCTGAAAAAAGCCATTGCCCATCTTTCGGGCAATTTCCGGATGCCGTTTCTCCAAAATTCTGGCCGCTGCTTGGCTATCCATGACTCAACCCATATTTTGGTAGCCTCGTACGAGGAGAACCGCTGGTCCGCCAAATCGAGACTCATATGCCGGAACAAATGATAATCGGAGGGAGCTATGTCTGGACTATAGGGCGGGTGGGGTAACACTTCCCAGCCAAGCGTTCCAAGGTATTTTTTGACAGGTTGAGCAACATGCGGCCGAGCGTTGTCATGTTGCAAAATAACCTTGTCGTGCCTTTTTACCGTTTCCGGCCGTTTTTCTTTCAATGCCCGGCTTAAACGCATCAATTGCAGTCGGTAACGATCCCCCGTGATTGTTTCGCCCGGTTGGAGCAGCTCAAAATATACGACGCCGACCTGATCCCACCAAATGCAGAGCATGATTTTCTTGCCGGGCAAACCCCATGATTTTTTGCGTTTTGGGTTATCGTACTGGATCCATTTTTCGTCGCCAGTCACCACCCGATGCAAAAAACCCTTCCGATTTTGTCGCTCGATCAGCAATTCGCACGTAAAAAATCGCCGTTCGACGTCGCGCAGCTTCAACTCGTACGGGACCCAATGTCCTTGCTTTTGGATCATTCCCATCGCTTTTAGACGCTTGCAAACGGTTGATTTATCAACGCCCTATGATTCAGCAAGCTCTTTTTGGGTTTGGCACGAGTCCTCGTTTACCAATTCCCCCAATTCCGCGTCCTCGAACTTTTTGGGCTGGCCAAGACGCTCCTTGTCTTCGGTGTGAAAATCACCACTTTTGAATCGCCGAAACCAGTACTCACATGTTGAAATCGACAATATTATTTTCACACATTTCTTACTTGAATAAAAGTAATTTGCCAACTAACTTTATAGCCTTTTCAATTGATTACACTTCTAGTGACGGACCCTGTACAGTTGAACGAAAACTTTAACTGTTACAAAAATGGGTTTGAAAGACGCACTCTTGTTTTTCAGAGTCCTACTTATTTCCTGTATAAACTGCTCGAATTCCCCCCACATGTTCTCCACTGAGATCTGGAGAAATTAATGGTCACTCAATGGGCAATTCAAAGTGCCATGAGATGGAAAACCAAATTTTCGTCAGAGTTCACAATGAAAAATGCAAGCAATTTATACGAAAGTAAGCTTATGTACCCTTCGGAATTCTTGCGTGTTGATGGGAAGATGATATTAATATTTTAAACTGTACTCACAGCTCACCACACCACCACAGAGATCCAACGCTTCTCCAAAACTTACTTAATCCATCAGGCCCAACTAAGGTAAGATTTTTTCATCATAAAAGATATTCTTAAAAAAATGCTAAAATTTAGAAAACTTACATAAGTACATTTTCGGAATATTTTTATTTGTTTTACTCTGCCAGATCCTAATTACGATCCATATTATTGTATAACGAGCGAAGGTTTTCCATCTCATTTTGTTGTCAACTGCAACTTTTGGCGCTGGCGTCATTTTAGAGAACTTAACATTTTCCGAACGCTTTAAAACTCGGCTTAACGTAGGCCGAGAAGCATTGAGGTCACATTCAGCCGTAAGTTCTTTGTATTGTTTCGCGCCACGCGAATAATTTTTCGCACTTAGCGGGTGTTTCAAATTTGTTTTCATTCTGTAGGTCCGCAGAGTGAAATATGATTATTTTGGATTGATTAATGTAAGAAATTTTTGTTTCATAGTTTTTAAAAAATTTTGAAGTAAATAATTTTCTTAGAAAAAAATTTTCAATTTTTTAAAGTGGTCCTATTGCGTGAATTTTTTTTATAAAAACGTCACTCTTTAGATAATTTATTAAACTTTAAAAAGCTGCTGTGTGTTTTGACATTTTCTCACAAATTGACGGGACCTAAAGTTTCATGCCGCCTCCGAATGGCAGATTGTTTTTCATGCGAAGCTTTTTCATGGCAGAAATACACTGGAAGGTTTGCCATGGTCTGCTCAGGAGCGATCGTTATTAGAAAAAAACTTCTAACATCAGGGGTTTTTACTTGTTCCAGATAAAAAAAAATTGCATTGGCTTTAACGCCTATCATGAAGGAATGCCCGACTCACGCGGAACCATGTTTTTGTGTTTTTAAATTTATTAACGTGGAAAAGTTCTAAGGTTTGACGAATTGTTAGCAAAATGAGTTGCAGATAGGTAGGTTATTCACCCGTCTACCCTAGCTTGGTGATAGGACGTCTATTGGTACCTCAAAGCAGGTGTGTGCTTGTTTTGGTACGGCAAAGGTATTTTATTTTCCACCTACTCCTATGCCCCAATAGGAGCTAAAGGAAAAACATTAAAAAAAAATGCAATAAAAATAGTCTCTCTCAATAACAATTTATACGTAATCAAGCTAAAGAGGTGATCATAGGAAGAAGAAAAGTGTGGAGAGCAGAAAAGTCACGTTCGCAGCAGGTTGAGCGAAGTCATAGCAAGTATGGCGATGAACGACAGAATAAACCACATTCGACCACCCAAGCGGCCACTGAAGAGATGGCACGAATGCTCGACTCCGAATCCACTGAACTACAGTAAAAGTTATCCGAATATATTAGTGTAAACAGGAATTTTCCTAACTAAACGAAGAAGAAGAAATGCAAAGTTCAAATAAATCATTCAAATAAACCATCTAAGTTTCTTTTTCAAAATTCAAGAAGGGAGGTCTTAATTTGACGCTACGTAAAAAGTTTTTAAAAAATAAATTATGACAGTAAATTATAAATAATGAGATATAAAGCACGAACAGATTACAGCAATCCATAAAAGTACCTACATACGTATACATACATACATATGTATATGGATACATGTTTGGTACATTTATTTATAGTTCAACTCATTCAATTATTCAATCGAGTAGCAAATTTACGACTATAAAAAACGCTTGCATTTTAATTATTGACACTTTCCACATTAATTAAATACAATAACTACAATTATATAATAATTGATATTAATATATATTTATATGCATATAAATATGTTAGTACGTATGTACATATATGCAACAGTGCTGACAATATTGCACAATTTCGGCTATACACGTAAATTTTTTTTATAAAAATAATGTTTATACTACAGCAAGAACCATCTAACTCAAAGGTTTTGAGATTATAAAATTAAAAAAAAAAATCAAAAAAACTCATCAAAATTTGAAGCTTTTTATTAGAATATATAGAAAAGTATGGAATATCGAGGGAAATCTGGAGAAATCAGTAATAATGATGTTTAGGCAAGGCGGAAAATTACCGCGTCGGGAATAATTGCAACTTGCACGTACCGTCTTTTTCGGAAAATAAAACAACCTCCGAAAATAAGCCCTATCATGATTTTCAGAACTTTTTGTAAAATAAGACATCCCCAGAAAATAATCCCTAGTTAAAATAATGCGGCAACACGAATTTTTTAAAAATGAGCACAAAACGAAAGAACTATTCCGTCGAGTATAAAAAGGGAATCGTGGAAGGTTCCAGGGTTGTAAATCTTGTCAATCTGTGTCAACTGGTCGACCAAGGAAATGAGGAAAAACGCAGAGTTGGATCAGGTCGGCAGCCGTTATTTTCTGAGTTGGAAGATTGCATCTGGGAATGGATTGCAGGCAGGAGAGCAATGGCTTTGGTTGTGCGCAGGGCTGATATTCAAAAATTTGCGATTGAAACAGCAATTGAACTGGTTGGACAACTTCCTTAAACTGTCTCTAAGGTGATCAACAACATTATTTAAGCTGGAAGACAATGAAGTTATTAAGCGTGCACTTGCGTTTGAGCTTTTTGTTGATGGCATCGATTTTTCGAAATACCAACTCTCCAACATGGTTGCTATGGATGAGACCGCGGTATTCCTAGGCCAAGGAGCTCGAACGACAGTTCACCGCAAGGTTTCTTCGTCAATTTACGTTCCTTCTACCAATTACGATAGTGTAGGTGTTACCTGTGTTTTGGCGATTCGTCTAGATGGCAAGAACTTTTCGCCATTTTTAATCACTAAAGGTAAAATATACCAGATTCAACGTGTTTCAGAAATTTATGTCATTGAAAGTGAAAAAGGCTGGTGCACCCAAACAGTAAGTGGGTTGATTTTATGCTGTCACCACTGTTGAGGGTTCAGAATAGAGGATTACTAGTTTGGGATTCAGTGAGTACTATCACCGCACAAAATATATGAAAAACTTTCTTGCTGACAGGAAGCTTGATCAAATAATGATTCCGGCAGGAATGACTGCTTACCTCCAGACACTTGACATTGCAATAAAGAAGCCATTCAAGGATCATTTGCGAATGGAAATCAATGAATATATCAAAACAAAGTGGTGAGAAATCAACGAAGTAATTTTGTAAAACCAGGCGTACAAGAAGTTGTGAATTGGGTAAAAAATTCATAGAACAAAATAACTGCAAGTGATGTTTGTAATGCACTACGAACAGACTACTTAGACAAGAAGTATTCATTTAACGATAGCTACATCACAAGACATGAGAGATTCGGACCAATGATTCAACAGAAAATGGATATGGAGGAAAATCAGAATATAATTCAGAATTTTATTTATGACGAAGTTCCCGAAGAAGACGGCATGACTGTAACTGAATAAATTTAAATTTCTGTATTCTGTGTAATATAAATATTCAATAAAAATATATAAATATACGTTTATTTTTGCCCTCCCCCGAAAATAAGCCCTAGCCCGTATTTTGAACCAAAAAAGAAAGTAAGACAGTGTCTTATTTTCGGAAAAATATTAACCCCTAAAGTGAGCTTTCAAAAACACCTTATAAAGCGTAAAACTTCAGCAAAAGTTAGTATAAATTCAGCTTTGACAAGCTTCTTTTCTAAAAGAGATATAAAACTCAGCTCAAAATGGCATATTTTTCAAGTCATACGCATGCCACTCAAAGTTATGCCGCTCAAGTATGGGGATGGGACTACCCTCTACTTGAAAACTTAAGCAAACTCCAACTTTACTTTGTTAAAAAAATTTGAAGGCTTCTGGAATGCACGCTTACTTTTGCCATAATTTCGGAAACAAATATGGAAAGTGGGTGCATCTATACTCTTGCACTACATCTAAATTATGTACAAAGAACAATTTTTGAGTACAACCACAAAAGACTACCACATAATCTGACACTGAAAGTGTTGCGAAAAAACATTTTCTAGGCTGAATCACTTAGTACAATAGGAATGGAACTCAGTTTAAGAGGGTATGATTGGCAGCCAAACCCAAATGTGTTGAAAGGAAAAACGGAAACGCTTCTAATGATGAGGAATAATAAAATTTGAAATATAAAGAGGGAATGGTCGCAAAAAATTATAAAATTGGTAGGTACAAGATATCCATAATACTTAAACCAAGATGAATTGAATAACACTTGTACACACTGCAAGCTGAATGAAAAAGAAGACGTTGACCACTTTATATCTTGCAATATTACTCAATATTATCACAATTCCGTGTTGCAAATTTCCACAAACTAGCTGCGACATATTAAGATATAGGGAAAGTGTTGTGTGGAAAGAACTATGAGTCTTGAAGACAACTAGTTTCTTAAATAACTGTTGCTTCAAAGTAGAGAGAATTAATTATAATGAAATTACGTGATACGCTAAAAATATGCATAAAAAATTAAATTAAAAAAACTTCATATACAAATACTTCATTTAAAATTAACTTGAGTATCTATAAATGGAAAAAACATTCAGAACTCAACAAAAACATGTCCCATAAGTTGTTAAAATCATGCCTACATTACCAGTAAAAATCACTATGTATTCCCCAAGCAACGCTCTGCTGTTTGCCATCGTTGATTTATTCTAGAACTCAGATCTTCCCACAAAGGAAGAACACGAAGTACCTGTCAAAAATTGTTTTGCAGCCATCTTTATATTTGGCTGTACGAATAAGAAGAATCACAAAGCGTGTCGTCAGTACAGGAGACAAAATCCCCTCGCTTCCAAATGTTTCCCTGTGTAAATGCGCACTAAGCAGAAATTTAAAAAGTTATTAGGTGCGCAACTAAGTTCTCGCTGTTTTTTTTTGAGAAAATACAACTTTATTCGGAAAAAATGGTTAACAGTGAATTATTGAAAGTATTGCCCATCGCTGGCTACTACTTTTCCCCATCTTTCTGGTAGATCTCGTATATCGTCAGGGTAAAATTGTTCATTGTTTGAGGTTATCCATGGATCAAGCCATTTTTTGATGTCTTCATATGAATGGAACTGCTGGTCAACTAGACCATGTGCCATCGATCGGAACAGGTGATAATCGGACGGCGCAATATCTGGAGGATATGGCGGGTGGGATAGGATTTCCTATTTCAATGTTTCCAGGTAGGTTTTAACGAGTTTGGCAACGTGAGACCGAGCGATGTCATGCTGTAGAATCACTTGTTCATGCCTCTCCGCGTATTGCGGCCGCTTCTCGCGTAGTGCCTGGCGCAATCGCATCAATTGAAGTCGATACCGATGAAGTCGATCCCCAGTGATGGTTTCGCTTGGTTTTAACAGTTCATAATAAATAACACCAACTTGGTCCCACCAAATACATAGCATAACCTTCACAGCATGAATATTCGACCGAGGCGACAACGCAGAAGCATGACCGGGCAGTCCCCATGACTTTCTTTTCTTGGAATTGCTGTAATGAATCCATTTTTCATCACCCGCCACGATGCGATGAAGAAAACCCTTCCTTTTTTGCTGTTGGAGCAGTTGTTCACAGGCGAAAACTCATAAGGAACCTTGGCTTTAACTCATAAGGAACCCAAGTCCCCTGTTTCTGAATCATTCCCAAAGCATGCAATCGCTTCGAAATAGATTGGCGGGCAACTCCTAATACTGAAGCAAGCTCTTCTCGCGTTTGACACGGATCCTCATTGAGCAATGCCTCCAATTCAACATCTTCGAAGGTTTTGGCCTTCCTTCACGCGGACGGTCGTCAACATTAAAATCACCGTATTTGAAGTGACGGAACCAATCTCGGTACGTTGTTTCACTTATCCCCGCATCTCCATAAACTTTTTGTAGCTCTCGATGCGCTTCAAGCGCCGTTTTTTACGAAAGAAAGAGAAAAATCAACACTTCCCGCGAATGACGATTATTCGGCACAAAATCAGTCATTTTCACAAAACCAAAAGTATATGATACCAAAACAAAACCACCAATGTGTCGAAGCAGTTTTGTTTACCATATGTCTAAGCTTAGTTTTCGAAATCGGAGCAAAATTGTTTATATGGTTTTTTGGCTATAACTCGTCGACTAATTGATATTTTATCAATCTGCCAAATTATTGCTAGAGACCTGTGCAACAATTACAATTTTTGAAAAAATTGATTTCGAAAATTTTTGTGGTACTTATGAAACAATATACTGAAAATCGGCATTTGACTGCAAACTTCGAAGGGCGATTAAAAAAAAATTCGAACTAACATAAAAAAACGGCGCGATACGGGTCTTCTAATTTCGCCTCTATTTTCACCCGCCACTCTAAGAATGGACCTAATTTTTGCTAACCTGAATTTGTTCCACAGTGTTATGTTAGAATCGGCTAGCACACACTGCTGGCGACATCTTTTGACAAACAGCGGGAACTTAGTTGCGCACCTAATATTATCAATTAAAAAAAATGTTTGTAAGCTAGCGCACAATAAATAATAAAATTCGTAATTTGAAATATTGCTTAACTATTAACTTGAGATTTTAATATTAATAAAAATATTTTACTTTTAAAATATATAAAAAAAAATTCCAAATGATTTATGATGGTCGTAAAATTAGCTGAGGTGATTTATAATAGTATGACTTGATGATTTTAAATATTTATTTATTTATGTATTTAAATTTTTTTTTATATTTTATTTTTTCTCTAAGTAAAGAGCCAAGTCCGAAATTGAATTTTAAATGATAGCGAGAACAGACACAGGTATAATTAAATATATCTATGTACAGTACTATCTCGATAATCCGGACACCCTTAATGTTAGGGGTCGTCCGGATTATGGGGGTGCCCGGATTATAGATAATTTTTTTTTTTCAACTAAACGTTGTTTTTTTGAAATGAACATAACGCGATTCAGATATATGTTTGTACATAAATAGTTTTATTAAATACAGTACAATCACACTTACATAATAATATGTACATCTGTACATAATCAAACATTTTTTTTATTTAGTATGTACTATTTCAAAAAAATTATTAATTTTGGTCTGCTGCGAGTTCGCCAGCAACATTTTATCTGCAGCAGCAACATTTTATCTGCAGCAGCAACATTTTATCTGCAGTTTTATCTGCAGTCTTAAAACTAAAATATCCATAGCCGAAGCGTCAATTTGTTCTGCCCATTGTATAGCCTTGGAAAAAATATTTTTTGTTTCACCGCTACTTATAGTATTTACCGCTTCAACTATGGTTCAATCAGAATCAGCTTCTTCTATATTATTATTTTCTTAATAATAATGTCCACTCAATTCAGTTTGTCACTAAAGAATAAACACAACGCGTGATTTATGCTGTTGCATTTCGTATACATATATTGTTGTTAAAGTACCGCTATTTTACGAAAAACTCACAAAGCAAACTAAAAATTAAAATACATATGTATGTACATATTGCGAAGCAAATTTGAAAAATGTCCGGATTATAGAGTAAAAAATGTTAAACTGTCCGAATTTAGCAGTTGTCCGGATTATAGATGTGACCGGACTACCGCGTGTCCGGATTATCGAGATAGTACTGTACTTGTATTACATAGATATTTATAGATATTTTATTATTTATATTTACTACCTACTATATAATACAAAATTAAATGTGTATAGCAACAACAATAATTGCGCATTTTTCTTTGTCTAGAAGAAGCTAAAGTTTCTGCTTGACTAATTTTCAACTTCATGGCTACGGTCTAAAAACTTCTATGTATATATACATACATACACATACTTATGCGTTTACCCGCAATAAACCGAAGTGGTACACCTATAAAATAAAGTTACATATCTTCGAATAAGTTCAACCATTGGCAGCTTTTACAGGTAAAATAAAGACGTGCACTCATTATGTTTCTATTAATAAAAAAAAATAAGCACCTAAACATAATATTAGGTACCAGGGCGATCGATTATATGAAGTTTTTCGTTCTTCGAAGAATTCCCTATTTCACCATTTACTTCTAAAAAAATGTTTAATATCTTTTGTAGCTTATCATAATCTATAATATAAAAATGAATCGCAAAATGTTTTGGTAAGAGCATAACTCAACAACGCATGGACCAATCTTAACAATTTTTTTTTAAGTGTTCCTTGAAGTCGAAAGATGGTTTGTACGGCGAGAAAAAACAGCCCTTTCTTTTTCTCATACAAATATTGCGCGTTCGTGTGTGTGCGTCTTCGCGTTGGAGGATCTAATGCGTTCACACAAAAGTGATAATATCGTGAACCCGACCAAATTGAAAAGTCAAAAAATGTGGGTGATATGGATTTGATTGGACTCGCAATATTCTTTCTTTTGTTTTAGTTGCAGAACAGGTTAAAGAATGATTTCATTCATAAATAATAATCAAAAATAGGTAAATAAATTCTAAGAATATTCATGCAGGGCTGAAGAAATCCAAACATATTTTTACAATACCAAAAGACAAACATTATTAATTAATCTAGAAAACCCATGTTTCTCACATGGTCAATTGTATGTTGCTTGTTCCCGTGTTGGAAAACCATCAGATTTGTTTGTATATTCACCAGGTAATCAAACAAAAAACATTGTATACATAAAGCACTACAATAAAAATTAAACAGATTTTTGTTAATAATGATTCACTTGATTTACAATAAAGCGATTACCGAAAATACTTCTATACGTTTTATTTAATAATTCTTTACTATATCGGTTATTAACCCTATGTTAATGATAATAATAAATAATTAATTATCTCTATGTTTTGTCATTGAAGACCTCACTTTATAAATATTTGTCTCCTTTAGGTTCCAACTATCTCTTTACATTATTTTTCAATCAGGTTTGAACCTTAAGTTCCCCTCTTAGTTTGAAGCCCTCTGGCATACATCCCAGTCGGGGTTTTTAGTGGGCCCCAAAAGGGTGGAAGCGAAGATACTTAGGGCACCCGAGCTGACCCTTTTCTTTAACTCTCCTGAACAGAACCGTCACCATGATGATAAGGCGGTGTGTGAGAGTCAGCAGAGTAAAAACGTCTTAAGGTCGAAATATAAACTGCTGCATTCAAAATCTACAGAACGAAGTCTGTCGGGACCGCTAGTAGGCAATAAAATAGCATTCGTTGGAAATTTGCAATTCGACCTTTTATGCCCTCGGGGGACTTCTCGCCATTCAATTTCCAAATTCGTAGCAGAGTTCACCAGTCATTGGATGATCGGCACTCGCGCAGAAAAGCTGTGAGACCTTTTAGAGAAGGAGACTTCTGAGCATTTTCTCTCGTCCTTGGGAGCTAGAGGATTGAAGACACTGGGTGCCCCTATTTGAGTAATAGCGTAAAATGCATTGTATGAGCGTACAATACTTATTATACGCAATATATTCAATAAAGTCAATAGCCACCACCATAAGCTGGTTTCATGTCTTCGAATAATACTTTGTGTCAATTTCTGCGCAAGTTGGGGAAGTAATCGGCTCCAAATCAGCCGAATTTTGCTTGATAGCAGCTTGACGGTTCATATTTTTCCTCCTTTGAGTTTGTGCTTAATTACTTCCGAAACATTTTCAATACGGTTGGCATCAGGCGATTGTGGAGGCCAATCCAACATTTCTGTTTCCACTCTACGTACCTTCCACTCGTTGTCTTCTTGTTAAATTCAAACTTGGCTAGTTCTTCCAAACATATTTGCAGCTAATAGTAATAATTTTGGTAAATTTTATTCACCAAAACTGCATTCAAATTGGCACTAAAAATAAATATACCGCCAAATACTTTTTTGGAGAAGCAGCCACGAACATGAACCTGAACAGGTTTGAACGGAACAGTTAGTTGAAGTTGCCGGTTATCAGCAATACCTAATGTCGTTGGATACAACAATTCGTACAAAACGAAGATACATCTATGAATATTACAATTGCCCAATTAGGTTCGGAATTTGCCTTATTCCATGGAAGTATTTTTTTAACGAGTCACAATGAGAGCAGCGGTTGTTTCAATGTGCTGCGGAATTAGAGATCTTTTGCACGTAAAAGCCCTTGAATCCGATAACGCAGAATTGTGGAGTTCCGCGGAAGCCGAGCCGCAGACTACCGGACCGGTCACAGGCGATAGTAATACGACCTTCAGAAGTGAAGGGTAGCTGTGAATAAGTATTTAATTACAAATAAGCGAACAAGCAGCGGGTAGGAATAATAGATATGGGTGGTCTTGCCTTGGGGTATGTCAAGTCCTGCAAAAATTCTACAGCGCCCTATAATTCCTACCGACAAGGCGAACAAATACCGTATTCAAATAGGCATATATAAATAATAAAATTCGTAATCTGATTCCATATCGCAGAGTCGGGGTTCATTTGAGGAGAGGCTCAAACAACGTCTGTCTCGTAGCGAGGGTACCAGCATGAAGGTAGAGATTTAAGCTAACAACCTATTACTCCAAAATCACATTGTTACTGAAATCAGACTAGCACTATACGCCCAGTGATCGACTCGATAGCAATTAATCATCATCATTAAAAGTCCTCAAATCGTGAATTTAGATACCACTTTTCCTTGAAACAGCTTCAGTTTCACATAGCAATAAATCCGGCTTTGTCACAAACAAATCAATGGTCGTCTGATCTTGCTTTGGCGAGGTAGTTTTTGTTTTTTTTTTGGTCTCGCCCGGGCAAGTCGTCAACGTTTTTAACTTCACTAACAAATTGCACAACGCATATTACGAAAAGGATACGCCTCTTTAGCAGCATTTTTTATAACGAAACTCTAAGTTTGAATTTTGCTGGTCACGCCTCTAATAGGCAGAGATTTCTGCTACAATATTTTGACAGGTGACGCGTTGTGGATTATAGAATTTGATAAGATTAGATTTGTATCAAAATGTCAATTACGAAAAAATGGCACATACGATAATTTCGCGCAAAGGGGTTAATATACTCGAGAGCAAAAAAAAAAACAGATTCCCAATTTTTATCAATTTTTCAAATAGCTGTATCTCAGTTAAAAATGGTTGCACAGGAGCTTGAAAACTGAAACGTAAATTTTCGAGTATCAAGGTTTCAGATTTTTGAAAAAATGTTTAATGTTTATTAGTAGAAGTAGCGTAATAAAAAAAATTCAATTTTGTTTAGTCGACAGACTTGAAAACATTTTTTCCGACTAAACCACTGCAAGCACCGAAAAACTTATTTGTCCAGTTTTGATTTATTTCCTTATGGACGCATATGACCACTTCGCGCCAAGATATCGGATTTTGAATCAAAATCATTTGATGATCTTCTATACTTTACCAACCAATGGGCCCACAGAAAATTTAAGAGTGATTTAAGAAACTCGAATTAATTCTCTGCAAGGATTGACCATCGTTTTTTGGAGAGCGATAAAAGCAAACTTTTTTTGGAAAATCAGGCGCTAAATTACAAATAGTGGTGAGCCTTTTACAGCTCACTGTAAGAGCACCCACAAACAAAACCGTGGACTAGTTGCAACTATCATCTTTCGCTAGTTCGGAGTATATGGCAACTTGGCATAGATGTTGTTTAAATTCTTATCTAGACTCCGGTTATTGCGAACTGGTTTATTAACGGAACTTCTTAAAAATTATCAACTATTTTGCATTTGTTGTTTGGTAAGTGAATACCGGTTTTCTAAGCTGATATCTTAAAGTGCTAAAGTTTGTATATGAATAGGGCACTGTATATTTCTCTATTCATAAGCGAATTTTTTATGAGCTTGAATAAATAATTTAATTACTAAACATTTTAATTTTGTTGGCGGTGACCACTTTTGGGTAAGAATGAACATCTAATCTGAACTAACAAAAAACTAGTTGTGAACTATGAATTGTACTACATATTACAGGTATACTCATACTAAATAGTTTGCTTTGAGTCTATAGGGTATAGATGTACATATCGGGTGCTTTTTTCAGCTGCTGTGAGAACAATCGCCATACGTCCAATTTATTGGAAAAAGTAGTCGAAAATTGGACTGATCGAATGAATCATATAATTTGTATGACAGACCGCGACAGACATATGCAAGAGACATATAATATTCAAAAAATAAAAGAAGGTTGATGGGATTTAGGTGAAAGCATGCCTAGGGTGTTGAAGAAAGGAGCATCCATCTAGCTGCCAAACTGGGACATTTACATAGAAATCGTTCAACAGTCTCCTTCTCTGAAAGGTCTCCACACCATCTGCAATGGGGATTAATGGGTAAGCATAGTTTTTTCCGCGCGAGTGCCGATCGTGTAATGACCGAGCTACGCGTTTCGAAACTGAATGGTAACGAGTCACCAGAACTTTCTGCGTCCTGCGTCTATTATACTGGGGCCAAAGGGGTTTTCGAAATAGCGCACGAAGAAATGGAGCTCCATATGTTCTGCGCTTTTCTGAGAAATCAGTTGTTCAATTCCCCTTTAAAAACGGTCAGGCAGATGCCGATGGCCGGACGATAGACCTCTGAGACTAAGTCCGTCAATCCCTTCCTGGTAAGCTAATCAGCAAATTCATTTCCATCTAAGTGCATATGCCCTGAAACCCAGATCAGAGAAATGTTACCTGCACACAAAACCTTCTCTTTACAGGAGTTGGCCAGTTTGGATCTGTACCATGTCATCGTCAGTGCTTGACCATTAGAAAAAATGTTAATGTCTCCCTCGTTCCCGCGTTACCTAAGCATTTTGCATGCCTACAGGATCGCAAAGAGTTCTGCCTGTAAAACCCTAGCAGTATTCGGCTGTTTTAAGGAAATAGATAAATTGGCTGGTTTAGGGTAAACCCCTGCTCCGACTCCCGATTCCATATTGGAGCTGCCAGTGAAGACAGAGGTACCAGCTTTGGCGCAGATTTTAATTTCGTTTCAATCTTGCCTACTTGGAAAGATTGCCTTGGCACGACTCTAAAAATCCAGTTGCCGAATAGAGAGATTTGTATGAAATTCCGAAAAATGCGGTGCTAACTGCTTGAAAATGCTACGATGTCTTTTGAGAGATTAACAGATTATAAATAAAAACAATCATACCAACAACATTTTTGTTTTGTATAATCATTTAAAGTCCTCAAGCTTTTAAAAAGACACCCGATACATGCGTACCATTCATTTGCCCATTCACCCAGAAGGGTTAAGCGAGAAAGGTTTAAATGCATTGGCGTTTATTGCCACATTAAGGCATTTGCAGGTTATTGCCTCCAGCTGTCATAAAGTCCATTTACACGCAGAAATGTGTGCGGTTTGCTCTTTCATGTTTTGTTTAAAGACAAGTTTGAAGTTGGAAAAAAATCGTGTTGATTTTTTATAATTTTTTTTTCTTGTCGTGCAGCTGTTAAAAGGAGGGACACAGTCGAGCAAACAAAAATTATAAAAAATAAGGAGATTTTTCTGCAACTTCAAGTCAGCACTTTAGTACTCTTAAAATTAAATTTAAAGTCATTGATTTGGGATGAAAAATTTATGAAATTTTTCTCATTCTTGTATAAAAGTTTAAAATTGGATTTATAGAGTTTTCAAAACAAAAATATGAAAAAATGGAAATGAACATTCAAAAGGTCCAAAATATTGATGTACCATAATTCATTCAATTACTTCTTATTATACGATCTCTTACGCTTACATATTTTAAATAATCAAAACGGGAAAAATTTTAGGTTGTAAGACTGCGTTTAGCAGACGATTCTGGTCACGCTTGTTTCTATTTCAGTTCTAAATAAAATGCATACGATTTATTTGAAGCCATTTGGCCAACCTTCGTACATTTCAGTACATTACTTCCCTATTTTATTTGTTTTTTTTTTCAGCTCTACTTTTTCACACTTTTCAGATCAGAGCAAACGTCCATATGGCCATCCGCTTTAAGGTAATTGTCAAAAAGCACAATGAAAATGTGGGTTAGTGTTGTTATGTCGAAGGTTGCAATGAATCAAGTAAGCACGAGGGTCACTGTTTATATTATGAGCCTTGGCAACCTTAAGTGCTATTTAGTGCTAGCTGACATTATGACTGGAAGTTTTGACTTTTTAGATTTGCCTTGTTTACAGTTACGCGAAAGTTTTGGCCCAGCAAAAAAAATTTAAGTAATTAATGAGAATGTGTGTGCCAATTAATGAAAATGTTGATGCCTAAACAAACCTAAGAAGGTTTGAATGCTTGTAAAGAAGGTATGTTCAAAAAAGACCGGTGTTTCTAAAAATATTTGAATTTCTTGGAGTTTTCGATTTGTTACATTTCCAGAGTTGTTAGCATGGCTAAAGTTCCAGTTGTGGCCACTAATTGCGAATATGAAGTCAAATATTATATAAATATGGAAATCTTAAGCGGATTCAAATTAAAACAGATGATGTTTTTAAACAAATGAATTCGATTGAAATCCGTTATCGATGGTTTTCAGGGTCGCTGGCTTTTAAGCCATTTCTAATTCCTTATATCAAAAAATGTTGTAACTAGTATTGTAACTGTACCCAATTGAGTAAATTCCAAAATATATATATACATATATTCACTATACCTGTATGTATAAAAGTGGCACTCATATACATACAATTTTTAAACTAATTTTGTGCGTACAAATATTCAAACAGAAAGCACTTCGGACTATTAGTCCAAAATTACGTACACCTTTACGAAAAATATTAATATCTAAAATAGAGTCAAAAAAATGTGCCTATAGATGCTTAAAATATTTTGAATTATTTATTTGTGCACACCGTGACAAAATAAAAGCACATCAATCATTTTGACCAGTTTTGACTATTTTTTTTTTTTTTAATTTTCATTTTCATATTTTTGTTTTAAAGTATAACAAATTGCAAGACGAAGTCGCGTCAAAGTAGAAAACAAAGAAATGATTTATTTGTGAAGGCAAAATGGAAAAAAAATAAATTTATATCTCGTGTTGAAAATTATAAATTATATTATAGGTTTTTAACTTCAAATAAAAGTTTTTTAATTTGAAATTAATTTTTTTTAAATCAAATTAAAGTTTTTTTATAATTAATAATTTTCTTTTTTCAATTCAAATTAAAGATTTTTAATTTCAAATTAAAGTTTATGAATGTAATACATATAAAATATTTACAATAAAAAATGAATACTAACAAGAGTAAGAATAAAAAAAAATTAAATAAAGAAATTTGAACAAAGCATTTAATGCAACGGTTGTTCTCCTACACATGCCAACGTAATAATTGTTGCAATCAGTATGAGTAATAATAATCGTTTTCCATTCAATTTTATTTTTATTGTAGATTATTAATTAGAATCATAAGTCAAATAACTTAAAACGAGCATATATTACTGAAAAGTGTTCCGACTAAACTTCAAGCTCCCTTTGGTGAGTCCAACAGGTGCCGAATAGCACGAGAAAGAAACGACTGGCGCGTTTTGTTAAACTCTGTCAAAATCGCTTAAGCGGTTATCGCGCTAATCAGGAAGAAGAAGGAGTTTAGACCAAATGGTGGAAGGTTCGGTTAGGCCAATTTGTGGTGTGCGCCTTCAAATGTGTTACAAAAATTGAGTCCCTTATTTTATTGAACTTCCGAATGGCAGATGGTGGATGAGAAGTTTTTTAATGAAAGAATTATTCTGAGAGATCTTTTATTACGTTCGCAATGGAGATCGAGCCCTGAATGTACGGGCTGTTTGCCACACTCAAGCATGCTCAGGCCTCAACAAAGGTTGAAAGTAGTAATGTGTTTGTTCGAGTTGCAATCACAATTTCTGTGTTGCACGATTTTCAATGGGAAATTCTGACAACTTTAGCAAAAGTATTAGCGTTCGAACTATCAAAAATTCGGCGATTGCTGCGCGCAATGTCTTTTAATAAGGCATCATTGCTGCATTATTTTCTTTATAATTTTCAATCAACTGCCAAATTACAGACAATATCGAAATTATCAAGGAAAATATTTATAGAAAAAAAAATCAAATTTATAAAAATGAAAAATTAATCACAAATTCTTTAGAAATCATTTGTGTTCAATATATTTCATTTTTAACTATTCAATATGCATAATTTTGTTTTAATATTAACGGTAACTCCGTTTATTTAAGTAATAACTTTAAAAGCATAATTTTTCAGTAAAAAAAAATGGAACACCCTATTTTTTCAGCACATTTAAGAAAACTAAGCGAGTTCCATAATTTTTTCAGAACTGACGCTGTAAGTTTTTAAGAGTGAAGATGAACAAGCAAACATCGAGTGACTTAAAAGAACTGCTGGTGAAATATAATTCCAAAGGAAAAAGTGTGCGTAAAACGCGGAAATTTTGAAAAAAAAACAGGTTTACAGTATTTAATATACTGAAAAAATGTAATGAAAACCATTATTTTCTTAGAAAAAGTGGTACTTGAAGAATTTCAAAAATTAACTCAAATGTGACCAAGAGAAGCATTATACAATTAAGAAACTGAACCCGAAAATTATTGCAGATAATATATATATGTGTATGTATTTGGCGCGTACACCCTTTTTGGGTATTTGGCCGAGCTCCTCCTCCTATTTGTGGTGTGCGTTTTGATGTTGTTCCACAAATGGAGGGACCTACAGTTTCAAGCCGACTCCGAACGGCAAATATTTTTATGAGGAGCTTTTTCATGGCAGAAATACACTCGGAGGTTTGCCATTGCCGGCCGAGGTGCGGCCGCTATTAGAAAAATGTTTTTCTTAACTTTGTTGTCTCACCGAGATTCGAACCAACGTTCTCTCTGTGAATTCCGAATGGTAATCCCGCACCAACCTATTCGGCTACGGCGACCGCCTGCAGATAATATCACTTAAAAATTCATCAGTTGTGGACGTACATCCACAAACTATCAGAAATTTTCTGCACAGTAACAAATGCAGTGAGTACATTCTTCCAAAAAGTCCCCTTCTCTCAAGGTTTAATGTGAAACTATGGTAAAAAATTCATTAGCAATCAGAATGAATTTTTGAGCAACGTTATTTTCACCGACAAGTCGAAATTCAACTTAATTGAGTCGAAAGGGCGCAGTTTTGTCTGGAGAAGGGAAGGTACTGCGCTCAATGTGTCTAATGTGGTCGGTAATGTGAAAAACGGTGGGCATGTTATGGTTTGGGGAGCAATGACGGCAAATTAGTTTTTGCTCGTGTTGTTTTCTTGAGGGCACTATGACTAGCATAATTATCTAGAAATATTGAAGGAATGAATTCCCAAAACTGTCGAACAGTTACCAGCAATGTTCACACCATCATTTACGACAACGACCCAAAGCATACTGCGCTGATTTCACAATGTAAAAAAGTATTTCCCATGCCTCTCAGAGCGCTAACGGCAGATTAGTGGTAAAAATCGCCTAAAATCAGCCATTAGAGAGATAAGGGAAATTATTTTGAGACACGTCACATCTGCAAGCAGTAATAAGTGCAAAGGAATACTACACAAAATTCTAGTTCATCAATTTCCCTTTATTTCCAGTTATAAAATTTAGTTATTGTTTAGTTTACTGCAAAAATTCCAAATAATTTAAATATATTATTAACGTTCTTTGTAATAAAATACACAATAATTTATATTGGTTTTTGCCCTTTGAACATTGATTGAACCGTTTTCAAGTTATAAAGGATTGAAATCAGAACAAACATTTTTTGTTCACGGCACGTAGTCACCATCACCAATCTATCTTTTATCCGCTTAGGATTCGCAAGTGGGTGGCAAACATTTATAGGTGCTGCAAAGCTGTCCCTTTTATTATGTGCCTCGAAAAACCCCAATCTTAAATAGAGAGGATTGGTTTATAGATAAAGCATTGAATTCCTCATAATTTATCATCATCTACGAATAGTGGATGACTACACTATGGGTAAGTAGTTTACACCGGCTGAAACCGTATTTGATTGCCTTTGGTGTGCCATGGTTGATAGGTCGTTCACTTGTTTAAATTTTGCAGTAGTATAAAGTTACACCTGAAATAGGCAGTATTAGACCAATCCTTATTTAATAGTTATGTATTTGTTGCATGATTATATCAACAATAAAACACTCACACATACGCATACATACATATGCACAGACACATACTTACGTACGCGTGTGAGTTATGCGCCAAATCAAAAACCCACAAAATAAAGGCTATTAGTTTCAAAACATTTTCATAATAGAAATATCACACGAAGCCATTAAATGCGCTACAACTACAATTACCATACATACATACATGAATATGTACATATATGCGCATATATGTCAAATGGCAATATTACTAATAAAAATGCCAATGAAAGACGCATCACTACCTTCATCAACGCTGGCAATTAATGACCTCAAACGTGCATGTAGGGCAGCGACCGCAATCTCAAGCGTTTGAGCAAACGCAATCGTAGTCAAATGCGCGAATTTAAACACCCAGGCGAATGAGTAATCCAAGCAAGTGACAGCAGAGATGGCAGCGGCGTTATTACGAACATATATTGTATATGTATGTGTGTATGTTAGTGAGTATATATATGCTGCAAGGGAAGTATATCTACATGAAAACAATCGCGGCCATAGATCAAGCAACAACTCAACCTAATAAGCAATAGAAGCTACCCATATACTTGCATACTTATACTCGTATGTATGTATGTGTCTATGTGTTGCTGTGGCATGCAAAGGGCAGCGCTCGCACACGATATTGATACCTTTGGAGGTCGGTCGGCCATCAGCGGCAATAGCGTAACACTTTAAAGCATAATAAAAAAGAAAAAAAAAAGAAAACGAAAAACAAAAACAAACAAAAAAACTACAAGCTAAGCAGCGTCTGTACGTCTACCGCCAAGACCACCATTCAATTTGGCATACGAGTGTAATTTTTTTTATCTGCCTATTTGACAGCAAGTTGGGCTCGTTCGCATTGTGTTTATGTGTACTTAGATTGCTGGCTAACTAAATGACAAATCTGCAATTTTTTTTTTTTGTTATTTATATTTCATTCTTCACTTTTGCTGTTCTTCTCTGGGCTTGTTTATGGTACAATGAGTTTATGTACGTGCCGATCGCTCACATTTGTTGCAAAGATTGGACCGCAGCATAGTTGCAGTTGGCAATGAAGATAGACTTCGTTTCGCTGTGGTGTACGAGATGTAGAGTTACGAAAAATGTAAACATAACATTCTACATATGTATGTATGTATGTATGTACACAACTTCTACCATGTAGCAACAAAAGCAATGTTTCTACTTTAATTAAGCTACATAAATATGCACATGTGTGTGTGTGTATGTGCGTTTGCTCGTTGAATGCACAAATGCATAAACAACCAAAACCAAGAGCGTGAAGAGCAGCCCAATTATTTGACTAACTACATTTGCTTATGCTTACATATGCATGCATGCATACATACATACATTCATACATACACGCCTTTATTGTCTAGCATCGGCCTTTTATTATTTTTTGAAGGCAATGGAAACGTCAAATTTGCGACACATAAAACGATTGCTAAATATGCAACAAATTTAATTGTTTCTGCAACTTCTATTGAAAAGCAAATCGACTTTTTGAATTGTTTGCAAAATTTTGCAAGTTTCTATTACATAGTGGGCGCAAAATTAATCATCCACTTTTGTTTCTGAACACCTGTTTTACTAAATTAAAAAAAATTATTTGAGAAAATCTTTATTTGATTATTTATTTGTTTGCATGCTGCAGCTCTCACAAGTGACAAATATGATGGCAAAAAGTATAAATCTTCCTATAGGGTGATTAATTTTGCACCACCTTGTAGTATTGTGCAAAATATTACCAATTTTTTCTTGTAGCTAAAGATGGGCTTCCATAATACATACAATTTTTGAACTATCAGGTTAGTCCATAAGTTCGTGCGTTTTTTAAAGGTGGTTTTAAAATTAATAAAAAAGATGTTTGAAGTATTTTTTAATCAATAATATATTTTCCTTTATTATTTACAATGTCTTTTGATTTGATTTTGAGACGCCTGGGAATATGTTTTACTAAAATTTTTCTTTATGTATTTAAACAAGTTCTAAATTCTTTAATGAAACAAATAACTTTTGTTACTTTAATCAATGTGTAAAATTTTTATTTTCCTCTGAGATCTATAAATTAAAATGCTTTGAAAAACTAGGAGTGTCTTACGATTATGAAACGCACCTTATCTTTCTTTGTTTTAATCAATCCGAGTAATATTGGAAGAAATGGAAAACTAACTAAATGATTATCAGCAATTTAATAATTAAAGTAAAACAGAGATATGACTATTAAAGTATTTATACACAACCCAGGCAAATTTTGTTAATTTGGTATATAATCATTTCCACCTCGCTCGTCTTGCTTTAGGCCACATGCCCTAAAAGTAGTCAAAAGCGCGTTTTCTTTATGCTTTGCCAGCAAATGCCCGGGATGCCTACTTTGCCGTTAACGCACAACAGGTGGACCAACACAATAACAAATCAATCAGATGCAACCCAGCAAGCACATGAAAAAATATTACCCAACGATTGATAACACGGTGTGACAAAAAAAAAAATTAAATATACTTTTATGGAGACCTAGCACAACTTGTAGGTATAGTAAAACTAAGAAACATGGTATAGGAGAAATTTCCAATACACCCCCAAAATCTCATTTTATGGCCATAAAACCGTTTTTCAGTAGGTTGATGTGAACAATCACTCCTAACTTCGCCAATTTCCCTCCGATTTCGAATTTGTTTTTTTAGTTTGAAAGAACAAAAACAAGCCTTTTTGACAGTGTGTTGACAATTTTTCTGAAATGACAACTGACGAGACTGTAGGCGGAAGTATTCGGAATTTTTTTATTTTTTCTCAATTTTTTCAACTTTGACATCATTTTTGCGATATTATCCGATATTGAGGATTTTTTTAGTACACTATTGTTATAGTAAATTTAATTCTGCGTCGAATGAACTATATTTGACTGTAATTGAATTAAAATTAATAGAGTTGTGTTATGCTTAGTTAGTAGCAGCTCCATTTCTTTGTGTTTGGTATTCGTTTTAATCGAGTGATTTTTCTTTTCCATCACGACAGTTATGTTCGCAATATTAATAGAAATATGGTTCCAACTTGTTTCACATCCACTCTATACTCCAGACTTGGCTCCCTCGGATTTCACGGACTATTAACATATTTGATCCCCAATTTGAAGAAATGACTGGTCAGAAAACGATTTTATTCATACGAGGAAGTGATTACAGAAACGAATGGCTGTTTCTCAGACTTGAACAAATCCTATTATTCGGAAGGGATCAACAAACTAGAACAGCATTGGACGAAGTATATAAGGCTGAAAGGAGATTGTATCGAAAAATAAAAAAAGGTTTACCCCAAACAACTAAGTAATTTTTATTTTTCCATAGACTTTTCAAAGAACCTGGTATATATTATATGTTTTGGGATTGAGTTAAGACTTCAGAGTATTTTAGAATAGCTGTTCCACTCTCTATGTAATTCAATAATTTAACGATTTTATAAATTTTTCCACATCTCAACAAATATTAGTATTAATGAAAAAAAATTCAAAATTTTAGTTATCTGAAGAAAAATTAAGACATTTGCCGAATTAAAAGTATTCAATATTTCATATTTTTTCTTATGTCTTGATATAGTGCTAAAATCTTGTTTGCAGGACTTACAATAAATCACATCACAGCGCACACCCATAAATAATTATAAAACCCGCTTTTTACGAACTTCATTTGTAGGTATCTTTGTGGTTGCTTTGGTGTTGTATAGGAACTTCTCAAGCAAGTGAAAGCTAAAATATTATATTCCATGAACTCGTGTGAGCAAACATCTTCAAAAATATTATGAAAATATAAAATATAAGATTCAAGATTAAAAAAAAAATAGTATTTCGAATCAGCACAAAAAGTAGCTTAGAATTTTTTTCACTGTACTGTATGTTGCACACAAAAAAGGTCAATTGCGTCGATAATACAAAGCAGGCGGTTTAGCGGTTTTTCGTTCGAAGCTATTCATAAAAAAATTAAATATTGCGCAAAGAAGTGCTAAGGTGTTGAACATAATTTATTTCTGTATCCGAATTTATGTATTTTTGCAGCTGTACAACAGATGTAAAGCTCCGCAACTTTGCAAAATATTTCCAATTACTTTATTTTAGAGGTGGTTTAATGTTTTTTTATTCAAACCTCGCGCATCTACATAGCGCACTGGGGTTATTAAAACATAGTTCACATACGAGTTGTTTGCAATAAGCTTGCTGCCGTGGTAAATTGCTTCTCGCAATTTTTTTTTGTTTTTTTTTATTGAAACATTATAAAATTTGTATACATTTCATAGTATTACGCCTAGCTTAAGCTAACAAGTAACATTATTCTATCCTTATTGCTTCTCGCAATATAATGGAAGTTTCCCAAAATGTAAAAACACAATTATGTTTCATATGACTTTTTTAAAATGAGCTTAATTATTAATGAGCTATAAACAAAACTTTACTGTCGCAAGATTTATAATTTTTTTATTTTGTAAATGACGTCGTAATTCAATCATATTTGACACTTACAAACATAACACACAAACAATGAAGCGCGTAAAAGTCAAAGTAAAAATTTCCATTACTCAAATTTTTGTTTATTTACATAATAAAAAAGGTATTCAAAAACAAAATTGGATGATTAATTTTGCCCCAGAAGGACAAATTATCAACACAAAAATTGAAGAAGAGGCGGGGCTATTCAGGCTTTTAAAAAAATGTTCATTTCAAAAGCCACGACATTGCATTTGATATCATTTTAACATAATTTGAGCTGGGCTAGGTAAGGTCGGTGGGTCATGGTCACGTCTGGTAATGGCTGCATCTCGCACGGAATGGATTTCAATTCTTTTTCATCTTCATCTTGAGTATATGTCATCGCTGAGACAATGCCTTTCGATGCCATCGATTTTTATCGGAGTTTTCTAAAGAGTTTTCCAATAACAGGTGTTACAGGTGAATGGATTGCGCTATCGAGAGATGATTAACGTTTTTTTATGGCCGGAATTGGATGGTATTGATCTGGACAACGTTTACTATCAACAAGACGGCGCTACGCCCCACACAAGCAACGAAACCATTGATATTTTACGGGAAAAGTTTCTGGACCGTGTTATCTCTCGAAGAGGTGATCACAATTGGCCACCGAGATATTGTGATTTAAGACCTTGTGACTTTTTTCTTTGAGGCCACGTGAAAGAGAAGGTCTACGCCAACAGCCCAGGGTCGATTAAAGACCTCAAAGATGGAATTCGTGAGGCTATCGAAGACAAAGGGCAGCCACTTTGCAATTCGGTTATGGAAAATTTCATGAAAAGGATATTGCCCTGTTAGCGTGGTCGTGGTGGTCATTTGCCTGATGTTATTTTCCACTATTAGCGGCATACTCTTTGTAATGAAATAATCAAAAGATAGTATTTTGCTTTGAATAGCAAAATAACACCTCTTATTGGAAAATCCTTTATATTATCTACTTAGATATCATCCATAGTATCTATAAACTTATTTACGCGTTGTGATTTCGCCTAGTACTCCGTTTTGAGTGCTAAAATTGATGGTCCTGAGATCACTCCTCGTAGCTACCAACATAGCGTATGGATTGAATTACTACCATTTTTTGTAATTTGAAAAAAAATTTTAATCAATTCGTATTTTATCGATATAAGAAATCTTGCAGGGGAAATTATCAGAAATCCACACCACTCATAACCCTGACAAGAATGCTTTTTTGCCAATCATATTTGACACTTGCGAACTAGAGACAGCTGCAGTATACAAACAGTCAAGCAATGCAACACTTAAAAATAAAAAAGAACGATTTTTATCGCTCAAAAACGTGTTTTTATTTACAATAGTAAAAACTCTTCATTTATTTTTATTCAAAAACGAAATTGGATGATTAATTTTGAGCCACCGTGTATTGAATACAATCATAAAGAGATTTCATAAATTTCCTCTCTTCTAAGCTGCACTAAAGGCCCGTGCTAACACACGCTGTTCTTCGAAAATAGTCGGTGAATGCAAGACAAAACTGAACAGTGTTGCAAAACACAACAAAGTTAGTCTTATTTGGGTGCCAGGACATTGTGGCATTGCAAGGAATGAGTTGGCTGACAAACTGGCTAGTGAATGCTTTGAAAGCATAGCCTAAGCCCTGAACCCTTTCTAGGTGTAAATTCTACATTAACTCAACCATAGATTGACGACTTCAGGAGGTCTACTCATAGAAGACGTTGATCTGAATTAAGCTCGTGATAGTAGTCAAGTGATTTGTGAAAGAACCAAACAAGAAACTAGTGACCTTTCTATTAAAACTTAGGAGGAAGGACCTCAGAGTGCTGGTGGCTGTAATCACAGGGCACAATGCCTGTAATCACATGGCACAACGCCATGGCACCAGCATATGACTATCATGAGAATCATAGACGATCCAATATGCCTATCCTGTATTGAGAATGAGGACACTGCAGAGCATTTTCTCTTTTGCTGCCCGGCATTTTCTAGAATCAGATCTAGGCTGTTAGGTTGCGATGTACTAAGTATGGATAACGTTCATACTCTTCTTCTTGCAGATCTCTAAAGATTCATCAATGAATCCAAAAAATTTGCGAAAGAGTGATCTCATCGTCTTACGCCTTACTATCCTTATAATATCTGTACTGTCTCTCTATTCTTTCTACTGTAATCTCTCCGGGTGTTGCACAATGGTCTTTCTAACTGAGCGCTTGAACTTGTCCAACCCCCCAACAAATCTTATCTAACCTAACTGAAGATTGCCGCAAAATATATGTATCTATGAGAAAAGTAACTTTTATATTAAATTGCTTGCCTAAGTAAAATTATTACACAATACCCATGGCTTAGCTGTTCGTTGTTAAATTATTTGAATAATATTATATTTTTTTTTTTTATTTTAATTTTTTGTCTACCTTTTAACCCCAAAATTGCACGTAACTGTGAAAATTGCATCAGACCGCCATGAAACGTGGCTTATGGCTTTAGACAATACCGAGCTTTGTATGCACTGTGACTGAGTGACTGAGTGAATGAAACTCACCGCAATTTACGTATCACACAAGCAACATTTTTAGCTATAGCTGATGACTATTCAGGTCTCGAGCTGTCATTCACTGCAAATGTCTTACTCTTTTAATTTGTTATTGTTTTGCGTGATCGCACTCGCAAGTCACAGCATACGAGCGGTAACATGACAAGTAGTGTGTGGCGGGTAGCGTGTGGCACGTCTCCATTACGTATATTTATTTAATTGTATTTTTTGTTCGAAATTCATTGATGCAATCTAAAGAAATTACAGCAAATGGTAATATTTTTCTTTTTATGTGTAATTTGTTATAAACAGAAACAAGTTTTCGAAAAGAAAGTACTTTTGGATGAGTCTCAAATATACGAAAAACAAAAGTTGCAATTGGGTTTTTTGTGGTGGCTGAGGTATGCTGATCGGTTTTACCATAACTGAGCTGCTGCTTTGGTGCTTCTTCATCCCATGCCATAAAATATACACTTAGCAAAGCTTAGAATGTTGGTATTGTTCGATAGGCATTCAAATAAGTATTTCTTTGATGTAATAATGTATCATCTTAGTCAAGGCCCTATAGCGGCATAGGTGGTGTTCCACAATTTTCACTATCTTTTCCTCTCTTCGAACCAATTTTGCGTGCGAAATTTGTTAGAATGTAAACCTTACATTGTACACTCTTACCCATGGAGGCTCTTGCAGTTTCATAAAGTCTCCAAACGATCGTTTTTTTTTTTAGCAGAAAAACATTCAATTGGTTATCTACTGATTCTAAACACAGAAGAAGCAATAAACTTAAGTCCATACTTCGAAGCTGTGCAAGCTTTCTGATATAAATATACCGCCTAAATGCCATAAAATCAATACATGTACAACCCCAGTGGCTGATAATGAGTTCAAAATTGATGCATCTCCGCACACTTTAAATAAATTCAAAACCTGTAATCAAATGTTTTTACAATTTGTTTTGAAAATTGTCAATAACTACAAACAAAGAAATTTTGTAACTATTTTTACTGACGGTTCTAAAGCAATAAACGTGCCTTTGCAGTTACCTCATCGAACAGCAGTACCATCACAGGTGGTACGCTCCCTCCACACGTATCTCTGTTTACGACTGAGACTTTTGCCATTCACAAAGCGCTAGAATATGCCATTCATCAAAAGGGCAAATTCGTTATATGTTCCGATAGTTTTCCTGCTTAAACGCTTACGTTCAAAACATACGCAACAGCTCACCAATAGTAGTCAAAAATTGCTTTGCTCTGGGTACCTGTCTATGACGGCATTCCCAGTAATGAACAAGCAGATAATGGCGCGAAATACTTTGAATTAGCATCTACTTTTCAATATGAAACATACAACTATAAAGACCTGAAGAAAATGTTACAACACTCCCACCAAAAGAGACTCATAGAATAGAAACATCACCAGCATCGATACTCCATCTTTAACCCGACTCGTGATAAACTTCTCTAGCCCAACAATATTACTCGTCTACAAGTAACCATTTTCACACGTCTAAGGATCGGGCATAAGGTAATAACTTACCAACATCTTTTCACCGGAAGTCCAAAACCAACATGCCATTTTGCAGCAATATTGTGTCCGTCGATCATATATTCAACACTTGTTTGGTTTTAGAGACTATTAGGCAAAAACATTTCATTACTAAATGCAAAAATTAAACTGGCTTACTGGAAGGAGGTCTCCTCTTTCCATACAAAACAAACTTTTAATTTATAAACAAGTATTTAAACCTGTGTGGACTTATGGTATACAGCTATGGCAGCAAAACAAGTTTCTAAAGAACGCAGTAAACGCACCATTGTATGTGAAGAACACTGATTTACGTCGTGACCTCAAGATGTCATTAGTACCAGAAGTTGTCAAACATTAGGTTGTAGCTCATGCCGAAAGGTTCGAAAAACATACTAACCCGGAGGCTCGGCGACTTGCCAATTTAGATGACCAATGCCGGAGACTTAAACGAAAAAAACCAAATGATCTTGTTCCAGAAATTTTGATGACTGACAAATAGATGTAAATTTCTGTCAGCTGTCTTCCAGTTATATACGTATTTCCTGTAAATACTGTCGACTTTAATAAAATAATATTACTTGATAGTTGTGAACTAGGGTTAATAGAATGAAATCTATTTAAATATTTATAACGTTTCAATAAAAAAAAACTAATTGGTATAAAAAATTGCTAAGAAAACCAACCTTTGCAAATATTTTGAGAATCTATATATATAAAAAGAAGTTACATTTCCTTGGTAATCTTATAACTCAAGAACCGCCGAACCGATTAACACAAAAATTTCAGAGTTCCTTTCTATCTTTGAGGAGGTGGTTTGTGTGAAGTTTGATTGAAATCGGTGCAGCCGTTCCTGACATTTTATGTGAGTAATGGTTTCCTCTCATACAAAATGCCTGTAATATACTGTTTCTTGAAATAATTTTCAATATTTTGCTTTTACATTCAAATAATAATATACTGTTTTTTGATAAAATTTTGAATCTTTTGCTGTTACATTCAAATACTAATATATTGTATTAAAAGAATACCACGTGCAAGAAAATCGGTGCAGCCGTTCCTGACATTTTATGTGAGTTACGAAATGCCTGTAATATACTGTTTTTTGAAATAATAATAGCAAACGACGTTAATTTGTTGTGAATTTGTTAGCACATGCCAATGCTATGGACGTACCGCAAAAGTGAATTGTTTGTTTTATGTTTGTAAACGCTAAAGTGTACGCCATATCGACGTGCAGCAGAAAACCGCTTAACCTCAAGACCAACAACAACAGTGTAGTCTACGATCAATTTGATTGAAATCGGTGCAGCCGTTCCTGACATTTTATGTGAGTAATGGTTTCCTCTCATACGAAATGCCTGTAATATCCTGTTTTTTGAAATAATTTTCAATATTTCGCTATTACATTTAATTAGTAATATATTGTACTGAAAGAATGCCACGCGCAAGACGAGCAAACATCTATATATATAAAAAGAAGTTACATTTCCTTGGTAATCTTATAACTCAAGAACCGCCGAACCGATTAACACAAAAATTTCAGAGTTCCTTTCTATCTTTGAGGAGGTGGTTTGTGTGAAGTGTGATTGAAATCGGTGCAGCCGTTCCTGACATTTTATGTGAGTAATGGTTTCCTCTCATACAAAATGCCTGTAATATACTGTTTCTTGAAATAATTTTCAATATTTTGCTTTTACATTCAAATAATAATATACTGTTTTTTGAAAAAATTTTGAATCTTTTGCTGTTACATTCAAATACTAATATATTGTATTAAAAGAATACCACGTGCAAGAAAATCGGTGCAGCCGTTCCTGACATTTTATGTGAGTTACGAAATGCCTGTAATATACTGTTTTTTGAAATAATAATAGCAAACGACGTTAATTTGTTGTGAATTTGTTAGCACATGCCAATGCTATGGACGTACCGCAAAAGTGAATTGTTTGTTTTATGTTTGTAAACGCTAAAGTGTACGCCGTATCGACGTGCAGCAGAAAACCGCTTAACCTCAAGACCAACAACAACAGTGTAGTCTACGATCAATTTGATTGAAATCGGTGCAGCCGTTCCTGACATTTTATGTGAGTAATGGTTTCCTCTCATACGAAATGCCTGTAATATCCTGTTTTTTGAAATAATTTTCAATATTTCGCTATTACATTTAATCTATATCTATATATATAAAAAGAAGTTACATTTCCTTGGTAATCTTATAACTCAAGAACGAGCTCACCTATCCAAACCAAATTTTTAGGCTTTGTTTGGACTATTCAGTAGATGGTTTGTGGCTTAAAATTTTAAGAATCGGATAACAGGGTCTCGAGAAATAGGCCAAAACGTGAACCCGGATAACCCTAGGACGTGTTTGTACAATATGGGTAGCAAATGGAAGCTGTTGATGATTTCTATAGTATAGAGTATTTTTCATACCGTTCCGTGAATAGGGTCTCGAGATATAATCCAAAACGTGTACCTGGGTAACCCTAGGATGTGTTTGTACAATATGGGTAGCAAATGGAAGCTGCTGATGATTCTATAGTATAGAGTATTTTTGATGCCGCTCCGTGACTAGGGTCTCGAGATATCGCCCAAAATGTGGACTCAGATAAATTAAGGATGTGTTCGTACAATATGGGTAGCAAAAGGGAGCTGTTGATGATTGCTATAGTATAGAGTATTTTTAATGCCCCTCCGTAACTAGGGTCTCGAGATATAGATCAAAACGTGGACCTGGATAACACTAGGATGTGTTTGAACCACATGAGTATACATTTCGGCAAAAATGTAAAGCACTTATGGCTTTAATTGTGAAATTATATGTATTTGGGGAGGTGCGATGCCATATGTACTCCATCGAATGGCAGAAAAGGGGATTGCCGCACGCACATATACTAATTTGGCTGGTACATAAAATAACTCCGGATCAAATCGATAGCCATATATCAGCTGAAATTCCTAACCACACTGCTGATCCTGAGTTATTTCAAATTGTCGTTATATATTACATTTCCTTGGTAATCTTATAACTCAAGAACCGCCGAACCCATTGACACAAAAATTTTAGAGTTCTTTTCTATCTTTGAGGAGGTGGTTTGTGTGAAGTTTGATTGAAATCGGTGCAACCGTTCCTGAGTTATGACATTTTATGTGAGTAATGGTTTCCTCTCATACGAAATGCCTGTCTGGGAAAAACAATAACAAATACACAGCCGCTTATGAGCGCTTCTGTTGTACTGTTGTGGTTGTAAGTGTATTATGTTAATATTAATTTTGGGCGAAAATATAATAAAAACTGGAGCATTCAAGGAACTGGAAAAACATTTTTAACTTTATTTATTTTAGCATAATTTATTTAGCGTAAAAAATTGAAATGGAAATTAAAGAATCAAAGTTTAATTACAAGTTTTTATCGGCTCTTTCACCTTACCTGTATATAGGTGACCACCACAATCAAATTTTAAAAAAGTAAAGAAAAGGATATTGTGACATCTTTAGAAAGTATGTTGAATGAAAAAAATCAACTAATTCAACTGTTTAAACATTTTACGAGTTCTATAAAGAAAACTTAATATGAAAAATTTATTGCGATATAAAAAAAACATTTTATGTATGGTGGTGCGAAGCCCACTGGGTGATGCGTGAATGAATTGCAAACAATGTTCCATCAACACAATGAATTGGTGAAATTGTTCAAAGTGGCACTCGATCTGATGCCCACCGATGACCACAAAATAATAATAAAAGCCGATAAAACACCAATTGGGGAGCACGTTATTCATATAAAAAAACATTTTATGTATGGTGGTGCGAAGCCCACTGGGGAATGCTAGTATTTATATATAAAATAAAATATTTATTAATGTTTAAATTAAACAATATGGGTGCTTTTCATTATATGTCTTCAATAAATATAATTTTTGTAAAAAAATTGTTTAATACCCTTTTGCATACCTTTTAAAAACCTATTTAATTGTGGCTTGCGAAAAATTTCTAATTTTGAAAAATTGTTGGGACTATCAAGGAGCTTGGCCACGCCTGCCATATACTAGTTTTGGGAAAAATAAATCCATTATCCGGTAGATGGCGGTTGTGATCGATATCTCGTAAAGTATCTCTTAAACAATTTTTAGTTTATGCTCGTTGTCGAGGTGACATTTCACACTAAAACACTATTTTGCTGCTTTTGGCCTTTTCGCTCGCCTTTTAGCAAGAACCTCAACCGATTGAGAGGCCTATACAGTCAGTCAACGAGCTCAGTAATCGAATTGCAATCTCCGACTACTTTGGTGATGCAAATGACAAAAGTCCTGCTTGGCTATTTGAAATTGTTACCCAATACTTTACAGACCCTCTAAACTCATATTAAGTTCGCTTGAAAAATTCAAGTAAAGCAAATGGAAGATGAACATATGCTTACTCCCTTTTCGAGGTATTATAATCCTCCCCATTTACTCAGTTTCTTCTCCATTTCCTTCGAGAAGGGAACTTTATGAGATATGAGAAAGTTTTTCCTGAAATCTAGCGATGGAAGAAGAATTGCGGTTGACTGCCTGATCGATCGATTAACTGTTTCAAAAATAAAAAAGTTCTATCATTTGCTGTGTAATATTCCCAACTGCCATCGAACCTAGGGCATATTGCTAGTATGCAGCGTACAAAGAAACTCTGCTTCAAATAAAGAACACCGCTTTAGTAATTTTAATCGAGCTTAACATAATGCGCCAGTCATTTCATTCTCGTACTAATCGGTGAATCAAGTAAACCAAGTCCTTTTCCATGTGATCTTTTTAACGTGAAGTAGGCCTTTCTCCTCCTCGGCCATCACCAGCAGGTACCGCATCCTCCTATTTGTAGTGTGCGTTTTGATGTAGTTCCACAAATAGATTTTTCACAAAAATATACCTCCCATCCAATACTCAAACTAGCTGAAAGTTAGGCATATCGAATACTTTTAGATATAAAAGTAAATTTGTGATTTTTATTCATGTGACAGCATAACACGTCCTCCATATGTAAATTTTGGGGGGAATGCTGCTCAGCTATAAATACGGCGTCTGGTAAAAGTTTCCAGAAAGCTCCTCAATAGCAGAAATCTTTACTATATCGCATTTACCATGGGATTAGCAGCAAAATTCTCTTATTACTATTAGTTCAGCCTGGTGGAGTTTCTGTGATCAGTAGATTTTGAGTGTCGCGAGATGCCCTTCTGCATTCCACTACCTAACCTAGCACTTACATTTGGCGCGTTTAAAATTTTAAATGCTTGAACAATTAAATTATTGATTTTTATTCGTTAATAAGGCCAAACGAAAGCATGGATAAATGCAAATCCACGTAAACACATAATTAACCTGTTCACTCAAATATACTATACGCGACCACATACCTATACACACACACCACATATGCACACACCACATATACATATATAATATGCCCACATAATTAAGGCGCTTTAGTTGTTTACAATATTCGCTACATTTAACAAGCTAAATTTTTTTACAAATAGATAGAAAATTATGCAACAAAAAACTTACAAATCAAACCTCTAAACTTTGCACGAAATTTACAAAATTTGAATTGAAAAAAAATTTTCCTCCTTTATGTTTTACAAAAAGATATAAAATTGTACAACAAAAATCTTATAAATCAAAGCTCTAACCTTTGTACAAAATTCTCAAAAATTTAACAAATTAAAAAAAAAAATATCATCAAAATTTTCAGCCTTTCAATCAGAATTTTTTGAGAATTTTTAGGTACGTACTTTTATAACCCATTCATTTTTAGTGTAAGTTTTAAATCACCTAAAGTGTAACTTTCAAGTAGTTCAAAAATTGCGCTAATGTTTTCAAAACTATTTGCAAACGATGTTTAGCATTTGGGGCCATATAAAAGATTTATTGGCATATGCTTTATTTGGAAGAAAATTCTAAACGACTATGTTGAAATTTAACTGCTTCAATATTTTTTTATTTGTTAAATTTTTGTGAATTTTGTACGAAGTTTGGAACTTTGAACCATATGAATTTTATTGTAGAATGAACTATGCTTTTATAACAAAAATACACCAGTCCCTCGATTTGTACGCTACTCGAATTACACATTCTCGCCGGTTTTTATATCACAAGAAAGTGAAGAAAGGAAGAAACTTCAAATTCATTTGTTCTGTGCAAAAATGCAATTTTTTTATTTTTAAAATTTCTTTCGTAATAGTGATTCAACTTTATTAGAGTCCAAAAAAGGTCAACAAAAATAAAACCCAAGGAAAGGAAAACAATTTAAATTTTGGAGAAAAAAAATTTAAATTTTGGACAAACTAAAATCTGACCAAGGCTCAACAACCGCAGCAAAATAACATTAAAGGAATGAGATGTCTGTTAAGGCAATAAAGCGAGTGGCAGTTTCTATTCGAAAAAGTGTAGCCAGGAGATTTTTTTAAGCGCAACATTTCTCACATATCATCGAGATGATTTAATAAAAGCAATAGAAAAAGCTCTAATAATTTGGATAGAGGGCAATAGTAAAAAAAAGTACCGGTAGATACTAATTCGATAAGACCCAAGCCGCTTAACATTTTTAGCTCTTTAATGATTTGAAAACGTAAAAAGACTCAATCTCAATCAATTCTTACCCCATTTTACACGATTATAATGAACATATTTTCGACTTTTCTTTGTCTTCTTTAGATCGATTTACACAGATATCCGTCTACTTTGTATGAACTCTGTGTCCTGTTTTACACGGTTTCGTTTTTTACTATTTTTCCAAGAACATATTTAGCGTGTAAATCGATGGATGTGTGTAGCAAAAAGTTAGAACTTGGTAATTCGACACGCTTCTATTATTTTGAACACAGGTGCGTATATAATTACGCGTACACCCGAGCTCATCCTCCTATTTATGGCGTGCGTCTTAAAGTTGTTTCACAAATGCAGGAACCTACAGTTTTATGCTGCCTCCAAATGGAAGACAACTTTTTATTAGAAGCTTTTTTGCGGCACTGAAGCTTGCCATTGCCTGCCGGGGAGCGACCGCTATGAGAAAAGACATTTTCTATCACGCCTATCGTGGATTTCGAACCGGAATGGTAGGTAGACAGAAAGAGTGCCGTTTTAATGCCATAATGCAGACCACTACCTGCGAAACATTTCAAAGACGTAGAGGAAGAAAACCCATCTAAAGCCATCCAGTGCAGTTGATGTAGAGGAGAAGAGAAAAGGGATCTAAGCGGACGAGCTGTCTCAGGCTATCTCCAAAAAGTACACTAAGGAACCTCAAGCTTCTAGCCGCCAGACCCGGAAATTTGCAAAGAAAGTGTTCAACAGTCTCTTTCACTGCAGGATCCTCGCAACTTCTGCAATGGGGGTTGTATGGAAATCTAAGTTTCCCCGCATGAGTTCCGATCACCCAGTGACCGGTGAACACCACTATCAGTATGGAAATTAAATGTCGAGGGATCTCTAGCTCTTTAAGCTTCAAGCCTGCCTCTGTCGTACTGAGGTCAACATAGCACACGATAGATAGATTTCCATCTCTCTTGCGTTTTTTTAAGAAAGAAATTGTGCAGTTTCCCTTTAAAAACGGACAAAGGGACACCGATGCCTGCGATGGGGAGAACTTAAGCCGGCTCTGTCGGCCATTTCTTGGCAAGCTCATCGGCAACTTCCTTTCCCTCTATGCTCCTATGCCCTGGAACCCTGATAAGAGAAATATTTTCCGCACATTTGAGTTGCTTGATATCCTCATTACGGGAGTTGACTAAAAGGAGCTGCAATGGGGCGACGACAGGGCCTTGATCGCAACTTGACCATCGAAAAATATATTTATATCTCCCTCCTAACAGCAATTCCAAAGCATTTTGCATACCTCCAGGGTCGCGAATATCGCTGCTTGAAAAACACTACTAGTCTTCGGCGGGTTGAAGGGGATTGAAATATTTACTCATTTAAAGAAAGCCCCCGCTCCAACTCCGCATTCCATCTTGCATCCGTCGATGAAACATGGGTACATATGCCGGTGAACACCAAACGGTAGGCACGATAGTCCCGTACAAACCCGTTCGGCTATGGCGGCTGCTAGCCCACTTACACAAGGTGGCGCAAAATCAATCATCCAATTTTGTTTCTAAATAACGTTTTTAATAAATAAAACAAAATGATTTTGCGTGATTGAAATCTTTATTTTGACCTTAACGCGCTCCGTTGCTTGTCTGTTTGTATAGCTACTACAGCTGTCTAGTTGGCAAGTGTCAAATATGATTTACGTGCGACGCCATTTCAAAAATTATTAATCTTCCGATAGTGTGCTGAATTTTGCGCCACCTTGTACATATACATACGTATATAAATCCACTTAAATAATGTTTTGCTAGATAAGCGCTAACTTCATTTATGATGCTCATTTCAATAAACTTTGTCATTAATTATCTTTTTGTGGTTTTTTTTTTATTTTTTTATTTCTATGGTGCTTAGTTTTTACTTTTTGTTGTGTATTTAAAGTCAAATATAATATTATGATGTAGTTTTTTTTATCGTAGTTTTCTTTACAAATTATTTTGATTGCCAATCATTTTTTATGTGCGTCCCATTTGTTATATCTCAACAGGCATACCAGCGCGAGAGGAAAAGTGTACGAGTAGTTCAATTTTCCACAGCCGTTTAGTTTTGTTTTGCTGTAATTAGCAGGTAATTAACACAAATCGAAACGAATAAGAATGCCGTACGCTTTATCTATACCCATATTTTAAAATGTTATTTTATAATTACTATTTAAGTGGTGCAACTCATAACAAATCTTTCCGTGTTCTAACTGAGACTAAATATTTGCTACAAACAATTTTATATAATCCCATTGTAAGCGAGTATGTTAGGCTACGCATAAAAGTAATAGTGAAACTAATAACACCCATTGATCTGTCCTTCAATAAACCAATCACTGACCCGTCCACAATTCGTGATTACTTGGCAAAAGGTAATATATTTCGAATACCGAAAGTTTGAAGTGCATTACCTGACTCTTCAAAATATTACCCAATAATTTGCCTTCACAAAATCTACAAGCTTTTAACCTCGGTACTATAAATATACGAGTTATGAATACTGCACGTGAAATAGTTTGATAACTGAGGAGTAAAAAGAAAACAGAGCTGCTCAAGAATGCAAAGACCAGCTCATAGTTGATACAATAGCCACTGGCTAATGACAGTCCAGAGTATTGTTTACAAGAGCGCAGAAGCATTTTGCCGAGATTAAACGCGAAAAAAGAAAATCAGTAATGGATTCGAAAAGTAAAAGTTGTATTGCATTATATTTGGCGGGAAAATCACAACCAGTGAATATTTGTAAGCTCAAGCACCTTAAAGTAAATAAAGTTTTTGTTTATCGCGCCATTAATGATTACAATGATACTGGTAGCATCGCGAAACGTCATGGAGGTGGTTATCAAAAGACTGCAACGCCTCATAAAATGGTTCAAAACGTGACGAGACGTCTTGAGCGAAATCCCCGACGAAGTGCCAATCAAACGGTAAAAGAACTGAAAATATCTGACCGTCGCATCCGCCGCATACTGAAAAATGATCTCAAAGTCAAGCCTTACAAGATCCAAAAGGTGCATGATCTCACACCAAAGCAGCAACAAGACGGACTTGAGAGAGCGAAGGAGTTGCTTTGCTTGCCCGAAAGCGGTCAATTTCCGAACATTGTGTTTTCTGACGAGAAAATTATTCATATTGAACAATTCATAAACTCCCAAAACGATAGAGTTTATTTGACCGACCATTCATATGAGAATTTGAGCAACGATTGGCCACCAGGAGGCAGCACCCGCCACAGGTAATGATTTGGGCACCGGTAACCGCAGATGGGCGCTCTTCAATCGTTTTTATCGAGCCTGGGGTCAAGGTAAATGAAGCCGTGGCAGACAAACATTTCGGTGGCCAACGATGGACATTTCAACAGGACTCGGCACAATCTCACAAAGCTGGAGTGAACCAAGCATGGCTAAAAAAATACGTTCCGAACTTCATAACGTCCATTCAATGGCTCTCAAATTAACCAGACGCGAATCCGATGGATTATTCTCTTTGAGCCATTTTGGAGAGCAAGGTCCGAACTAAAAGACTCACCAGTCTAGAGGCGCTGAAAAAAACCCATTGTTCGCGAGTGGGCCAAAATACCTGCAAGTCACATTCGGGCAACTTGCGAGTCGTTTCTGGACCGTCTCAAGCCCATAGTCAAGGCAAAAGGTGGTCATATCGAGCAAGAGTAAATTGATTCTTAATTTTGCATTATTTTCACAAATTTTTTTCTTTGAATTGAATAAAAGTAATTTTCCAAACTAAATTTATGGCCTTTTTAATCGGTTACACTTCGAGTGCTGAACCCTGTAAGTTTGCAAGAGAGCGGCTGTCATGGAACTTCGAATAAGCAGTAGAATAATTATAAATCCTTGAAGGCAAGCGTCTCTTATAAGAGCATGCTAAACAATTATTTTCTGCCAATAATGAGAGAACATCCTTCCTCCCATACATACACATGGTTTCAGTAAAATGGTGCCACGCCGCACACGACCAGACAGGCATTGGCGATACTGATGATCTTTTTCCCGAACAAACCGATAAGCCGTTTTGGTGACATATCCTGGCCACCCAGGTCGCCCGATCTTACCCCCATGGACTTTTTTCTGTGGCGTTACATCAAAAGGGAACTCTATGAAACAAACCCAGCGACCATCTCCGCGCTAAAAGAAAATATCGTTCGCAAAGCCAATGATATCTCGACATAACTTCTGGCGCGGAGTACGGAGGCCAGTTTCCAAATGTGTATCCCACGTTAACGGTCAACATTTAGAGAAAATAATTAAAAAAAAACTCCCACCTGTCTGGTTTGTAGTAGTTATTGAAATACACTTTCATTATTAGCAATTCTCTTTTAATGAAGCTTTTAATTCCTAATTCTGCTACCGGACACCCTGTACATAGGGCCTTTGCTAATTTCATAAAGAAACGAAAAATATGAATACCAACTCATTGCACAAGTGCATAATTTAAATATAATTTGAATATTTCATTAATTTAAAACAAAATTCATATTTTAGTCTGTAAGAAGGGGAAAGTTATTTATGCAAATTGGATGAACTCAACCGGTTCGTAGACTGACTGCGCCTTCCCAGCCGCATGCAAATCGAAATTCACCAAAATTAAACGAAATATATAAAACCATGTATTTTAACGATTTTGTCAAATTCTCAATCTTAGCGAATTAAAAACTTATAAAGGTGTGGGTATAAAATATAAAAATATACTCTTAAAGAATAAAAAACGAATTTCCAAAAGCAAATATAATAATAAAAATATAATATTTAAAATTGGTTTAAGTAGGGCGGATATGTGACTGCCTGCACAGCAACACTAATGAGTTGTCCGAAAACAGGTCAAATATATTATCATGCATTGTACACTTACTGTTAAAATAATGTGAGCCTTAACTAAGCTGCACTTCAATGCTTTGACTTTTAAAGTCCGGGGCTGAGCCGGAGAACTATTATAGATTTTCTACTGTTATCAAAGAAAATGAGTAAGTATGCGTTACACTTTCCTCTCAGCCTTAAATCGAGGCGAAAGCAAGCCTAAAGCTCATGGACTGCATTGTTGGGAGTTAACCCTTTCGGTACATCTTTTTATTGCGCCATCCAAAAAATCCAAATTTTTGTCTGAGTATTTATTTTAGGACCAATAACAATACAAATATTTTTTTTTTTTTTTTGTTATGTGATTTTTTTTTAATGTTGCCATATGGCAACAAATGTTGTGTATTCCGTTCAATCGCAAATAAATTTCTTCTGCAATCCAATGCAAGTTAACACCTTACGAGAAATTTGTTGCCATATGGCAACAAGCTTAGTTTTAAAAATTAGCACAACTTTTAAAGCTGCTCGCAAAAAAATATTTATATGCCAAATGACAGATTGAACATTTTTCTATATACTTTATTCAAAAATTGTTGAAAACATTTGCCCAAAATGCCTCAAAAATCTAAAAATGCAAAATACAAATTTCAGAGTGAAGTGCTATATGCCAGAAGGCTTTCTTTAAAAATGTTGTATTACCGATATATAATGGGCGGTTATTATTTATTTTATTTCTGTTTAACCATTATACTTCAATTTTTGAAAATATGTAACAAAAAAGTTGATATTTTTTACAAGAAAGTGTTGACGGCCTTTTAATGTTTACTGTTGCCATATGGCAACAATATCGCGAAAGGGTTAAGAAAGGTTTATAAGCCTAACACAGCCTAGCTGAAGTAAGTCACAAACCACCAACTACTATAAAGTAGTTCGCTACCTTAGCATTAATCCTTTGCTTTAATCTGAATGCCAAGTCACACAGAGAGAAGCATCTAAGCAGTTCAAAAGAGTGAACTCTGATCAGCTTTTACTCGGAATACAATCAATTGCCGGCCCTAACTACTTCGGCAGTCGAAGTCCCCGTTTGAAAATGGGCAAACAGTTTGCTGAAAAATGGCTAGAAAACCTAAAATATCTATCTGCGCTAACTATACAGATGAGACTGCTTTCATCTTGTTGTAGTTCATCTTTCATTTCTTTGCTCTACTATGACTACTGTCAAACTAAATACATAATTTTTTTCAGTATTCATTGACATTTCATCATGGGCTAAAGAACAACCCGAAGCTAATCAGAACAGCCATAAAATCCATTAAAAGCAATCGTTTGGTGCGGCCTATGGACTGGAGGAATCATCGGTCCATATTGCTTCAAAAACGAGACTGCCCCCAATGTAACAGTGCATGGCGAACGCTATCGCGCCATGATAAACGACCTTTTGATGACGGAAGTTGAAGTTCGTGATCTCTACAACAAACGATTCTTAGTTCCAACGAGACGGCACGCTTTGCCATACATTTTGTGAAATAATGGATTTACATTGTCCTACTTTCGGTAAGTTATTTATCTCTCGTCTCGGACCAGTGGATTGGCCACCAAGATCGTGTGATATCACACCTTTGATCCTTCATTTGTGGGGGTATGTAAAACCTAAATGCTTTGTGGACAAACCAGTTTCGATTGAGGCATTGGAAGCCAACATTATTAAGATTATTCACGAGATACTGGCCGAAGTCCTCCGGCGAGTCATTCAAAATTGATGTTTTCGGATGGTCGAATTACGGCGCAGTTGCGGTCAACATTTGAAAGGGACTATATATAGATATATAATTGGCACGTGCTTCTCTTATTTGTGGCGTGCGTCTTGATGTTGTTCCACAAATAGAGGGACCTACAGTTTTAAGCCGACTCCAAACGACAGGTATTTTTAATGAGGAGCTTTTTCATGGCTGAAATACATTCGGAGGTTTGTCATTGCCAAACGGTGATCGCTATTAGAAAAAACTTTTTCTCTATTTGGAAGTGATTATCTTTAAAAAATAAATCCCATAAAGAGTTCTACACAAAAATAATAAAGATTGCCTAATATGAGTAAATTTGAATTTTTGTTGTTTTATTTCAATTTAAAATTCGCTACACCTAAATTGATCACTTTTTATCAGTGTTAGGCTCGTACAAATGCACGATTTGTCTGCTTAAATATCAAAAAAATATATAAATGCAAAATAAAATTTTCAAATTTCAACATTCACTAAATTCATGGAAGCTCATATTAGAGCCTTTATGGGAAATTGAGCTTAAAATTCTAGCAATCATTTTACTCACAAAATAAACCGAAAATTATCTCACTCACCTTTCCTGTGCGAATCAGTTTGGCCAAATCGACAGCGGGTATTTCCAGCAGATGACTTCGTATTGGCGGCAGCTTTTTACGGCTCACTTTGATGTTCGTAAAACGACTGTAGGGTACAACGAACCAACTGAAGACGATCATGGCCGACCGCAGAAAGCGCCGCATGATGTACCCCATGATCCTGGAACAAAGTAGCACAGCAATTTTGGCGATTTTATATTAACACGTTTCACAAAGAAAAAAAATATGCGTATATAGGTCACAAAACACACATATGCAAGGTGTGTGTGCGTGTGGGTTTAGTTGTTATACTATTTTGCTTCGTTTTCCTACAACTGCTTTGTTGCTAATTTTGTTTTTGCAGCTTGCAATTTTTTTTTCTGTTTTTTATGCGCTTTAGATTTCTCAAACTTTTGGTTATTATTATTATTACTATATTTTTGTTTTAATTTTTTGGCTTTTGCGTTTTTTGTACTTTATTGGAATTGGTTGCAATTACAAAACCAATACACCAACACATTCATCACTGCTTATATTTTGTATATGCGCTTTAGTGGGCATACACTTGAATGATGGACACAAACACTCACGCATTGACACAGATACACAAATACCGCACTGGCTCCTCCAACACAGCTCAGCTGTGCGCGCAGTTACAACGCAGAGTGGAGACTACATATGATTACAACAACATGTGGCGCGTATGTGTATGCAACAATGTGCATAGAGTGGAGCTGAGCGGAGCGCAAGTGTGTGGGGAGAGGCTTGGCTTGGATTGGCTTGGCTTGGCGTTGCGTGGAGTAGAGTGGTTTGGTCGGGCTCACTGGCAATCGTTGTATGCACTTAATTGCTCACAAGTCGACGACGAAGGATTGTGCAATATGCGATGCATACACATATACACACATACATACGCAGACGAAAATAAGCACAAGCGCGCAGATGAACACAGAATTGCAAATATATGATTTTACGTATGTAGACGTTGGTGTTTTGGCTGTTCGAGTTATCTGTTGCTAAAGTTGTTTACATTCCTTTTTTCAGCATGTTTATTGTTTTTGTAAAATTTTGTTGCACAATCAGCAAAGCAAGTAGCATGCAGCACAAAGTTCCTTGGCTTTTTTTGGTTGCTGGTTGGCTAACTAGCCAGCTTTCGATGTATTTGAATGCAGGTGTATGTATGTATGTAAGTAATATTAGGGGAGTGGCAGTGGTGGCTTTGGACACTTTCCAACGATGTGGCAACTGATGGTGATAGCAGTTGTTTATTTAGAATTTTAGCGCTGCACTTGTAGTGATTAACTAGAAACAAGTGGCTGCAGGAGCAGGATATTGTGTGCTATTCAAAACTAAGAATTGTTGGTACACCTATGTTTTATTGTTCGAAATAATTAAAATTACTTTAAAAGCATGTATACATTTTTTTAATAGTACTCAGTCTTTTCAGTATATTTTATGTATTTTTTTAACTCGTTTTGAACTCCTCGCTTCAGACCTGCTTTCATAAATAAATTTTATTTCAACTTCTTTCAAATTATTTTTTCATTGGCTTTTCCTTCCATCACCTCATTCATATCTGTTCGTACGCAATTCAATCGTTAACTCGTTTACTGTTTTTTTTTATTGCACTAAAGTTGACTAAAAAGCATTCTCGCCCCAAATTCGCACACAAAAATTTGTTTAATTTTTTAACACAAAAATTTCCATTTGTATAAACTAGTTTTGCTTAACGTTTTGAAATATTTTTCGTTAAATGATGCGCACAAATTTATATTTTTTATTTTTTTCAAATTTTTCCAGTCTTTCATTATTGCTTTAAGCACAAAAATACAAAAAAAAATACCTACGAATATTTTATCAACTTTAAGCTCAGAAATTACAGTTTTACAGTATTCCTGTATGTTTTGTTTATACTTGATTAAACAGGCGCAATCACGTTGGCTAGCTATGCCTATCACCAGAGCGTTCGGTGCCTGAGTCTTTCGTTCGATTTCACTCTGATATACAACAAAATTATTCCGATTTCTTGCACTTCTCGCAGTGTTTTTTCTTTTGTGCACAAATCAAAAAAGAATCCATTCGCAAAAGAATGGTAATTGCATATGTATAATGTGAAGTCACACACACACACACGTTCATACACAACGCTGGCAGGCACAATCACGGCTTAGCAATATTTAATACTCGGCGTTTCTCTATTTTATTGTACTTTAGCGCGCTGCACGAAAATTCACACCATTCATGCTCGAAATACGTTGAGCAAATAATTTCTGCAACAACTTGGCAATATCATTTAAGCGCAACTCTCAAAAAGCAACCACTTACACATATCAAGCCAGCGATCGTATAACGGCCGCACTGAGATCAACGAGTTGATGGGTGTAGGTAGGAAAGTGTTGAAGTAAGCGAGGGGCTTTTATTACAGCTTTTTAGTTTTTGCACATCTCATCGCATGCATATATACATATGTAACTTATTTGGGTACGCATAAGTTGAGTAGAGCGAAGCGTAGAGTACGAGCGTGAGTGCAAAGCGTGCGTGTGTGACTTACCTACGAATATTACAATAAATTACTATAAAGGGTATATTCGTATATGAAATATTCTCTTCATCAATTCTCAGAGATTATATTATTTTTGTTTTCAGCTACTTAGTGCGCTCTCCGGTGGCAAAAGTCAATAGTGTGATTTATACAAAAAGGTTATTCTCTCCATCGTGTGTTTCATAAGCACTTGCTTCTCTTTTCTGAGCAGTCATCTCACTTGTTGTTTTGCTGCATAAATGATAAGCCGCTCGTTATCTCTCATTTAACTACAACCAAGTACTTCTTGGCGGCCTGCTTTCATCAAACGACAATAGCGAAGCTAAGCTATGTATTATGATAATTAAAATCAACAACAATAACAACTTTTTATGTCGTTCTTCTTCCTTTTCGGCGAGTTTCATTGGAAATATTTATAAACACGCAAGATACCAGCACATACAATTACACATACGCATTACTTTGCTGTTGCTCTTATAGCTTGAGCATAAGAATGGATTAAAATATCGGAAGTGGATTGTCGATAAGTGGAGAATATCATTATTTAACCGGTTGACCTTTATGCAATGGACAAGATACCATGAAGCCGTACACAGCTTTTGACGCAAAAGTTCTAAAATATACTTTATAAAAACTCCAAACTTGATGAGGTGGACAAGGCGCTGAGCTTCTTAATTAAGATTTCTGAGGTGAATTTTGTAAAAATTCTGAACTTCATGAAAATAAGGCATTCTAGTACCGGAAAGGATTTTTTAAGCGAGAATTCTTAAACTAATTTTGTGAAAATTCCGAACATATAAGAGTAGCCAGATACTTAAGTACTTGATTGGGGCTTTTAATCAAAAATTCTGAGAATGAGTACTTCGGCGCTGGACTGGACTTTTTAAATTAAAATTAAAATTTTTAAATTAAAAATTTTTCGAACTCTCATGGAACTTTGAAACATTTTTTTTTATAAATATAAATTGTGCATAAAATACTGCCTTAATTTCATTTCTTTTACTCATTTCTATAGGGTGGGCCATGTAAAATTTGCTTTTTGAATCGGCTATAAAAAAAAACTAATCAATATTTTTTCAAACTTTTTTTTTATTTTGAAGATTGAACATTGTCATTTATGAATGAAAAATAATATCGTTCAAATGACTGCCACGACTGGCTTTACAGTAGGCCTTTCGATCAACCCAATTTTTAAGCACATTTTCGATTGTTTGGGCTCCAATTTCATGAATGGCAACATCGATTTCGTGTTTTAAAGCATCAATCGTCTCTGGATGGTTCGCACAGAATTTGTCCTTAACGGCTCCCCACAAAAATAGTCCAACGGTCTTAAATCACAGGTCCGAGGCGGCCAATTGATATCGGAATTTCGGCTGATTATTCGGTTTTCGAAAACGGTGGCCAAAAGTTCGAGTGTAACTTTGGCAGTGTGACAAGTTGCACCCTCCTGTTGAAACCAAATGTCGTCCATGTCATCCTCTTCAATTTTCGGAAACAACTCGTTGCCCGATGATGCCGCCAGGTGGTTCAAAAAGCAAACGCTATATGGCCCACGGAAAAAGTTCCGAATATATCATAGACATTTAAACAGGCACGCATATCGGGAAGTGAATATTAGTGAAAGTTCCAATTGAAATTTTTAATAAGTATTTTACGTTTAATAGAACCTGGTGACAGAAAATACTCAAAAGCCGATTTTTTTAATATTTCGAAATATATATAGTAATTCGAGAATATCTTACAATAACATTGAAAGTAATTTAGGTTACACAAAAGAATGTCGGTTTTTTTTAAGAGCTTGAGAACTAAAAATGATAACAAAGAGTGATCAGATCGGGGGTACTTTTTCTAACAGGGTTTTTTTTTCGACAGATCACGCGAAACTAAATACTACTTTCAAACTAAATACATAATTTTTTCAGTAATCATTGACATTTCATCACGGAAAGAATTACACCTCAACAACGTTTACAAATCTTATAAATGTATTATGAAAATCGACGCTCTGTAAAAAGTGTTCATCGCGCGCTCAGACCAACTTTGGGTGTTCAGCGATGAGGCAAATTTTTGGCTTAATGGCTACGTCAATAAGAAAAATTGCCATATTTGGACTGAAGTCATTCCATAACAGCCCTTAAATCCATTACATCCCTTGAAAACAATCGTTCGATGCGACCTATTGGCTGGAGGTATCATCGGCCCATATTTCTTCAAAGACGAGGCTGGTGTTAATGTAACAGTACATGGCGAACGCTATCGCGCCATGATAAACGATTTTTTGATAGCGAAAATTGAGGTCCGTGATCTCCATCTCTGGAGGATGGTTCCATGTGTAGAAGTCCACGCAAGTGGGGAAAGTTACTGATCGCCATTCACTTGGGAGTGGCCAGGACGATTCTTCTACATATGGTTCAAGCAGCTCACAACGTCCGGGATTAGCCCACGTATCCTCTGGTTAGCTTCCGAACACCCGTTCGGGAGTGAGCTAAAGTGAGAAGGCGAAGCATCCCAGCATAGCTGGTTGTGCGCTGGAATAAGGAATACGATTTGAGGGCATGCACCTGGAATGTCCGGTCCCTTAATGGGGAAGGTGCCTCTGCCCGGATGGTTGATGTCCTCGTGAGAGTAAAGGCTGACATCACTGCCATCCAAGAGATGCGATGGACGGGGCAAGGTAAGAAAAACATAGGACCTTGCGACGTCTACTACAGCTGCCATGTAAAGGAGCGCAAATTCGGTGTCGGATTTGTTGTGGGAGAGAGACTTCGTCGCCAAGTACTGTCGTTCACTCCGGTGGACGAGCGTCTCGCAACAATCCGCATCAAAGCCCGTTTTTTTAACATCTCGCTAATTTGCGCCCACGCCCCGACGGAAGAGAAGGACGATGCGACCAAAGATTCTTTCTATGAGCGCTTGGAACGTTCCTATGAGCGCTGCCCCCGCCACGACATAAAAATCGTGCTTGGCGACTTCAACGCCAGGGTGGGCAAGGAGGGAATTTTTACAGAAGGTTTTAAGACCGGGGCGTTGTCCTGTAAGAACAAAAACGGCGATCTGGTGACTGACGTACAGAGCAATCTTAAATTATGGAGGGAACACTTCTCGAACCTGTTAAACGGTGACAGCTGCGCATGTCATAGAGAATGTGAAGATCCCGATACCCCAATCGTTGACGACGGAATAGTCGTTCCGTTACCCGACCATGACGAGGTGAGAATAGCAATATCACGGTTAAAGAACAACAAAGCCGCGGGCGCCGACGGACTGCCGGCTGAGCTATTCAAACATGGCGGCGAGGAGCTGGTAAGGTGCATGCATCAGCTCCTATGCAAAATATGGTCGGATGAAAGCATGCCTGCCGATTGGAGTTTAAGTGTGCTCTGCCCAATCCACAAGAAGGGCGATCCTGCAATTTGTGCCAATTACCGCGGGATTAGTCTTCTAAATATCGCTTATAAGGTTCTAGCGAGCGTATTGTGTGAAAGGCTGAAGCCCACCGTCAACCAACTGATTGGACCTTATCAGTGCGGCTTCAGACCTGGAAAGTCTACCATCGACCAAATATTCACAATACGCCAAATCTTGGAAAAGACCCATGAAAGGAGAATCGACACACACCATCTTTTCGTCGACTTCAAAGCTGCATTCGACAGTACGGAAAGGAGTTACCTGTATTCCGCTATGTCTGAATTTGGTATCCCCGCAAAACTAATACGGCTATGTAAGATGACGTTGCTCAACACCAGCAGCGCCGTCAGAATTGGGAAGGACCTCTCCGAGCCGTTTGATACCAAACGAGGTTTCAGACAGGGTGACTCACTGTCGTGTGACTTCTTTAACCTGATGTTGGAGAGCATCGTACGAGCCGCAGAACTTAATCGCTCAGGCACAATTTTTTATAAGAGCGTACAATTGCTGGCGTATGCCGATGATATTGACATCATCGGCCTTAACAACCGCGCTGTTAGTTCTGCCTTCTCCAAACTGGATAAAGAGGCAAAGCGAATGGGTTTGGTGGCGAACGAGGACAAAACGAAGTACCTCCTGTCTTCAAACAAACAGTCGGCGCACTCGCGTATCGGCACCCACGTCACTGTTGACAGTTATAATTTTGAGGTTGTAAAAGACTTCGTGTATTTAGGATCCAGCATTAACACCGATAACAATGTCAGCCTTGAAATCCAACGTAGAATCTCTCTTGCCAACAAGTGCTACTTTGGACTAAGTAGGCAATTGAGCAGTAAAGTCCTCTCTCGACGAACAAAACTAACACTCTACAAGACTCTCATCATGCCCGCCCTAACGTATGGCGCAGAAGCTTGGACGATGACAACATCCGATGAAGCGACGCTTGGAGTGTTTGAGAGAAAGATTCTGCGCACCTTTTGGACCTTTGCACGTTGGCAACGGCGAATATCGCAGGCGATGGAACGCTGAGTTGTATGAGCTTTACGACGACATAGACATAGCGCAGCGAATAAAGATCCAGCGGCTGCGTTGGCTGGGTCATGTCGTCCGAATGGATACAAACGCTCCGGCTATGAAAGTATTAGATGCGGTACCAGCTGGTGGTAGTAGAGGAAGAGGTAGGGCTCCTCTGCGTTGGAAAGATCAGGTGGAGAAGGACTTGGCTTCACTTGGTGTGTCCAATTGGCGCCGGTTAGCACGAGAAAGAAACGACTGGCGCGCTTTGTTAATCTCGGCCAAAATCGCGTAAGCGGTTATCGCGCCAATTAAGAAGAAGAAGAAGATCTCCATACTATTTAGATTAGATTAGATTTGTGGGGGGTTGGACAAGTCCGAGCACTCAGTCAGGAGACCATTGTACTACACCCGGATAGATTTCAGTAGAAAGAGATAGAGATAGGAAAGATAAAATGCGTGTGGTAAGACGGATAAATTCGTTTGAGGTCACTCTTCCTCAAATTTCTTGGATTGATTGATGAATCTTAAGAGATCCGGAAGAGGAAGATTATGAACTTTATCCATAGCAACCCAATATCCAGAGTCTGATTCTGGAGTATGCCGGACAGCTACAGAGAAAATGCACAAATCCCCAATATTTGGTTCCAACAAGACGGCGCTACTTGGCATACAGCCCGTGAAACAAAGGATTTGCTGCGTCGTGGTTTCGATGCGCAATTTATCTCTCGTCTGGGACCAGTGGATTGGCCACCAAAATCAAGTGATATCACACCTATGGACTTTTATTTGTGGAGGTATATAAAGTCTAAATGCTTTGTGGATAAACCAGCTTCGATTGAGATTACTAAAGTTATTCACGAGATACTGACCGAAGTCCTCCAGTGAGTCACTCAAAATTGGTGTTTACGGATGGCCGAAAGACGGCGCAGTTGCGGCCAACTTTTGAAAGTATATTTAAAAAATAAATGTCATGAATGGTAACTACATAAAAATATTAAAAAGTTTGCCCAGTCAACTTGAATTTTGGTTGCTTTATTTTAATTTTCAAACATTGTTTCGCCAACAAACACTCTGTCAGCATGGTTCGATAGCGCTCGCCATTTACCGGAACGGCAGTGCTCTATAAACTTCGCGAATAGATTTATTATTTCCTTTTAAAGTAAATTTCCACAATTTGGAGGCGTTGTTCTGGTGTTAAACGACTCATGATAACTTTTCACACATTAGTGAACAGAAATATCAACATAATTTGCCACTCTCAGTCTGTCAAATCACAGTTATGGACTACTTTTTTCTGCATATTCGGAGGAAAAACACAAAAAATAATATATTTATCGGATCTCAATTAGCTACACTAATATAAAATATAAATTTTTTGTTTCTTACCTTCCGGGTAAGCCAAAATCTCACCCGGGGTGGTTTTTTTTGTGCGATTTATCTTTGGCGTGATTTTTTAAATGACAATTTTGTATCATGGCTATATTATATCGTGGTAGTCTGGCGTAAGTGCCCTAGCTTGCCATCCCAGAGGTGGTGGTTTCGAATCCCACGTAAGGCATGGTCCACTTTTCCAAATTTACCTGCTTTCCCTGTTTCTAATTTCGCATTATTTGCATTGTGTCTGCTAAAACAAGCAAAAAACAAGGAAGAAGGTAGTTACAGACTGCAACAGTGGCGCCAGTAAGAGGAAGCGGGCAGTCGCGGTATTAGCGCAGCAAAGTCCTCAACCATCTGTGTGATCCTTCTGCCAGAAAAATTGAAAACACAGAAGGCGCTCCAAGCAGTAAGAAGACGTTGGTCCTAAGCAACGACAGGTGGGCATTCCCACCTCTTAGGACTGATAGCGGCACGCTAATCACCTACGCTGCCAGAAATCAAATTAACGAAACCAACGCAAGACTGAGTCTTGTCGAGACACAATGCTCCCGAGAGGAGTGAACAAGAAAAAAAAAAATTATTTTCACCTTCACCACCAAATTTAAATATCGTGGCTACATTATTTTTATTTTCACCTTCAATTAAAAATACTTAACTTAACTTTACGAGCGCTAGGCCACCGGATCGTCTTAAATCTCCATATTTGGATTTTAGCCTTTAATGGATGTTTTAATTTTATAATAAAAACCACTTATTAAAATATAATATAATAATATAAATATCTTAATAGCTTCGCTTATCTACCAGATAACTTGGATCCGCTTAGTTAATTTCTGTTCAAGTGGGGGAGTTTAAAGTTTTAAATTAAGCTTTTTACATCAGTCCCAAATTTAAGTTCTCTGCCATTTCTCGTATCTGTCAAGTAGAATTGATTTTGTTTTTACTAAAGCAGATATGAATTTATTCTATAGCCAAAGGATCAAGGCTGAGGAGCTTTTTCATGGCGGAAATACACTTAGAGGTTTGCCATTGCCTGCCGAGAAGCGACCGCTTTTTAAAAAACTTTTTTCTATTAATTGATGTTTCATGCCCGGAGATTCAAGCCTGAGCACGTTCGAATGGTAGTCACGCATCAACTCATTCAGCTACGGCGGACGCCAAGGGATCTTGTGATGAGAAATGTAGTAAAAATATTTGATTTATGGCGAGTTGGTCAAGTGATGATTTTGAACCTAGCAAATACGTGTGGCATACATTAATCTTTACTGTGAAATCTGTTTGAAGAAATCTTTGTGTTTAGGCAAATATTGCTGGAGATTTCCCCCCAAACTAATGGCTCTTACAAATTTTGTATTTATGTGTGAATTTTTGTGGATTAACAGAAAAGGTACGCGCTTCCATGAACGAACGATGGATGATGCGATAAGGATAAATACACTTTGTGGGCTTCCCCGCCAAACCTCTTTTATAAGTATACCAAAAACTCCTTGATTTTTATGTTTTTTATTAATTTTATGATTGTTCAAATGTACATCATTTGGTATATACAAAGAAATGTCAAAATTCTCGGAGCACTTAATTGCGTGTGTCTGTGCTTTATGTACTAGTCACACTTCGCATATTTACATATTAATTTTCACACTTTTGCAAAGCAAAAAATTATGAATGTTTTTGGAATTAACGCCAGTAAAACAATTATATAATATGTGCGTACACTCGTGAGCAATAAAATAGGTGAGCCATATGTTGAGCAGCTTTGGCTATTTTACTTTTGATTATTTAATGATTATAAATCTTTTTATTTTTAAAGTAAGGAAAAAATTGTTAGAAATCAACGATATTTTGTAGCCACTTACAGCTCCCACTTTATTGCATAAAATTAAATGAGCTATAAAGCTGCATTCCAAGCAATATTCAAAAAATTTTTATTAAAAAGTTGGAAATTTTTGGTGAAAATTTTTAGAATTTTCTTAAATTTTCCACAAAGTTTGAAAAATTATTTCCACTTAGACCTTCCACTTTATTGCACAAAATTAAATGAGCTATAAAACTGCATTCCAAGCAATATTCGAAAAAATTGTATTAAAAAGTTTGAAATTTTTGGTGAAAATTTTTAGAATTTTCTTTAATTTTCCACAAAGTTTGAAAAATTATTTCCACTTAGACCTTCCACTTTATTGCACAAAATTAAATGAGCTATAAAACTGCATTCCAAGCAATATTCGAAAAAATTTTATTAAAAAGTTTGAAATTTTTGGTGAAAATTTTTAGAATTTTCTTTAATTTTCCACAAAGTTTGAGAAATTATTTCCACTAGCAACTTCCACTTTATTAAAATAAATTAAACTACATTCCAAGCAATATTCGAAAAAATTGTATTAAAAAGTTTGAAATTTTTGGTGAAAATTTTTAGAATTTTCTTTAATTTTCCACAAAGTTTGAAAAATTATTTCCACTTAGACCTTCCACTTTATTGCACAAAATTAAATGAGCTATAAAACTGCATTCCAAGCAATATTCGAAAAAATTTTATTAAAAAGTTTGAAATTTTTGGTGAAAATTTTTAGAATTTTCTTTAATTTTCCACAAAGTTTGAAAAATTATTTCCACTTAGACCTTCCACTTTATTGCACAAAATTAAATGAGCTATAAAACTGCATTCCAAGCAATATTCGAAAAAATTGTATTAAAAAGTTTGAAATTTTTGGTGAAAATTTTTAGAATTTTCTTTAATTTTCCACAAAGTTTGAAAAATTATTTCCACTTAGACCTTCCACTTTATTGCACAAAATTAAATGAGCTATAAAACTGCGTTCCAAGCAATATTCGAAAAAATTTTATTAAAAAGTTTGAAATTTTTGGTGAAAATTTTTAGAATTTTCTTAATTTTTCCACAAAGTTTGAAAAATTATTTCCACTTGCAACTTCTACTTTATTGCACTATATATATTAAATGCGCTATACTTATATACTTATATATATTAAATGCGCTATAAAACTGCATTCCAGGCATAATTCGAAAAAATTTTATTAAAAAGTTTAAAATTTTGGTGAACATTTTTAGAAATTTCTGAATTTTCATAATTTTCCACAAGGTTTGAAAAAATGATTTGTATCGTTTTTGCTATATCGGGTACTTTTTGAGAGTTTGAGAATTTAAAATTATTATACCAAACAGAAATATTTTGGAATAAATTTTTTCCTTGTTATCATCTGGCAGATAATTTCAAGGCATTTATTTTTTAAATTTGCTATCCGGTCCTATATCCGCCGCAGCTACGAGTTACAGTGGTCCATTCAATCAGTCCAATTTTCGGATACTTTTTCCAGTAAATCTGGCAGTATGGCCTCAATGGCGGCTTGAATGTGGCAAGTTGCGCTCTCTTGGTGGAACCAAATGTCGTCGATGCTTAGCTGAGTAATTTGTGGAAACAAAACTTTAAGTGGTTTGGGGTAGTCAGAATTTTCAAAATATTGGATTTTTTTGCATTCTCTTAAAGTATAATATCTTAAAAATATTGTGTGAAAATTTGAGGTGAATCCGACAAATACTACTTCAACAATTAACAAAGGGGGCTCCGGAGCTCGATAGCAAAACTTTAAATACGCTTTTCTCAAAACTATGGTTTTAGGACTGGTGATCACTGTCACCGCTTGGGAGATTTCAATAAAATTTATACTGCTTTTAAAAACTATAAAAAACTCGTATCTGATAGAAGAATTTCCTTTTTCAAAAATTTAGATTTTTTTTAAATAATTAATTATCGGTTTTTTTCTCGAAAATCTGAAAAATATTTGCTGAGGCCGCCATAGCCGGCGAAGTACTTTCACCCCTTCTCTGGAATCTCGCTGTAAACAGTTTGCTTCGAAATCTCGAAAAAGCAGGCTGCAAGGTTGTAGCCTATGCAGATGATATTGCTCTCTGCGTGTCAGGCAAACACCTGAATACCCTCACTGAGCTCATGCAACGCTCAATCAATATTCTGTCAAAATGGTGCACCGAATGCGGACTAAATGCGAATCCAGCAAAGACAGATCTTGTTTTCTTCAATAGGAAACAACAATCTCCTCCACTGCAAACAAGAACTTTAAAAGGGGAATCATTACTTATATCTGATTCAGCTAAATATCTAGGAGTTATTCTAGATAGGACGTTGAGTTGGAAATTGAACATTGAAAACAGATGTAAAAAAGCTTTCATAGCTCTTTATACATGTAAGAAAGCTATAGGCAAAGCCTGGGGTTTTTCACCTCGGATCATATATTGGATATATACCTCGATCAAACCGATACTCTTCTACGGTGTGGTTGTATGGTGGACAGCACTCGAAAAACGGTGTAGAGTAGCCACAATTGATCGAGTCCAAAGAACAGCCAGCCTCCTGATAACAGGATGCTTAAGTACAACACCTACTAAGGCTCTAAATACGTTGCTTTACTTGACAGGAACACTGTTATCTCTTCCGACATAGACTATCATGTAAGTCTTCCATCACCACCCTTGCTATTCTCCTGTTCACTCCCAACTAGGGAAGAATGGAAGACAAATCTTACCGAAATCGATGGCCCTCTGATTATATATACAGATGGTTCAAAACAAGACGATTAAGTGGGATTTGGAATCTTTTCCAATTCCCCTCACATCAATCTATCATTTAGATTACCCGACTACTGTAGCGTATTCCAAGCGGAAGTAAGCGCTATCTGGTATGCTGCGAAAACTATCTTAGGAAAGAGAATATCACTAGAGGATATCCGCTTTTTCACTGACAGTCACCGTTCGAGCACTCAGCTCCACTTATACCCACTCAGATGTGGTTCGATCCTGTCTCTTATCTCTTAACGAAATAAGTGAAGAATTCTGTCCAAGTTATCTGGATACCGGGTCACAGTGGGTTCGAAGGTAACTGCAAAGCTGATGAGCTCGCAAGAGCTGGAGCTGCGCAATCAAATGTTAGTAACTCACCCACAATCCATATTCCACTCTCAACATGTAAAGTGATCATTGATCGAGCATTGCTGATCGGAGGTGGCGAGTGGAAACTACTTGCCTTACGGCCAGACAAATCTGGCCATCTTACAATCTGAAACTGACAAAAACCCTTATAAGTCTTTCGAAACACGGACTAAGGCATATAAGATCTCTTATCACCGGCCACTGCCTTTTGGGCACTCACGCACGTCGGCTCGGGGTTCCTCAAAACGACCTGTGCAGTTACTGCGAGGACGCAGATGAGGAAGTGTCGAGCAGGCATTTGCTGCGCAGTTGTCCCGGCCTAGCCAGAAATCGACTCGCTCTGCTAGGCTCTCCAACAATGGACAATCTTTCTGTACTCTCGGACCTGAAAATCGAATCTCTCATAAAATTCTCGAAACGAATTAATATCTTTGACCAAAATTTATAATAAAAATCTCGGTTAGGTAAGGAAATCATATAATATAATGAGCTCTAGGGTAACACAACGGACCCAACTTGCGGTCTATGTGGCACTCCGATGCGGGGTCACCCTTAAACCAACCAACCAACCAACCTAGGCCACCATATTGTTAATTTTGAAAAAAAAGTTTCGATTAGGCACAAGATTATCTATTAATAAAACTAATTTCTCTTGTCCGATTGATTTTAGATGAATCTCGAAGGACTTGTGATGATTACCGCAAGGGACTTCTGGCTAAATGGGCTCCACACAAGCAGCGATGACATGGTGTTTTAATGCTTATGTTTTTATTTTTGTAAAATAAAGCAACTGACTAGTAAAAAAAATGAAAATCATCATTGAAACTCATCATTTTTTCCGGCCTCCGACTACCCCAACCCCTTCAGTGAGCAGTGATCGATAGCAATCGCAATTCCTGGAAAGCCAACCACTTCCTCATTTCGAAATAAATAGGGACCGATGATGCCGCCATCGTGTAAACCCCACCAAAAAGTCAATTTTAATGGATGTAAACAGAAATGTCAACACAGTTTACCATTCTCAGCAGCCAAGCCATACTGAACAATATCGATAATTCTCATGCAGCTAAAAAACACCCTTTACAGTCTGTGTCAGAAAAAAGGAACAGCGATTATTTATGAAGTGTAAAAGATATATGATATATAAGATTTAAAACGAGTCACAATTACTCAATAAGCCGTGTAATCTTCATCGTTGTCGAGTATAGCCTGGCATCATCTTCATGCTTTTCTGCGAAGCTCGTAGACAAATAAGACTAGATTTTGCGAACTCCACGCACGAGTTGCTTTAAATCGTGGACTGACCTTCCGGCAAGATACGTTATCATAGTTGGTTGGTTGGTTAGAGTGGTGATTCATCCAGAATCCAACTAGTGCTTCCGTACCATTTTGTTGCCACATCCTCGTTACCAACTTGTTTAGCGGTTATTTGCAGTATGACTATATCCATCCATTGCGGTTTAGGAACCTTATTAGATTGTTGACGTCTAAGCCAGACAGCAACTGCTCGAGACTCTCGAACAGCGGTTTGCCCAGGTTTAACATTTTGTCCTTCCATAGGGCAGGGCATTCACAGAGGAAATGCAAAATTGTTCTCCGATAGCCCAGAAGCCAATTATGACTGCCGTTAGTCTACAGGCGTCCCGTCGTTTCATGTTTATCAATGTTGACGATTGCTTGAGGTTGTAAGTGGTTCATAACGTCCTGCTAATTTTGCATTTCGTGTGGTCTCTCCATCTACAATCTGCGATTCGAAGATATTTTAGGGAAATAGCATTCTTGACCGCACCTAATGGTGTGAATACTGGTACTGCAAATTCATGCCAGATCCCCCTCTTGCCAGTTCATCTGCTTTTTCGTTACCTTCTAAGTTCCGGTGTCCCGGGACTCAAATTAAGGTTACTTTATGGTTTTCACTCAAGGTGGTGAGGCTATGCTCCACCACTTTAGAGGTTGTAGTAGCCGAACCCAGTGCCTGGATTGCAGCTTGCCTATCCGAAAGAATAGCGATATTGTCCTTAAAAGAGAAATCTGCGATTAGTAACCTACAAACTTCCCCAATTGCCAGTACTTCCGCCTGGAAGACACTGCTGGTATTAGGGACACTCACAGATTTTTCAATTCCAAGTCTATGAGAATATATACCAGTTCCAGCACCACAATCCATTTTACTGTCATCTGTATAGACTGTAGTGGCAAAGTTATTTGGAGAGAATCCCTTATTCCATTCTTCCGTAGATGGAAAGAGTGTGGGGAAATTCCTATTGAACGTTACCATCGGAACGATAGACTAGCGTGACCTTAAGTTTTTTCTCTTCAGCGACCCGCTTCATTTAACCTAAATGCACTCATGGTTGCCGTCTTCTTTTTTGTATGTTATCATAGTTCCCCACACATTTTCAATGCAGTTGGCGTCTGGGGACTGGGAAGCCCAGTCCAAAGTGTTTTTCTGAGAGTAATGGTTTTGATGATGTGCGAGGGTAGGATAAGGCGAACACCTCCTTCAGTCGTCGTTCGATGGTGCTGATACTCACATCTATTCCCTTTTTAGAAGATCGTGCTTGGCGTAGTCACAAAGAAGGGTCCCACTTAAAAAGTTGGACCATCACTTTATCCTGATTTTTTGTCGTCACTCGCTTCAAGCCGCGCTCGGAAAAGTTACCAACATTTTTGTACACTTATACCGCAGACTTCACATCATTTTTTTGATTTTTTAATCACTTTTGCAGCCGCGGTGTATGATAATTTCGGCCTTTTCGAATGCGTGCATAAAAACGTGCGAAACGCTTCGCGCATTTCTCACTCATTTTTGTTTGGTTGTGTTTACGGGAAAGTTTCGAATGACACTAACCTGAGTTAGCATTGGCGTCGTAGCCTTTGAGTGGGACTATTAAGCAGCAAAAAGCAGAACGCAATATATCTTGAAGCTACAAGAACCGATTCTTTTCTTCTGACACAGACTGTATTAAGGCTCTTTTGAATTTTTGATCATCTATAAGCTTTTAGCTGCGTCTTTTAAAAATTTGAATGTTTGGCAATTAAAATCGACACATGACAAACAATTCCAGTAATGAGTTCCTTGTGACGCGCATGGAATCAGCCACTTTAATTTAATGCTTCATATTATTTAATTTTTTTGTTTGTTTATCATTCTGAGAAAGTTCACATTTTTATTTAACTCGCAATCTGTAATTACAATAACTGCCTAGTTATGCCGAGCGCGATTGGGATGCTTGTTTTTTAGTGTTGGCTAACCATATTTGTCCGTTTTTTATTAAATAAGTTGATAACATATACATACAAACACATTCATATGCATGAGTGTGTAATACAAAAAATTTTTAAAAGCTTCCTGGAAGTTCGCTGCAACTACTTTAAGGTCAGACTTGCGCGAATTTCCACAGAGTAGTTACGAGTTTGGAGTGTCATTTAGATTACTCAAGTGGAAAACCCCATATCAAATGACCTTTGTGGCCAGCTCCAATTAAGAGCTGAGGTGCTCACTGTAAGAGTAAACCACAACTTGGTAGCATAAAAGTACGCATGCGCAACTGCTGAGTCATTTAGGCGATGTCACTTTTTGTGCCGCCATTACAATATAAAAAATTTAACCGCATTGAGTCTTGGCAATGCTTTTTTTAATTATCGCATTCAAATTTACATATTTGCTTTCATTTAAGTAAATTTCCATGAGTGCTGTCAGAGAATTTGCCAGACATGGCCCGGTGAGTATTTTTTTCATTATAAGACTTGAGAACTTTGCAAATTCGCGCGAGACCTTTCCAAATTTATAATTTACCTGCGAATTAATTTCATTTCAAACTCAAAGGTCAAAATGTGATAGTAGACAATTATAATTGAAGGCTCATTAAATTAAAAAAAAATAAATAAATAAAATAAATTCAACGCAGAAGAATGAATTTGAATGATAGAAACTTTCAATGTTGAACTATGAATATGGAAAGAATAATGGGATGGCGCCTATCGTGGTACCGTTACCGATTTGCTCTCAGCAAATTTGACAATGAGTGACGTCATATGATCAACAGTATGGCTAGATTACCATTTTCGTAACTTGATTTGGCATTTTTTATTTTTTTTGTGTTATTTAGTCTCGAAGTTTTATTTCTTTCTTCATGACATTTTTCTAGCTTGTTCTAATTAAAATTAATGTTTATAATTTTGTGAAATATACATTTTTTTAAAATTAGTTTAATAATTCTTTTCTCTTCTTCTTAATTGGCGCGATAACCGCTTACGCGATTTTGGCTGAGTTTAACAAAGCGCGCCAGTCGTTTCTTTCTCGTGCAAACCGGCGCCAGTTGGACACACCAAGTGAAGCCAAGTCCTTTTCCACCTGATCTTTCCAATGCAGAAGAGGCCTTCCTCTTCCTCTGCTACCACCAGCTGGTACCGCATCGAATACTTTCAGAGCCGGAAAGTTTGTATCCATTCGGACGACATGACCCAGCCAACGTTGCCGCTGGATTTTTATTCGCTGCGCTATGTCTATGTCATCGCCAACGTGCAAAGGTCCAAAAATCTTACGCAGAATCATTCTCTCAAGCACTCCAAGCGTCACTTCATCGGATGTTGTCATCGTCCACGCTTCTGCACCATACGTTATGACGGACATGATAAGAGTCTTGTAGAGTGTTAGTTTTGTTCGTCGAGAGAGGACTTTACTACTCAATTGCCTACTTAGTCCAAAGTAGCACTTGTTGGCAAGAGAGATTCTACGTTGGATTTCAAGGCTGAAATTGTTATCGGTGTTAATTCTGGTTTCTAAGTATACGAAGTCCTTTACAACCTCGATCTCATAACTGTCTACAGTGACGTGGGTGCCGATACGCAAGTACGCCGACTGTTTGTTTGATGAAAGGAGGTACTTCGTTTTGTCCTCGTTCACCACCAGACCCATCGCTTTGCCTCTTTATCCAGTTTGGAGAAGGCAGAGCTAACAGCCAGGTTGTTAAGACCGATGATGTCAATATCATCGGCATACGCCAACAATTGTACGCTCTTATAAAAAATTGTACATGAGCGATTAAGTTCTGCGGCTCGTACGATGCTCTCCAACATCAGGTTAAAGAAGTCACACGACAGCTTGTCACCGTGTCTGAAACCTCGTTTGGTATCAAACGGCTCGGAGAGGTCCTTCCCAATTCTGACGGCGCTGCTGGTGTTGAGCAACGTCTTCTTGCAAAGCCGTATTAGTTTTGTGGGGATACCAAATTCAGACATCGCGGCATACAGGTAACTCCTTTCCGTACTGTCGAATGCTGCTTTAAAATGGATGGTGTGTGTCGATTCCCCTTTCATGGGTCTTTTCCAAGATTTGGCGTATTTGGAATATTTGGTCGATGGTAGACTTTCCAGTTCAATAATTCACTCAGTTTTATTTAGCTTAACTTTTTTTAACATCTGGTCGCATTGCCCGCGATTGCGGTTATTGTTGGTGTTCTTCTCCTTTCAACAGTCAAATCTCTTCCTCGCCACTGCAGTGTTGCCTAGCTTTGGATATAAAAACCACTAAAAAGCCCATTTGAAGAAATTAAAACACCAACTTTTTATTGAATTACTTAAAGAACTTTGTACTATATGCGTGACAAATTGTCTTTAAAATGTGCGTTTTTTTAAATAAATGTTTTAAGAGAAACTCTTTTGTTAAAAGAACGACTTTTTTGCGATATTTGAGGTTATGTAACAAGATAAGGTACTATTTTTGTAAAAATGTCGATATGGTTTCTTCAGTGTTTTCGGGTATTTTGTTGCTTATTTTTACTAGGAATACACCTCTTGATGCATTCCGTAAATTCAAACGCTTTTTAAAATGTGTAAACAGGCTTTCAATGTTATGAAGAGTTGAGAGAAGAGGATTTAATATTCCAACATAACCTTAAAAGGAGCAAAAACTAAAATTTTCATTTTCAAATTTTATAAGATTAACACTAAAATCTTCTCAGAGTGATCTTTTTTAATATTATTTTGTTTAATAATACAGTTTATTTTTAACTTACAGTTTTAGAAGCTTAAAATTATTTGGTGCTCAACTAAGTTCTCGCTTTTTTTTTGATGAAACTACAACTTTATTCTGAAAAAATTTTTACCAGTGAATCATTGAAAGTATTGCCCATCACTGTCTACTACTTTTTCCCATCTTTCTGGTAGATCTCGTATACCGTCGCGGTAACACTGTTCATCTTTTGAGGCTATCAACGGATCAAGCCATTTTTGATGTCGCCATATGAATGGAACTGCTGGTCAGCTGGTCAGCTAGACCATGTGCCATCGATCGGAACAGGTGATAATCGGACGGCGCAACATCTGGAGAATATGGCCGGTGGGGTAGGATTTCCCATTTCAGTGTTTCCAGGTAGGTTTTAACGAGTTTGGCAACGTGAGGCCGAGCGTTGTCATGCTGTAGAATCACTTTTTCATGCCTCTCCGCGTATTGCGGCCGCTTCTCGCGTAGTGCTCGGCTCAATCGCATCAATTGAAGTCGATACCGATGAAGTCGATCCCCAGTAATGGTTTCGCTTACTTTTAACAGTTCATAATAAATAACACCAACTTGGTCCCACCAAATACATAGCATAATGTTCGCATCTTGAATATTCAGCCGAGGCGACGACGTAGAAGCATGACCGGGCAGTTCCCATGACTTTCTTTTCTTTGGATTGCTGTAAGGAATCCATTTTTTCATCACCCGTCACAATGCGATGAAGGAAACCCTTCCTTTTTTGCCGCTGGAGCAGTTCTTCACAGGCGAAAAAACGAAAAATCGACGTTCAACATCCCTTGGTTTTAACTCATAAGGAACCCAAGTCCACTGTTTCTGAATCATTTCCAAAGCATTCAATCGCTTGGAAATGGATTAGCACCTCATAAAAAAACAAGAAACAAACACCAAACTTAAACATTTTCGCATTTTGGGTACAAAAAAGCACTAAATTTATTCCGAAGGGCAAATGGTTGGCAACACTGCACAACTCAGCTAATGCGACGTCACGCGCTCTCTGATGAACGCAATCTTGTTTCTAACATTCTTGATGATAATCAATTTCATAGATTTGCTGCAAGAGTGTCATAATCCGAACAAGTTTTTTTTAATAAGTGTTGCAGAAACGATCTCCAACTATTCCTTTACGCTGTGTAAGGAATTCATGGCATTATCTTTTAACCGTAATGCATTAGCTGAAAGTCTGTCTTTACTTTTACTTAGAAGGCTGCTTAGTAAATTAAAACCATTGAAGCTATTCTTCTTGCATTTTTGATTTTTTGAGTCATAAAATTCTTCCAGCACACGAGCGAAGTCGAAAAACGGACACAGGCATGCGGATTTTCTTGCAGAAGTACAATTTTTGATTATACCGATGATGACGTTGAGTATCTGCGCATCGCTCATTGTTTCCAATTGGTACTGATTCGCCTTAGATAGAAAAATTATCGGCGAGTTTTTTCTCTAATGTGTACAAAATAGCTTGACAGCTATAGAATCCATTAAGAATATGAGGCATACATATATTTATTTCTACTTCGCACTATTTCGCTGTTGGTTTGCTTTAAATTTGCATTCGATTTTGTCAACTCATTTATTTGATACGTGCGAATTTGCATGGCTTAAACTGTGCATACATACAAAAATACATACATACGTACACTCATAAACAATAAAATAGAAATAATTAAACAAATAAATGCTCAACTCATTTTTCAAAGTGGCGTAAAATTAATCATCCGATTTTATTTTTTAATAACTTTTTTTCTGGGTTAGGTTTAGCAGCGGCATCGCATTTAGAGACAGCGATGCTGCTTAGAGCACGAAATGCGTACGTTGTGAGGCGCAGGGGATGGGCTACATTTCCCTTTCCATACTCAACCATCCTGAGCTTATGACAAAGCGTAAAAGTCTATACTCATTAAGAAATAGGATCTTAAAGCTATCGATTCCTGCTTCTGGCTAGAGCTGGGCATGTGCAAATTGTTTGTTTCCAACTCCTCCTCATTATTGCAGCTACGACAGAAATCATACATGTAAACGCCTAATCTCTTTGAATAATTTCCCATGAGACCGGGTCCTGTGAGGGCCCGCCTACTAAGGTCCTAATTTGAAGTCTACTCAATTTTATAATATTCTTGGGCAGACGTAGATTTAGCCTCGGCCATGTTTGCCTCGCAATTTCACAGGCATTAATGCTAATCCATCTTTGAATTGCAGAACTGATTAGTACGCCCATAACAAGAAGCTTAGAAGTTGCGAGAGGTACACCCATAAAATTACTTATGTTTGCCATTCAGGTACCTTCTCTTGCAAGTTGGTCAGCCCTACAGTTTCCTGGTATATCTCTGTGGCCTGGAACCCAGCATAAGATGAAACGATATATTGTTTGGATATCCAATTAAGAGATTGGCGACAACGTAAGACACTCCTTGATGTTGTTTGGAATGCATCCAGCGCCCGTAGAGCAGCTTGGCTGTCTGATAGAATGCAGATTTCTTTTCATGATATCCTGTTTTTCTCTAAACATTTCGAGGCTTCGTGAATAGCGTTTATTTCCGCTTGGAAAACACTACAGTGATTCGGTAGTTTAAAGGATTCACTGATGGAAAGCTCTTCGCAATATAACCCTGATCCTACACTGGTCCTACATATTAGATCCGTCCGTGTAGATCGTAACGGGTGTGTTGGGTGATGGACCTTCTTCAAGCCATTCCGGTCTAGAAGGGATTTTCATTAAGAAATTCCTTCCTTTTTTACTAAATAAAAAAAAATATTTTGAGTGATGGACATCTTTATTTTCCATTTGTAAAAGTTGAAAAACTTGCGATAGGGTGATTAATTTTGCGCCACTTTGTATCGAGCGTTTTTGTAGCTGCATGAGAATTATCGATATCTGTTTTAAATATGGTTTGATATCCGAGAAGGGCAAACTGTCTTGACTTTTCTGTTCAGTAAGGTTTGGCAAGTCATCATGAATAGTTTAACGCCAAAACAACGCTTCAAAATTGTGGAAATTTATTTCAAAAAATAAATCTGTTAGAGAGGATAGAATAAATCTGTTCGTACGACTATCGAGTCAATGAATTTTTGTTTCCCATAATTAATCAGCTAATCGACGACATTTGGTTCCAAAAAATACAAATCTCCACCTTTTAGACATCCTACATTAAACAACCAGTTTATTTCGTTCTCGTCCGAAGTCAACTATCTTGGTGTTATACTTGACCCCAAGCTGCATTGGAAGCTGCAGTCAGACATAATTAAGTCCATTGTACTGCACTCGGATTCCATTTAAATGTGCTTTAAATCTACTCGACCTCCGAATAAATCTGAGTAGATCTTGTAATGCCAAGGAGCCAAGGTGGCCGCTTCTTAACACAACAGTGCCAAAGACCTCAAACCTGATTCGAGCGAAGGCCGGGAAGACGCACAGAAAGTCGTCCGCCGTCACATCATCCGCTTCACAAGCTGGGCAGAGTACACTGTCTGAGATTCCTACCTTTTTCATGTGCCCGCAATCAGTCCAACCAGCTGTCTGCAGTGTCTTCTGCCTAATTACAGGAGGATTTGCGACAGTCGATCGGGCATAACAGGTAACATCAGTTTAGTCCATTTACTGCCTCTCTCAGCCGTCCAAGCCCGCTTGTGGGTTGTGATAACCCATTTGCTCAGAAGGGAGTGGCAGATGGTGCTCCGGGCTAAAGAAGTTGGCCTCAGGGCCCATCCTAGCTAAGGAGTCAGAGGTCTCGTTTACCTACCAGTATAGCTTTCTACTCCAGTAAATCATAATGGCGCCTCCGCTATTAAATTCCCAAAACTCATAGCAGTGTTCACCGGTCACTGGGTGATCGAAACTCAGGTGGAGAAGCTTGAACTTCCGTACAACCCATATTGCAAAAGCTGCGGGTATCCTGCGGCGAAAGCGACTGTGGTCCGGGTCTTTCGGCTAGACGCTTGAGGTTCCTTAGTGTACCTTTTGGGGATAGCCTGAGGCAGCTCTCCAGTCTAGATCCCTTTTCTCTCCTCCTCTACATCAACAGCACTGGATGGCTGTAGATGGTTTTTCTCACTTTAAGTTGAGTAATTTCTTGCAGGTCTATGGGTCTACATTCTGGTGTCAAAATGGCACTCTAGGGCTGCTTGTAGCGTACCAGTGGTACTCTTACCATCTAACCTACCTACCTATCTACCTGGTTCCAACAAGACGGCGCAACTTGCCACACAGCGCACTTAACAAACGATTTATTGCAATATTCAAAGCACCATTGACGCAGTACGAACACATTTAATGAAAAAGGGAGCCTAGAATTGAACTAATTGAATGGATCATGCAACTCGTAATCACGGTAGGCATATGCAGGTTATCATCTTCACACAAAAAAAAACCATGAAATTAATTTTCCTCTTATTGATGGAATGTGTCTCGATGTTGTTCCACAAATGGAGGGGCGTATAATTTTAAGTCGACTCCAAATGGAAAATAGTTTTTCATGAGGAGCTTTTTCATACACTAATACTTTTTGTATGAATCAGTGTTTCATGCTCGGAGATTCGAATCTGGACACTTCCGAAACGCACCAACTCATTCAGCTACGGCGACCGAAGTTTCTCATTAACTTAGTTAAAAACTCGAAAGTATTGATTTTTTTTGTGCGAAAATATGGTTCCATTTTAATAACATATCAATTAGTAGATGTGCCCATCCTTGTTGAGGAAGTTTAAGGACCACTTTGTATCGAAGGTAAAGTCCTTCATATAGTTTGACAGGGAGCGAAAAAGATGGCAATCGTTCTGTGCATAATCCGAAGAATACGGCGGATGCCTATTTGAGCTCTTGGAGTGCGGCTTATACGAGTTGTGCAACATGGGGGCTGGCGTTGTCGTGAAAGAGTATAGTTTGACCATCTCGGGCAGGTCTTTTCAGTAGAATATCCTCATTCATGCGGTGTAGCTGGGCAATGTAGACCTCCTTCTTGACCGTGGCATTCTTTTGAAGCATTTTCCAGTGCACCATGCCCACCCAGTCCCACCAAACAAAGGTCATGATCTTCTTTGGATGAAGATGCGGCTTGACTCTCGTCTTTGGCGTATCTCCTGGAGCCACCCACTCCTTTCTTTGTTACGTATTGATGTATAGGCGCTATTTCTCATCTCCCGTGACTATTCGGCACAAAAAGTTGAAGATTGCAAAAAGATTGCACCTACTATATAACCAGAGCACGTTTGACGTATAACAAAATCTTATAACAAACAAAGAAATATTGATTTTACATCTCCAAGATCTGCGTTTAAGTCTTCCATTGATGTAAGGTTTTGTAACCATAGATTTAATAAAACAAAACACATAAAAAAGTAATTACTTGTATGTGGCATTTGATCACCCTTCCACAGAAGTCAGATCTTAATTTCATCGAAAAAAAAACGTAGAGAAACCACATACGACCTCACGGAATAAGGTCAAGGATCTACCTAAAACACAGGTTATATCTATTAACAGAATGCTCGAGGATGAGTATTAATTGCCTTTATAAATTGGGTGTTCTATGCCGGGTAGACTGAAAACTTCGTACAAAGATTTTGTATAGCAGCCTTAAAAATTCCATTTATTCGGACTTTCTAAAAAAGAGATTTTGTCTTTCTTGTTCTTCTCTTTAAATCTTTCATTATTTTCCATTCACAATAGATATTAACTGTCATTTTTCGACAATGTTGCCATCGAAAATTCCCCTAATCCGCTTACCATAAATTATGAGAATTATTTCTAGTTTTAGTCTAGCATTAGTTGCGCTTAATACCTGAGATAATTCCGAATTAAGGGGCTCAACCAGTGTGACTGACAAAAAAACAGGTGGTTTTTGAAAATTTATTTTTAAAAAAGTTTTACATTGATTGTTTTAAAACTTTGTAAGTATATTAATATATAATTAAACTTCAAGTACAAATTTTTTCAAAGGAAAATCTGGACTTTTCTTCTAATAATAGGGCATCTCTCGAAGGTCCAAAAAAAAAAGTTTCCCCACTGCTGCCTTTGTTACGGTCTTCAGAGTGCCCGAAATAAAAAAAACAAAAAAGTCATTAAAGATGATGGTATCACGCGTTGATTAACGCAGGATTGTGGTGAAAAAACGAAATCCAAAAAAATCCCGCAGTTTTGAAAAAAGTATAAAAATTTAGCTTGAAAATGTGATAGTATTTCACATCGCAAATTTACAATTTTTATTAGATTGAAATATCGGAGGGTCATTCAATGTAAAAATGAATACTTAAAATGAGGAAACAAGATTCAAGTCGATCGTAAAATTAGTTTTTAAGTTACAGTGGCAGCAAATTAAGAAAACGCTATTTTGAGAAAAACGTTTTTAAAGAAAAAAATACTGATCTCATATTTATAAAACGATAAATATCATACATAATCCTAATCTGTTATTCCAGGCCCATATAATTCACCTTCTTCTTCTTCAAAAAGTTGCTGCTTGCTTGCTGAAAAATATGAAAAATTTTTTTTTGAATTTTCCAAAGTTTCACACTGGTTGAGCCCCTTAAGACAGTAAAAATGGTTTCCAACTGATTATTTCCTAACTGAGCCGGATTTGCAATAAAATTTATTGTGCGAAAAGTTTCGTGCGCACTGTGTATGACATAAAATATTTTGCAAAGCGATTTTTTTTTTCGTATTTTTATGTGTATTAGTAAAAATGTACACTTATTTTATTACAGCGTTTCTCTATTTTTTGCATTCATTTTAATGTAGGTAAAGGTCAGTATTTGAAGTTGTTAAATTTTGCGTTTCCTTTTTGTGCTTTAAGGTTTGCTTCACTTTTACTGCCTTGCATACATGCAATTTGTGTTTTATATTCATCTTTTTTCGAATGCATTTCTTTCGTTATCTTCCTTTTCATGCTCGTACGGGTTTGACGAGCAAAATCTTGAACCAGCTTAACAGCAAAAAGACATTAATTAATGGCTAAATATTGCACAAAATAACAAATGAAATAAAACAATATTTTTATTATTGCAAAGTTTGTATTAAGAAATAATTATACGAAATAATATAAATATAAATATAAATCATGCCTGCGGTTGTACAACTGTTATCTTGACCTTTCTCCTCCGTATCCCATCACCCCCATATCGAATTTATTCACAAAGCGAATTGTGATTTATGAAGTATTTCTTCCGAATCAGATATTTATTTTGCTTCAAAATAAGTCTGAATAAACCAACAATTTTAAAACAATACTGTCTGGCTTATTAAAAATGTTAGTGCAATTTTTCCTTATTTACAAGGTGGCGCAAAATTAATCAGCCCTTCGGAAGATTTGTAATTTTTCCAAATGACGTTGTACATCAATCATATTTGACACTTGTGAAAAAAGTAGCTCCAGTATACAAACGGACAAACAATGGAGCACGTAAAGATCAAAATAAAGATTTCCATCACGAGTGCATCCATCATCAAGTGCAACCAACTTCATACCACTCGCGCAGCTGATGCACGGGACCATAAGATCCGCCGCATACTCAAAAATAATCTCAACGTCAAACCTTACAAGATCGAAAAAGCGCATGATCTCACACCAAAGCAGCAACAAGTGAGACCTGAGAAAGCGAAGGAGTTGCTTCGCCTGGCCGAAAGCGGTAAATTTCCAAACATTGTGTTTTCCGACGAGAAAATTTTTCAAATTGAGCAATTCGTAACTCCAAAAACGATTAGGTTTATTTGACCGACCTTTCATACGTCGTATGAACAATTTGAGCCATTGATTGGTCACCAGGCGGCAGCACCCACCACAGGTAATAGTTTGGGTCGCTGTAACCACAGATCGGAGCTCTCCAATCGTTTTCATCGATCCTGGTTTCAATGTAAATGCGAAATATTATCAGGAAAGTATTCTGGAGGTTGCTTTGAAGCTGTGGGCAGACAAACATTTCTGTGGCAAACAATGGACGTTTCAACAGGACTCGGCACCGTCTCACGAAGCTCGAGTGAACCAATAATGGCTAAAAAACAACGTTCCGAACTTCATAACGTCCACACAATGGCTCTCAAATTCGCCAGACGCGAATCCGATAGATTATTCTCTTTGGGCTATTTCGGAGAGCAAGGTCCGAACAAAAGTATTCACCAGTCTCGAGGCTCAGAAAAAAGCCATTGTCCGCGAGTGGGCCAAAATACCTGCAAGTCACATTTGAGCAGCTTGCGATTCGTTTCTGGGCCGTCTCAAGGTCATAGTCAAGACAAAAGGTGTTCATATCGAGCAAAAGTAAATTGATTCTTAATTTTCTATTATTTTCACACATTTTTTACTTTGAATTGAATAAAAGTAATTTTCCAAACTAAATGTATGGCCTTTTTAATTGATTACACTTCGACTGCCGGACTCTGTACTTATTCGCGAGTTCGTGCCTTTAGTACTGCGAAAGCTTCCGATTAAAAAATAAAACTGTAATGTGAGAGTCGTAATGAGAGCTGTAATTATCAACAACAGCGTAAGTGGTGCTGTAATCATCTTTGGACCCCATCGGTGAAAAATAGAACAGATCTTTATATAAATAGTCAGTAGGGACGGACTAAGCCGTGATAGAGGAAAGGAATGAAGTCGAGATCAATAGATCCCTAAGATTGGAGATGCAGTGTCGCATATATTTATATACATCATCAGGTGCGCAACTAAGTTCTCGCTGCTTTTTTTGATGAAAATACAACTTTATTCTGAAAAAATGGTTACAAGTGAATCATTGAAAGTATTTCCAATCGCTGGCTACTACTTTTCCCCATCTTTCTGGCAGATCTCCTATACCGTCGCGGTAAAACTATTCATCTTTTGAGGCTATCCACGGATCAAGCCATTTTTTGATGAATGGAACCGCTGGTCAGCTAGACCATGTGCCATCGATCGGCCGAGGCGACAACGTCGAATCATGACCGGGCAGGCCCCAGGCTGTAATGAATCCACTTTTCATCACCCGTCACTATGCGATGAAGAAAACCCTTCCGTTTCCCTTTTTTGCCGCTGGAGCAGTTCACATGCGAAAAAACGACTTTCAACATCCCGTGGTTTTAACTCATAAGGAATCAAGTGTTTTTGATTCATTCCCAAAGCATGCAATCGCTTGGAAATGGATTGGCGGGTAACTCCTAATACTGAAGCAAGCTCTTTTTGCGTTTGACACGGATCCTCATTGAGCAATGCCTCCAATTCAGTGTCTTCGAGGGTTTTTGGCCTTCCTTCACGCGGACGGTCGTCAACATTAAAATCACCGTATTTGAAGTGACGGAATCAATCTCGGCACGTTTTTTCACTTAAAGCAGCATCTCCATAAACTTTTTGTAGCTCTCGATGCGCTTCAGCCGCCGTTTTTTTCGAATGAAAGAGGAAAATCAACACTTCCCGCAAATGACGACTATTCGGTACAAAATTAGACATTTCACAAAACCAAAAGTCTATGATACCAAAACAAAACCACTAATGTGTTGAAGCAGGTTGTTTACCATATGTCTAAGCTTGGTTTACGACGTTTAGGTTATGTTAGAATCGACTAGCACACACTGCTGACGGCATCTAGTTGCACACCTAACATACATACATATATATCTATGTATATATCTATACTTGGCGCTTACACCCTTTTTAGATGTTTGACCTAGCTCCTCCCCCTATTTGAAGTTGTTCCACAAATGGAGGGACCTACAGTTTCATCCCAACTCCGAACGGCAAATGGGTTTTTATGAGGAGCTTTTTCATAGCAGAAAAACACTCGGAGGTTTGCCTTTGCCTGCCGAGGACGATCGCTATTAGAAAATACTTTTTCTATCATTTGGTGCTACATGCATGGAAATTCAAACCTACGCACTTCAGAATGGTAGTCACGCACCAACCCATGCGGTAACGGCGATCGCCGTATAAATAAATAAATAATTAAAAAAAATTTGTTTTGTCCATTTCGTAAGGGACAACTAGAAGTAGAAGTTTTCAAGTTTACATAAGAAATCCAACAAGCAGCGTGGAGTAGCACACTTTTTTTAAAAAAGAAAGTAATCGGATCTAACTATCCCAAAGAAATAAAGAAACTCATACCAAGGAAAAGACAACTTCGCCGAAAATGGTACACTCCGATTCCCTGGAGATAAAACCACTCTTAACAAAGCATCTCAGGAACTAAGACGAGAAATAGATAATTTAAAAAATGAGCCAATGTGTCGATATTTATCTGAGTTAACAGCTGATAAAAAAAATGGCTACACAGTAAAAAATTATGGTTTATATTTAATACCGGTTGCTATTGAATTTATACAATTTTGGAATTAAATTTGATTTTTAATTCTAAAAAGTTTTATTTTAAGACGATGAAATATTCTTGCAATTATTTTAAATCCAAAATGGGTTTAAAACAAAACTTTAATTGGTGCTGAGCGTTGCGTTTTTGAAATTAAATACCTATTAGATTTAACGTAAGACCAAAAAAACATTAAAATGCTCTCTTTAATGTTTCAAGCTATTTTGGTTTCAGTTTAAGTTTCAATTATATTCAATTTAAAATTTATTGGTTTAAAAGTAAAACCAAAAAACTATTAAAAAATTTTCTCACTCTCAATTAATTTTAATGTACTCTGAACTTTAGTATTATTTGCTTTAAAGTAAAACCAAGAAAGTATTAAAAAATTCTCCCACTCTCTGTCACTCACTCACTCTCAGTGTCATTTTTTCCACTATTCTAGAAGCATGTTTTTAAAAGTGAAATACCACGCGGAAGGAAAGCGATGATAGCGAGGTAATTTCTGAAGAAGATCTTCGTTTTTTTCAAAACTGCATAGTTAAAGACGAACTGAATCTGGTGCAGCAGAAATTGCGAGAAACGTTAAAATCGAGACAAAAATGTATCGCAACTGCGTGGAATGTTTTGGAAATATGAAAGCAGTGTGGAACAAATTTTTATTGCTGCGAGTGGCGGTTCTAATTTGGGAAACTGTACAGAATGGACGTCTGAAGTAATACCTTATTTGATTTTCTTAAAGTTGCTGCCATCCACTGCCAGTGGACGCGAACAAAAAAAAGCAAAATTCCAAAAATCTGTCGACAGTTTTATTTTTGAAAACGTAATTTACTATAAATTGTTTGTTCTTAATAGGCATAAATAAAAAAAATTGTTTTTACAGCTTAGAAGAATATAAAATAACGTCTGGTCAGCCCACAATCGTTGCAGTTGGACAAGACAAAGCCACAATTTGCCAATATTTTATAACAATTGATGGTAAGAAGATAGCAGTTCCCGAGCATTATGAATTTAGGCAAGTTTTTGACTTGTATTTTAAAGCATTTTACGTATTTAATATACAGTTTGATGTAACTTATCTATATGTTGTCGATAACGAAATTTACTTAAGTTTAGAAATCTTTGTCACTAAGGAATTTAATTCCATTTTGCAGTGTTATGAAATTATTTCAACAGATCTTTCAGAACTAATTAAATTTAATAGCCTTAAAAATGTAAAACCATTTGAAGTGTACTTTATAGATTCAAAAATGTTTTTATTAATTCCATGTGAAATTATAGAATAAAATTTAAATATGTATTATTATTTCATTGTATTATTATATAAATTTATGTCATTTTAAATAAAACGTAAATTTTTATTTAAAAAATTTATTTTGTTTTTTGTTTTGAGGATTCGTCAACAATGTGCTAAATCTACTACAATTTTGGTTTGGATTCAATTCCTTTTTGGAATTAAAATATCATTCAAGGGTTTACTTTCAATTCCAAGAAAGTTCTACATTCAATTCAATTTTGGATTAACTTTAATTCTAATTATTATTAAATTTATTTCAATTCTCGTATAAAGTCAAAACCATTTTAGCTTTATTTTTAAACAATTAAAAGTATATAATTTAGTCTCATTCTTGTATTTTTAAAGAGAATATTTTAATTAACTTCTCTCTCTCTCTTTTCTGAAACCGGAATGGTTTTAATCTTATACTTTCTGGAATTGTTATATACATATAAACACCAAATTGGTATTAATATTAAACTAAAATTTTTACTGTGTACTCTCTTTGGAAATGCAAAAAATATTTAAAACGACCAAACTGTCATGTTCCGCCACTGAAAAATGCAAATGACACCTGGGCGAGAAGTGATAAGGATAAGAGTATAACATTTGCAAAGCATCTATCCAACACCTTTCAACCGTACGAGAACCAATGCGATGACTTATATTCCTACTTAGATCAAGAAACCCCTCTAATTCCCCATAAGGGAACTGCAAAGAGAAATCAAGCAACTAAAAGAAAAAAAGGCGCCTGGATTTGATTTAATCGCAGCGGAAGTATTAAAGCAACTACTTAACAAAAGCCAATCTATTCAATTCGTCGAGCCGACTTCAAAATGTTCCAAGCCTGTGGAAAGTTGCGGAGATGATTATGATTGCCAAACCAAAAAATGATCCACATATTCTTTCTTCATACCGGCCAATCTCCTTGTTGCCACACATTGCAAAACTACTAGAAAAGCTTATTCTAAATCGCTCTAAATCCCAGGTGCAAAGAATTACAGCTGAAATAGAAATATCGTTCGAGGAGAAAAACAATGCTCAGCAGTTCTCCTGGACGTCGCGTAAGCATTCGACAAGGTTTGGCATGAAGGCTTTATCAACAAACTGAGCTCGTGCCTTCCACTTTCGTACAGTGCATTTATGAAATCGTATATAACTGAACGCTATTTTCGCGTAAAACAAGGGAATGAGTATTCCAAATTGCACAAACTAAACGCTGTCGTGCCGCAAGGGAGCATCCTTGAACCGCTTTAGCGGCAGCTAAACTTCAAACCGCTCGCAGATAGACAAAAATTTGGCGAATAAAATTAAACAGTAACAAATCAATTCATGTGGCCTTCACCAATCAAAAAGCAAACCATCATCCAATACTGCTACTAGGTTCTCCAATCCCATACGAAAATACTGCCAAATATCTTGCCTCAATGCTGAGCTATGTGCGTTGGAAGGAGCATATAAAAATAAAACGAAGCGAACTTAATTTGAAAATACTAAAAATGAACAGGCTCATTGGACGGAATTCAAAACTCTCCATATAAAGGGTGGTTAAGTTTCAAGGGCCGGTGTTGATTTTGAATAAAATACAATTTTTTTTTTAAATTATTGTCATTTCTCTTTATTATGACAATATTGGTATGGCTCAATTACGCACGGAACAAAATATTGGCCAAATGACCGCCGCGGTCTTGTCGGCACACCTCCATCCCATGGTCCAAATTTTCGACGACACTGAGGCATAATTGAGGTTCTATGTCGTTAAAGTGCCGAATTATCTCATCCTTTAGCTCTTGAATTGTTGCTGGCTTTTCGACGTACACCTTTTCTTTCAAATAACCTCAAAGAAAGAAGTCCAACGGTGTCAAATCACATGATCTTGGCGGCCAATTGACATCGCCGCGACGTGAGATTATTCGGCCATCAAATTTTTCGCGCAAAAGAGCCATTGTTTCGTTAGCTGTGTGACAAGTGGCACCGTCCTGTTGAAACCACATATCGTCCACATCCATATCTTTCAATTCGGGCCATAAAAAGTTCATTATCATCTCACGATAGCGAACACTATTCACAGTAACTGCCTGATCGGCCCCATTTTGGAAAAAATACGGCCCAATGATGCCCCCGGCCCATAAACCGCACCAAACAGTCACTCTTTGCGGATGCATTGGTTTTTCGGCACTCACTCTTGGATTATCATTCGCCCGAATGCGGCAATTCTGCTTATTGACGAATCCACTGAGGTGAAAATGTGCCTCATCACTGAAGATGATTTTCTTCGAAAATTGGTCATTCACTGTTGCCATTTCCTGCCACCATTCTGACCAATGACGACGCTTGAAATGGTCAAGAGTCAATTGCGCCTTGTAAGCGTGTAAATGCAAATCTTTATGCATTATGTTCGTTAACGACGAGCGTGAGAGGTGCAATTGTTGGGCACGACGACGAGTCGAGGTGGACGGCCTTCAACCGCACTATCGCGAATAGCAGCAATATTTTCTGCTGTACGAGCTGTACGAGCATGCACTGGTGTTTTCACATCTCCTACAGACCCGGTTTGCTCAAACTTTTGCACAACTTTTCCGATTTTACGCACATTTGGCCGAAAAGATCTCGAAGTGCGCGATATGCATTTTGATATGAACGCCCGTTTTCATAATAAGCCTGAATAACTTTAACGCGTTGCTCGATTGTGTATCTTTCCATGGTTCAAATTGAATTAGTCTGAAATTGAAAAATGTCAAATTAAATGCAGAAAAAAAACTTGACGTTTAGGTGTGGTTTACATTCAACATCGGCCTTAAAATTTAACCATCCTTTACAAGCAGAAGCCCACTCTAACAGGCTCAAAAGGCACGTAAACGAGAAAGCCAGCAAACTTCTCAACACCGCAAGCCTAACCCGACAACTCCAGCGAAAAAAACATATGAACTTATTGGTAGTTAATGTAAAGAAGAGATTTTAAAACTCTCTTTATAAAAACCCCACAAAATTGTCAAAATCATACTGCTTGTTAGTTTGCTTAAACTAGTTGTAATGTCAACAAACATTGTATGTATATATATTTAAATGTTTGTAATAAAAATAAAAAAAATCCTAAAGGTCATAGAAAAATCCATACAGTAGCAATGCAACTGAGTTCATTTAAACAACTTCCAAGTAATTAGAAATAAATTATTTAACTAAGCAACGACTCACTTCCGAATTCTTAAATATTTATTTTTCACCGGCAAATAGCAAAGTTGAGCCGGACCTTTAACCGCTAAGAGTAAAGAAGTGCCAGTGGAAAATTTCTTCTCGCATGTATTACTCTGAGAATTTATACCCAAGGCATAGAGTGAGTCAAGCGCACAAAGAGTGGGAGATATTATAAAAATAGCAACTCATATTCAAAACAAATTATAATTATTGAGAATGCGAGCAGCCACGAACTATTTGAAAAAGCATAAGCGATGAGCAAAAAATAAAAACAAGACCAAAAATTTTTGAATATCGTACAAGCACATATTTTAGATAACTGATAAGGCTCTCCCGCAGAGATGAGTCGACAAGACAAACCAGTGAAAAATATCGTATTTAGTTGTGCGAAAAACTTGAATAGAAGCGGTTACGTGATACACTTAGCGCTCGTTCAATTGGATTCGCAGAGCGAAGTCATCGAATAATAGAGAAAGCAAAAGCCAACGATTAGCAGCGTACAAAAACAAACACACACAATCACGACTGTTTAGAACAACAAATACGCTGAGTGCAATATCAAATGCTTGATTGAACTAAAAGATAAATAAACAATTAAGCAAAATTTAAAAGCAAACATAGAAAATGATTCCCAATACTGCCCACTTATCGTATTGCCTGCGCGTTTTACTTCGACGCACAGCCAGCCCAAATGTCATAGGACGTCATGGTTTCGCCACCAGCAGCGAGAGCGGCGCGCCCACAATTACCGCCGCACACCCGCTCAGTGGCGTGCGCATTCTCGATATGACGCGCATCATCTCGGGCCCCTACTGCACCATGATATTGGCCGATATGGGCGCAGAGGTAATCAAGATCGAGCGACCCTTTTATGGTGGCGATGAAACGCGTAAATGGGGTCCACCTTTTTTGGCACAGAGTAAAGACTCTATTTATTTTCAAGCGGTTAATCGCAATAAGAAGAGCGTCGCCATTAATTTGAAACGCGGCAAAGAAATCATCTACGAGCTGGCGCAGAAGTGTGATGTGCTTGTGGAGAATTATGTGCCTGGCAAGCTAGCTGAGTACGACTTGGACTATGAGCAATTGCGTAAAGTGGCGCCACACATCATCTATTGCTCGATGACGGGTTATGGCTCCGTGGGCCCCTACGCCAAACGTCCCGGTTATGATGTCATTGCATCCTCCGTGTGTGGCCTTTTGCACATAACTGGCGAACGTGAGGGTCAGCCCAGTAAGGTGGGCGTGCCTGTAACCGATATGGCTACGGGTTTGTATGCGCATGGCGCCATTTTGGCCGCCTTGCTGCAACGTCAACGTACTGGAGTAGGTCAAAAAATCGACGTCGATTTGCTATCGACGGGCGTGTCGCTATTGATAAATGTGGGCAGTAATTACTTGAATGCTGGCATCGAAGCGCAACGTTGGGGTACCGCGCATTCGAGCATTGTGCCGTATCAGAGTTTCAAAACCGCCGATGGCTATCTCACTATAGGCGCTGGTAGTGATGATCAATTCCGTGAATTATGCCAACTACTGCAAATAGCAAATGCTGCAGATAATGCGAAATTTAAAACAAATAAGGATCGTGTCAACAATCGTGTGGAACTTATCGCCCTGCTGGAGGATATATTTGCGAAGAAAACGTCAAAGAGTTGGATGCAGCAATTTGAAAATGCCTCATTTCCAGCGGGTCCCGTCAATTCGATACGTGAAGTATTCGAAGATGAGCACATAAAGGCAATTGGTTTAGTAAAAACCCTACCACATCCGCGCGATGAAAGTGTCAAGGTGGTGGGGCCGCCCGTTGTCTACAGCGAGTCCAAAAATGATGCACGCACAGCTCCACCAACAATGGGACAGCACACAGACGAAGTGTTGACGCAGCTGCTGGGCTACAGTACAGAGCAGATTGCGGAGCTCAGAGATAGGAAAATTATAGAATAAGCAGATAAAAAACAAAAAAGTGAACAACAAAAGTGCATTTCTAATGTAGTTTATTTAAGAAACCAAATTATCCATTGCCATTAAAAAAATTTAAAAAAATAGAATTTTAAGAAAGCGTGAACATTTCTCATTTGCTGCAAAAATGATGTACCAAAAAAAAGAAAATATAATATGCTTCTTCTGTTAGGCTGTTTAAAAATTCCATATCTATCTACATACATCTATTAACTGTATATCACCAACGGCAGCAATGACAATCCTCCGCGAGCATTTTCGCGATGATGAAAAAAAGTTTGTCATCTCTCTCAAAACCATCTGTCATTCGGAGGCGGTATAGAATTGTAAGGAGGCCGCCCAATTTGTTGGAAAGCATCAAGACGCGAGCCGAAAATTATAAAGGGATAAAGGATGTACACACGTACTTAGTCCTGCCATAAACTCTGTTACAAGTTAAGTCAGTTATAAAGATGAAATTATTACTTTAACGTTTAATGCTCTAATCGAAACCCATTTTCCGGGTAGTAGAGCTCTCTCTGAAGAAGAGAGTGGCATGAACAATAACGGTAGCATCGGTGGAACCTCTAGGTACAGCTGGTATATTGCTAGTCGGATATTGACAAAAGAATCGATAAGGTTTTCCTTGTCTTCCTTTGAGAACGTTAAATCCCCTGGTCCTGACGGAATATATCCAGGAATGCTTAAAAAAGGAGGAGACAGGCTGATTGAGGCCCTGAAAAGGATCTTCACAGCCTGTCTTGCATTTGGTTATATACCATCCCAATGGCGACGCGTAAGAGTAGTATTTATTCCGAAAACAGGAAAAGATGACTATTCCCTAGCAAAAAGTTTTAGACCAATCAGTTTGCCATCGTTCGTGTTGGAAGGTCTAGAATGAGTGGTGGAGAAACATATTCGAGTGGGGGTATTGTCGAGAAGTCCACTTAGGAGAAATCAACATGCTGGAAAATCATTTGAATCAGCCTTACACGATCTTGTTAGCAAGATTTAAGCCGGGCTGGAAGCTGATGAATACACAATGGGCGTGTTCGTGGATATTGAGGGGGCTTTTGATAATGCCACATTCGGCTCAATATGTTCTTGTGCCGAACGACACGGAGTTAATCAAACCATTGTAAAATGGATATATTCCATGCTCTCTAAGGGGCTCCTAACCGCTGGTGGGAGCGGCGACGAACAAATCACAGTCAGGGCCAGGCAAGGATGTCCCCAAGGGGGTGTTCTTTCTCCGCTGCTGTGGTGCTTCGTCGTATACTATCTACTAGCGGAGATGCAGGAACTCTCATTGTAAAATGGATATATTCCATGCTCTCTAAGGGGCTGCTAACCGCTGGTGGGAGCGGCGACGAACAAATCACAGTCAGGGCCAGGCAAGGATGTCCCCAAGGGGGTGTTCTTTCTCCGCTGCTGTGGTGCTTCGTCGTATACTATCTACTAGCGGAGATGCAGGAACTCGGTTTTCATGTTCAAGCATATGCGGACGATGTCTGTGCGCTAACATCGGATAAATCCTTAAGGAGGCTTTGCAAGAAAGTTTAAAGGATTCTTGGCAAAATCGATGACTAGTGCATGAGACAAGGTCTTTCCGTTAATCCAAGCAAAACCACCATAGTCTTGTTCACGAGAAAACGGAAATTGGATGGACTCAGTCTCCCAACACTGTTGGTCTTTCCGTTCAGCAGATCGGTCACAGAGTTCATCATTTGTCGAGTAGCACTGTATTATTCAAACCGCCTGAAAATTCTGGATTTTCGCACAAAAAACTGGCTCAAGCACAAACATTTATTGAATTCCTTAAGAGTGGGGTACCTACAGAAATAATCGTTTAGGAATACAAGTTCAGTGCGTGAGGTACGGTTCACTCGACAGGGCTAAACCATATTCCTCGGGAGACCCTTACCATCTTTCTAAACTCCCGACCCCGAATGCGGTTATCGGAATCAAATCGCCACCTACTGCAGGCGAAGAACTTCAGCTTCCTCGGGAGAACGGCGTAACATTGGCCCTATTGCATTCTAGATATTGTAGTAGGTTAAACCTGACTTATGACTGAGCATATGTCTCAGGATATTAAGACACACCACACGATACTAACCATCTCTTCACATGCCATGTCGAAACCGTAGGTTTTCGAGGTCTACCGTTAGATGAGTTAGACAAAGACGACCGGTGAGTACGTTGCACAGACAGTAAATAGTAAGCTGCTACTAAAACAGCAACAACAAGGTCAGTGCGCTCCCACTGTTTATGTCGCACTTTCTTTTCATCAATTCTGGTCACATCAAATAGACAGCTTCCTTGGATTTCATAAATGACTGACAGTAGAGAACCAGTCGTATTGGTAGCCGATTAAAGCTCATAATATTCATAATATACCCTTCTAATCCCACCAAACGCGGTGCAACACCTTCCTTGGGTCAATTCCAGCTTTACTATCAGCTTCAGCTCTTTTACCGCACGATTTTTTTTTAATTTTTTACTGTCTACTCGTAGGTAGTCGAGGCGCATGCATTAAAGATAGTGGCAATAGACCAACAACCTTGTTCTGTGAGGTTTGATTGTCAAAGCAAAGTATTGAGAAACTATAAAACAAATAATGAATTCGCCTTGTTTCATTCTGAGCTGACAGCCACATGGACACGGCGAAAGAAAAAAACAATTCAGCTGATTTACCAACACCGCCTTTAATAGATTCACCTTGTAGGTAGTCATTACTCATCACCAGTAATAATTCGCCTCAAAAATTGCTTTATTTCGCTCACTTCCTAATTTCGATTTTAGGAGCTGGAAACTCATTCCATTAAATTTCTCACTGCTAATTCATGCGCCACCCAAGCAATGAGTTCAGCTTTTTTAAATGCTTGGAAACACTTTGTTGCCTAACAAAGTCTAGACTCAGGTGCTGATATATCAGAATCGTTTTATAATTTTATTGATATTTAAAGATTGGTCCAGATTGGAAGAGATTGCAACAATGTGAGTACTAAAATTGACATTAAAATCAAATGAAAAAAAATTGATTTTTGTTCTCTACACTGCACTAAGTCCGTAAAGCTCAAAGAATTTTTTGCCAGCTCACACCGCATTTATCCCTTATTATAAATAATAAAAAAGAAACAAAATGTGAAGAATATGCTCACAATTTTTTATCAAGAATAATAGAAGATTACGTAGATTAAAGTGGAAAAATGAGCGCAACTTTGGCGTGTCGTAAATCAAGGCACATTCAACAAGGTTTGAATCAACAAGATAGTGATGAATGTGCCTTGATTTATAGTACGTCAAGTGCTTTCCGCATTTCTCTCTTTTGAGCGGCGACTGAAATGTCAATGCTTAACTCTTTACAATTCGTAGTTTAAATTTTTTTATTTACTTATTGGATAATTTTTAATTACTAACTACGATCTAGGTAAGTCTAGGACCACGCCATGCCAACAATTTCATCCACTATTGGATCTGAACCCCAATCGATTTATTGATGAGTGTTAGGATTTATCTGCTTCAGACTACTTGCAAAACTTTGTAGCAAAACCACCGTAGCCGATTGGGTTGGGGTGCGGCTACTATCCGGTAGTGCCCAGGAGCGAAAGTCCGGGCATGAAACACCAAATGATAGAAAAAGTTGCGGTCGCACCCCGGCAGGCAATGGCAAACCATGAAAACTCTCCTCATAAAAAAACTGCCTTCCTAATCTCTCTAGCGCATTTTAGGCTGAAATTGTAGCATTAGTGGGGTAACTATCTCGTATTTCGATAGCCAAGCGGCGATAAAATGTCTTGGTGGTAATACCAATAATCTCTTAACGAGATGACGGAATAATTCCGCATCCATTGGTATAAGGGTCACAGGGCAGAGTGGCATGCCAAGGCAGACAAATTAGGGAGAGAGGGCACTACCACTCGCCTGCCACTTTTAGATATACCTTTCTCAACCTACAAACTGCGTGATACACAAATAACATTGTCACTTCAGAATGAGACGTCAAGCGTTCAAAGGTACTACTTAATCGGTTAAGGGAAGACGTGTCTACATTAGTTGCTTTGACCACAGGGCACTGTCTCCTAGGTCGACATGCTTAAAGATTGAATGAATGTACCTCATTTCGACTATTGCAGAGGCAGTAAGAATGAGGAGGAGGAAGAGTCGATCAGACATCTTCTCTGTTCTGTCACGCGTGGCATGCCACTCGGTTTAGAAACTTTGGCTCATCGTTCTTGAATGATACTGATGATCTTAGGAATATTTGTAAATGTCAGCCAGATCAATGGGTTTGCACTTAAAATAAATTGATTTAACGTGGAGTAGCAGATAAACTGCTACTGTGGTATCACAATGGATCGACAACTGTCTAAGTGAGTTGTTGAGAGGCCAACTGCCACTTCTACATACCTACATACCTACCTACCTAAACCATTTGCCTTTCTGAGGCGGCTCAAAACTATAGGTTTTTAAAGAATCTCAGCTGTTATGTCTTTTTCTACTGGTTTTTACAAGTGATGGAAAATTTTGCATTTCTTAACTTTTTTGCTGTTCCAAGACTTTGGGTGAAAATTGTCGTGCTCCAGATCTTGATGACGAACACAGCGAACTAACTACATATTCTTTGTGTCAAGCTTCTTGAGTAAATTATCTCGGAAAAGCACTCCGCCTTCTAATGATTTCCGCTCATTTCACATTTATACACATACACGTTCAATCAGTGAGTGGTCAGACGGCAACGAAGTAACTTTAGCGAGGACTGTTTTGATTTTTTTCGCATATCACGGACACAAGCTCAGTTTTTTCGTAAGCAAACCCGCTGCCAGTGGCGTAACAATAGGGTGGAATGGGTGGCAAAATGCCACCGGCCCCCGACCCAAGAGGGCCCCGGGCCAACAGGCCGCGTGCTCAAGAATTTTTGTTATATTGTACATGAGTAATTTATTGTATGTGAAAAGTATATTTTTATAAATTCTGCTTAAAATCCAATCAATAAATCGTTTAGCATTTCAATCCAGAAGTGAAGAATCGGAGCTTACTAAAAGTACACCAGTGTTATCAGATCCAGCACCCAACATCAGTGAATATCCAGATCCAGAAAAACCACAACAAGGTACCGGCAAAAATCAAAGTGAATTATATTCTAGCATGAAAAATATTGTATCTTCGCCATATGTTACTGATAAGGGTAATTTTAAAGAGGTAACTAATCAAGTGAAAAGGTTCGTGAATGAAAACGGACATTGCAAACCTAATGGCCCTTTCTTAAAAGATAGATCTTTTATAGAAAAACATTACTATATTGTTTCCAAGTGTAGCGTCAAGCTTGAACGTACATGGCTTTCCTATTCTTTAATACTTCAGAGTACGTATTGTGAACCGTGTCGGTTATTCGCAAATCGGACATCTAAGAGGATTGAGGGCTATGACGACAGGAAACATATTTTAGATGGCATACAAAGATACGAGACATCAAAAATTCATCTGGATTCCTGTCTTACGTATCAACAGTGGCGACTACATGAAACACTCGATGAAGAGCAAGAGTCCATGATCAAAAAAGAAAAATCCTTTTGGCGACAAGTACTTTCTAGGCTCTTTGATGTTACTCTGACACTTTTAACATGTAATTTAGCCTTTCGTGGCCACAGAGAAAATGCAGATAGCAGTGATCCAAGCTCCAAAGGAAACTTTTGGAGTATTGTTGAGTTATTAGGAAAATACGATCCGATTTTGCAAGAATTGTTAAATAAACCAAAAGGCCAAATAAAAGACTTAAGTCCGAAAATACAAAATGAGCTAATTTCTGTCCTGGTTTTAAAAGTAGAAAATGCATTTATAAATGAAATAAATGAAGCACCATTCTACTCTATCATATTCGATACAACGCAAGATATTTTAAAAATTTATCAAATTTGTGAACTTTACCGTTATTGTATGATCGAAAAAGATTGTAATGGGATCCCTGAGGCACTTGTCATTAAAGAAACATTTTTGGGATTTCATGAGGTTAAGGTTAAGATCAAACTGCCTTAGCAATGTCCAAGCAAATTATTAAATCCATAAATGACAAAAACATTCGTCTAAATAAGTGTCGAGGACAAAGATATGATGGTGCTAACACAATGAAAGGGACTTATGGTGGAGTTCAAAAACTCATAAAAGATGTTGAGCCAAATGCCGTATATGTTCACGGCGCTGCTCATACTCATAATTAAAATCTCAATGATGCAGTGAGAGAGGTTATTGATATGCAAAATTTTTTTGAAACAATTCAACAAATTTATAATTGTTTGGACATAGTATCAAAAGATGGAATATTTTATAAAGTTTGATATCTAATGAAGAAAGTGAGTCTTCAAATGTAATAACATTGAAAACATTAAACCCTACTAGATGAGCAGGACGTTATGATGCCGTTTTTGCTTTAAAAGTTCGGTTTGTTGAAGTACAAAAAGCGCTCACGAAAACAATCCTGTTAAATTGCAAATCAGATGAAAGAAATGAAGCTGTTTCACTCAAATAGAAGATCGAAAACTACAATTTTGTTATGTTACTGGTTTTCCATTGTAAGATCCTACTTACTATCGATGCAGCCTCTAAAGCACTTCAGTCTAAAGCCAGCGATCTTTCAAATGCCGTTAAACGTTTGAAAATCTGCCTAGAAGTATTGGAAAGGTATCGCCATGAATTTAAAAATATGAAGATGGAAGCAAATAGTGTAGCTGAAAAATGGTCCAACACCCCTGAATTTTCTAATACTCGTCAGAGGAAGGTAAAACGCCATTCTGCGAATATGAGCGTCTCCAAGATCTGGAAAGTTTGTTCAGAGTGAATATATTTTATCGAGTTTTGGACATCTTTATAAACCAACTGAAATCGCGTTTCATTCCAATGAATGAAATTGTTTCAAATTTCAATGTTTTACAGCCTTTCACGTTAAAAGTTTTAAATGACACTGATCTATTAAAAAAAAGGCTCTAGAATTTGTTGAGATTTATAAAAAAGGCATATCTGAATCATTTAGCAGAGAAATTCTAAGTTTTCGATCCACCTTCAGAGACGAAATAGAAAAATTGTAGTGTATTAAAGCCCTTCTGATTTAATAATAATAAAAATGCATTATATATATAATTGGCGCGTACACCCTTTTTGGGTGCTTGGCCGAGCTCCTCCCCCTATTTGTGGTGTGCGTGTTGATGTTGTTCCACAAATGGAGAGACCTACAGTTTCAAGCCGACTCCGAACGGCAGATATTTTTATGGAAAGCTTTTCATTTTCATACACTCGGAGGTTTGCCATTGCCTGTCGAGGGGCAACCGCTATTAGAAAAATGTTTTTCTTAATTTTGGTGTTTCACCGAAATTCGAACCTACGTTCTCTTTGTGAATTCCAAATGGTAGTCACGCACCAACCCATTCGGCTACGGCGGCCGCATTGCAAATGCATTGTATTAATGTTATTTCTCACAATTCCTGTGACTACAGCTAGTGCTGAACGATCATTTTCAAAACTAAAATTGATAAAGACTTAAGAAACTCTATGAGACAAGACAGGTTATGTAACTTGGCTATTCTGTCCATTGAAAAGTCCGATTTCTAAACTTCGATGATGTTATAAACACTTTTGCGGAACAGAAATCTCGAAAAAAAGATGTTTCTTAATAAATAACTTATTCAAATGAAATTGTTGTTTTGTTTATTAAAATCATCTGTTGAAATAAAATCTGTTTCTTGTAATCAAACTGAGTACAACGTGACAATTTTTATTGATAGGGCCCCATCATAAGAATTTGCCACGGGCCCCAGTTGTTGTAGTTACGCCACTGCCCGCTGCCGTGGCCCCGTGGACCAATTTTTTTCAAATTCGCTGAGAGCCGGTTAACGGTCTGATATGGGAATTTTTCCCACCATGAATTCAAACGACAAGACAATCTGCTGTCTATGAAACGTGTAAATTGAATCTCCGCTCACAATTTTGTATCTTTCTCTCTTCTAGAGAGTACATCACACAATTCTCCGGAATTTCGTTGCTTAATAATTCTTGTTAGATTTTTACGTAGCACAACAAATGATTGGTTACAAAAATGGGCGCGTATATTGAAAAGATGATCCAACATATACATACATGCATGCATACATACAAATGTATGTACGTGCATGTATGTATGTATATGTATAATGCACAAAGTACTTCATAAAGAAAGACACAACTTATTGAAATAAACATAACTTAATAAAATATTAAACTTAAATACAAACGAATAAGTATGTATGTAAATATGTATATAAAACAAAAATTTTACTTACAAAAATAAAACCTCACTCAGATGTTGCCTGGCGAATCTCACAATCGATTTTATCAGATGCACTGCAGGTCCAATGTAATATTTTTTTAGAGTATTTGTTGTATGTAAAAGATGTAAATTAGCGATTTTTTAATAAATCAAATACAGGAAAACAAACAACGAACAACATACATATGTATGTATGTATGTGTGTACAAATGTAAATGAAACACGAACATCCAAAGAAACCAAAAATAAAATCAGAGAATTATTGATAAGCAGAATTTTAGTGAATAAGACTTACTTTTTCTTTTTCTCTATTCCACTTTCTGGCCCAACAACTACACAAATGAATGCAATGAGAAATCACCGTAATAATTTTACGACGCGTCTTAAAAGATTATACGAAATACATCGAACACATCAAACACCCACTGACGACATTCGTTGCCGAAAGCGAAATGAATCTGCAATAAAAATTGCTTTGGAAAATTCATCTATCTAAGCCGCTGCACTAGCAGAGGCATCAGTGAAATCGCGCAACCAAACACCGAACAGCGAACGTAGCAACGCTGCCGATGAATGACAGCGCAGTTATTACTAGCTCATGCAGTATAAACACAGGCAACTACCGGCAAATGAAAACAACAACAACGGCCAGCAACGAAGTGCTAGGTGTAGGTTTTACTGTTTACATTTTGTGTATTTATTTTCGTTTCAATGCTCAGATGTCAATGTTGGTGAATTGCGTTGAACGCCCGCTCGGTGCCACCAGTGCCACACTTTCAATTCAATGCACGACAGCAGACCGCTGACACCAAACGTCAAAGCCGACGCCAACCGCAACGGCTATATCAATAATGTTTTTGTTTGATTGTTGTTGCGAATGTTTATGCGTTTGAGTGATGACAAGGCAAGAGTGCGCAGTGGTGGTGGTGTTAATGGGTGAGGTTACAGTGTAGTTGATTTACAAGTGGCACGGAAAACAACAGAGCAGCGCGTGAAACGACGACGCCAACGTCAACGTCATAGGCTGCAGGAGAGCGCAAATTTTCGCAGTGCATTGTTACCTTGTCGAAACCAGGGGTACCAATGTTGAATGTAACTTATTTTGACACTACTTTTGTTGTAAAGGGTGAAGAATTTAGAAGCACCGGACTTTAAATTGAAATAAAACAAGGAAAATTCAAATTGATTGGGCAATATTTCTTAGTTCTCTGTAGAACCATTCGTGACATTTATTTTTTAAACGGAATCCCTTTCAAATGTTGACCGCAACTGCGCCGTAATTCGACCATCCGTAAACACCAATTTTGTATGACTCGCTGGGGGACTTCGGGTGGTATCTCGTGAATAACTTTAGTAATGTTGGCTGCCAATGCCTCAATCGAAGCTGGTTCATCCACACAGAGTTTCGATTTTACATAACCCCACAAATGAAAGTTCAAAGGTGTGAGATTACACGATCTTGGTGGCCAATGCACTGGTCCGAGACGAGAGATAAATTGCTCACCGAAACGACGACGCAGTAAAACCACTGTTTGACGGGCTGTATGGCACGCAGCGCCGTCTTGTTGGAATTAAGAAACGAATGTTGTGGAAATCACGGGCTTTAACTTCCGGTATCAAAAGGTCGTTTATCAGGTCGCGATAGCGTTCACCATTCACTATTATATTGGCTCCAGCCTCGTCTTTGAAGAAATGTTGGCCGATGATTCCGCCGGCCCATAGGCCACATCATACGGTTGTTTTCAATGGATGTAATGACTGTTCTTGAATGGCTTCGGGTTGCTCTTTTGATAAATTTATTGAATCTATGGCTCGGGGGGATTTTGGAATTGGCATTGTCTACTCATAAATTGAACTCAGTTTCGTGGCAAATTTCGCTTGTTAACAATGGAGTGGAGAGCTAAGGAAAATCGCATTGCAGTGATTGCATTACATAAAAGTGGTAAAAGTGCAAGTGAGATTTACGAATTGCTGGAAAAACTTAATATTTCGAGATTGTTTGAATCGCACGATCAATCGTTTTTTCCAAACGTCTGAAGTGACAGACAGAAAAAGAAGCGCTCGTCCTCGCGTGGTTCGAATCAGTGCAGCCATAAAAGCGGGGCGAGAAAGAATTCGCAGGAATCCCCAGAAAGTCATGACCAGGGAAATGAATGTATCGACCAGATCAATGTCAAGACTAAATTGAGATGACCTCCATATGAAAGTTTTCCGTCGCTCAACTGCTCATCCTTTGTCAACGCGTTCGAAGAAGATTAGAGTCAGCAGATGCAAGCAGCTTCTTCGGTGGCATGCGGTCAACGGTCATGAAAATATTCTTTTCACAGATGAAAAAATGTTCACTCCTGAAAAAGTTTTTAATAAGCAAAATGACAAAATCTCTGTTACAACTTCTAAAGTCCCATAAATGTTGTTCCAAAGGTTCATTGTGGCCACCATCCAGCCTCCGCAAAGGTTTTGTGGGGAGTGTCTTGTAAAGGCATTACATCACTTCATTTCTGCGAAAAAGGGGTTAAGACACGGGCAAAATTGTACGCGTCTTAGAAGGCGCGGTGAAGCAGTTGAGCATTACTCTCTTCAATGAGTGTTAGATCTTCCAGCAACATTCCGCTCCAACCCATGAGGCGAAAACCACGCAGCAGTGGCTAAAAAACAATATTCCTGGGTTCATAGCCGCAGAAGATTGTCCGCCTGGAAGTCCGGATCTGAATCCATTGGTCTACAATTTGTGGTCACATTTGGAGAACCTGTAATGTCGAAGACCTTACAGAAACCAGGGAAACCGTGCGTGGAGCAAGAGCTGAATGGGCTAATCATTTGAGGTCATATGTAAAAGCAAATGGTTGCCTTTCGAATGAAAATTTAAAAAAAAATGTTTAGTATTTATATGATTAAATAAAACTGACATCATTGAAAAAAGTACCTACATATATAATTTCATATCTATAACTGGCTTAACTTGTAACAGAACTTACGGCAGGACTAAGTATATTAATAAGGGAGCTGGGTTTGAATGAGGTACTGTTATGAGTGGAGGGCACGAAAGGCCATGAGATCGAAGTGCAAACCTCAAATCAAATGTATCTATCTATCGATTCCTCCCGTAAATCTTTTAGGATAAATACTCGTATGTATAGTAAAGGGTGGTTAAGTTGTAAGGGCCGGTGTTGATTTTGAATAAAATACAATTTTTTTAGGAAATTATAGTCATGTCTCTTTATTGTGATAATATTGGTATGGCTCAATTACGTATGGAACAAAATATCGGCCAAATGGCCGCCGCGGCTTCGGCGGCACACCTCCATCCGATGGTGCAAATTGTCGATGACGCTGAGGCATAATTGTAAAATCGCATACCGTTAATGTGCCGAACTATCTCATCCTTTAGCTCTTTTCTTTCAAATAACCCCAAAGAAAGAAGTCCAACGGTGTCGTTGACGTTAAAATTTAACCACCCTTTATTTATTTCCATATCTATGGTATCTCGATCTGGTTGCTTAGTTATAAACAACCGTTATGCGACTGCTTTGGCACTAAATATTACAATGATTCTCAAAAAGGCGTACCACAAATTGTAGAACTATTTCGACTCAATCGCGTCAGGCTTCAAAGATTTTTTATTACGTCCGCACAGGCATACATAAATATATTTTTATTATCATTGCTAAATCACTATGCGAAAAATCGTCGAGATACTGTTTGTGAATCTAAGACGATTGTTTATTTATTTTCCACTTTTGCAGACGCAATGTGAATTCCGAATGCAGAATTAACAAAACCAGTGTATACTACATGCGATTCTATATATACAGTTACGCGCAAAATATTAGTAGTTCTCTGAAGAGCAGTTTATCTACTATTGTAGTTTTCCTATTTTTTAAGATTTTGAAATTTTTCTTTTTACCCGAATAACGGTAGGGTGGCCGGTTGGTTGGTTGGTTGGCTTCAGTGGTGATTCTCCCAGAATCCAACTAGCGCTTTCCCACCATTTTGTTGCCACATCCTCGTTACCAACTTGTTTAACAGTTATTTGCAGCAGGACTATATCCAGTCTGTGCGGTTCAGGAACCTTATCAGGTTGTTGACGTCTAAGCCAGACAGTTGTTCGAGACGCTCGAAAAGCGGTTTGCCCAGGGTTGACATACTGTCCTGCCATAGGGCAGGGCATTCACAGAGGAAATGGGAGATTGTTTCCTTTTTCTCCGGTTGTTTGCAACTGTGACAGTAAGTGTTGTGAGGGATGCCCATTTTGGCTGCTTGTTCTCCGATAGATCAGAAGCCAGTTATGACTGCCGTTAGTCTCCAGGCGTCCCGTCGTTTCATTCTTATTAATGCCGACGATTGCTTAAGGTTGTAGGTGGGACATAACGTTCTACTAATTTTACATTTCGTCTGGTCTCTCCATCTACAATCTGCGTTTCGAAGATATTTTAGGGAAATTGCATTCTTGGCCGCACCTAATGGGGTGAATACCGATTCTGCAAGAGCTCCGATGTCCCGGGACCCTGATTAAGGTAACACTATGGTTTTCGCTCAAGGTGGCAAGGCTAGTCCAGGTTTGTTCCACCCGTTTAGAAGTCGTTGTCGCCGAATCCAGTGCTTGGATTGAAGCTTGGCTATCCGAAAGAATAGCGATATTGCCCTTAAAAGAGAAATCTGCGATTAGTAGCCTACTAGCTTTCCCAATTGTCAGTACTCCCGCCTGGAAGACACTGCTGGTATCAGGGAGACGCACAGATTTTTCAATTTTAAATCTATGAGAATATATACGAGGTCCAACGCCACAATCCATTTTACTGCCATCTGTATAGACTGTAGCGTCGAAGTTGTTTAGTGAGAATCCCTTATTCCATTATTTCCTATATGGAAAGAGAGTGGCAAAATTTCTACTGGCTACACATTTAAAAATTTTCATGTTTGTAGCGGCTTGTAAGGCAGCAACAATAACAACTTTCTCTGTTCACCATCGAAAATGTGATGCAAGTCGTTTTCAAAAGTCAGTAATAAAAAAGGTTTTTTAATAAGAGGTGTTATTTTGATATTCAAAGAAAAATGCAATTTTTTAATATAAGTGGTCGGAAGTTTAATTCATTATAGAAAGGAAGGTATGACGTTAATGTGGGAAAATAACATCAGGCAAATGACCACAATGACCACGCCTACAGGACAATATCCTTTTCATGAAATTTTCCATAACCGAATTGCAAAATGGCTGCCCTTGTCCTCGATAGCCTAACGAATTCCATCTTTGAGGTCTTGAATCGACCCTGGGCTCTTGGCGTAGCCCTTCTCTTTCGCGTGGCCCCAAAGAAAAAAGTCACAAGGTGTTAAATCACACGATATCGGTGGCCAATTGTGATCACCTCAGGGTGATCATGGTCCGGAAACTTTTCCCCGTCAAAGATCAATTGTTTCGTTGCTTGTGTGACACGTAGTTCCGTCTTATTGAAAATAAACGTTGTCCAGATCAATACCATCCAATTCCGGCCATAAGAAATCGTTAGTCATCTCTCGATAGCGCAATCCATTCATTCATAGCACCTGTTATTGGAAAACCCTTTAGTTATCTACAAAATAATAATAAATTAATTAAATTATTATAAACAGTTTTTTTAAGTGGATCGTGGAAAACATTATATACCCCTGAGAAGCGTAATTTGATAAAAAGTCTCACGAGTGAAGGTAAAACTTATAAATAAGTGCAAAAGTTACTAAGTTGCCCTACGAAAATGATGTCCAAGGCACTTAAGGGGACAGATACTTGTAAACGGCCATATTTTCCCTGATTTTCATTAAAATTATTTAAAATAAAGAAGTCAATATATTTTTTTTAAAATTGGCATACAGTTTGTTTATACATTAAAATAATATATATATTTTTTTTTATTTTAATCATATAAAATGGCGGATGTACACTCAATTCTTCCAGGAAGGCCGCAGCGGGGCTTCTCAATCGACGGGCATTGTAGCATCGGCGTCAGTGACCTGAATAAAAAAAACCAAATTTTTTTTTGTTAATTAATGTCATAATTTCTATATGAATTAAAAACAAATGACAAAAAACAAATCGCGGATTAAAATGCTTAAAGAAAAATTGATTTTGGGGCGAATTTTCCTACTATTTTTGCTTCGAAAAAATTATTTTCTCGTAAAATTTTCGAAATTTTAAATTCACATGGAAAGTATTATCATAAAAAAGATGTGTTCAAAATTTCAGGGATATCGATCAATAGCTTTTCGAGTTATAGTGTACGTCAATTCGAAAAATACAGTTTTGAGAAAAACGCGTCTAAAGTTCGAATATAACGTAAGTATACCTTTCCCAGCGCGAACGCAAAAAATAGAGTCGTCACGGTTGACGATCTATAATATAACACATCGGTCAATAAGTCCCCGGTCTGACATATAGAGGGCGCCACTAACATAAAATTAGCTTTATGGTTCGAAAGAACATACCCTTTTAGGCATACTGTCAAATTTGTATGTCATTCGGATCATTATTGTGTGAGTTATTGAAGCTTTAGTGACGCTACTTTTGTTATTTTCAGAACAATGGAAAAAAGAATTTCGTGTGCTCATTAAACACTGCTTTTTGATGGGAAAAAATACCGTCGAAGCAAAACAGTGGTTGGACGATCATTATGGCACCTCTGCACCAGGCAAATCAACAGTGATCGACTGGTATGCTGATTTTAAACGCGGTCGTACGGACACCAACGATGCACACCGCTCTGGTCGCCCAAATGAGGCAGTTGTTCCCGAAAAAATCAAGCAGGTCCATAAATTGGTTTTGGCCGACCGTAAATTGAAGCTGGATGATATTGCTGACATCGTAAAGATATCAAAGGGAAGTGTTTTCACCATTTTACACGACCATTTTTCGATGCGGAAGCTATGTTCGAAGTGGGTGCCGCGTTTGCTGACTGTGGACCAAAAACAGCAACGTCTCGATGATTCCGAGAGCACTACAAAACTGGCATCGAACGTTTGGAAAGGCGTTGGACTGACTGTATAGCCTTAGAAGGAAACTATATTGATGAATAAACTCGAATTTTGATGTAACTCTTGTGTTTTCTTTGTTAGACCGGGGACTTATTGACCGATGTGTTATATAAGAAATACTTAAATTTACGTTCTAAAATTTTCTTTGACATATTCATAAAGAATTATATTAACATTTTAGGAAAAAATTTTTTTTTTTTCTAAATTTTACATCAACGCTCGTCTAAAAATATTAATTTTGAAAAAAAATGTTTATTAACATTTTAAGAAATATGGATTGAGCACTGCTATTAATATGCTCGCAACTGTATGTATGTATAATGGGGCCCACAAACGGGAAACAAATGCAAACAATCGGTTCAAACTCATTTTGCCATACACGCGTGGATTTGTTGACAATTTTAGGTACAGGCAGAAGAGGGGGAAACATCTTTTCCCTCTACTCCTCGACGATAAGCGATCAATTTGGGTACTTCAAAATTTCAAAAGAAATGCGAAAAATCGTCAGCTTCCGCACCAGAGACCTGCATGGCTCACTGTTTTCTTGAGTTGTTCATACGCTAAATTTCTTGCTCACATTCAGTCAATTCAACCAAAATATTTGGTCAAGTGCAGTCAGCTCATGCAGGCGAACGCGTAGTTCAGCTCAGTCAACACGTATGATCTAATGTCTTCGGCTCAAATCTAATCATTGAACAAAAAGCAGCATTGAATGAAATTAGCATCGGCCTTTGCGTTCAAACGATCAAACTTGTTCAAAGAAGTAATTGTCATTATTGTCAATAGCACACGTCCGAGCAAACGAGCGTTGGCGTACAATGTAAATTGCGTTTCGTATTTGAAAGGATTGCTTGGTTTCAGCAATGTTTCCTTATTTACATTATTTTCTTTCGTGTTTTATTATAAGTTTTAAGAAAAAAAACATATATGAAAATATAGTGTTTTTGCTTTAAAATTTTGCTTTTACTTTGCTATCGTTAGTTACAAGCAAAAACTCATGCGGGATCATACGTGTTCAAACCGGCTCATTTGGCTCTATAGCCCTTTTATTCTTGCTCAAAAAAATGAATGTACAGCCGAACGAGCAAATACCCGAAACGGCTGCTATTGGCCTCTGGAGACGGTCCAGCATGCTTGACTGAGCTTTGTGTGTGTTAGTGCAGTCGGGTGTCGTCGTGTCACATATACTTGTTGTCGGCTTTTGAATGATGAAAATCAAAAATTTTAGATATTACCCAGCAAGAAGAGTGGCGGTTATGTTACCCTGCACATAACCGCCACGCGTGGTCTGTAAACTGTCACTAGCCCCGCCCCTTTGCAATCACTTTGTTAAAAGCGTTGGGAAAATCGTGCCAAAAATTTTGTGTACGTGTGATTTTTTATCCCTTTCATACATATGGATTCGTTTGCCAGTGCCAGTTTCATATAAACGTAGCGACGAACAAAATAACTTTTAGGCCAGCGCCGGCAGCACAGCGCGATAGCCTAGCGGCTAGCAATTTGAGCTTCCGATCCAAAATCCTTGGTTCGAATCACAAAAAAAAAATTTTTTTATACATTTATTTTATTTTGTTTTATGATATGTTTATGAGGAGATTTTTTTCATGGCAGAAATACACTCGGTGTTTTGCCATTGCCTGCTGATGGGCGACCGCTATTAGAAAAATGTTTTTATTAATTTTGCTTTCACCGAGATTCGAACTGACGTTCTCTGTGTGAATTCTGAATAGTATTCACGCACCAACCCATTCGGCTACGGCGCTTGTTTAGTTTGATTGATGCAAAAATGAGTAAAAGTATTTGAATGAACTTTGCTTACTGCTTACCAAAGGTTGACAATTTGATTCTCGGCCTACTTTGATATCAAAAAGAGAGAAAAGATATCTTTTTGACTTATTGCTTTGACAGCCACTTATCGTTTTCTTTTGTTCTATTTCTATTGATGCAAAAATGAGAAAAAATATATGAATAAAGTTTGCTTACTGCTTACACATTTGCCAAAGGTGACGGAGAATCAAAAAAAAAAGTCGATTTCCACACAAATACGAGTGCATATGTGTTAGTAACAAATAAAAAAAGTGTAATTGTGTTAGGGTTTCGGTCACGCAGGTTTTGCTGGGTAGCGTCAATCAGCCGACACGCACACATATAAAGTTCTTGTCAAACAATGCTTGACCGTCTCCAGAGGCCATATGAAGACGATTGGTGATAACATCGGAGAGCTAAAACGCAGCACATGATTTGATTGAGCTGAAATGAACAATGACAATAACTTATTTGAACAAGTTCGATCGTTTGAACGCAAAGGCCTGTTTTTTTGTTCAAGCGAAGCCAAGGTGGATTCGCCTTGAGCGAAGCGTATGAATGTTTTACACTGAGCCGGTGCAGTTCTCTGTTCCGCACACAGACGCAACCGACTGCAATTTTTGCCGATTTTCAATCGGTTTGCCAACTGCGCCACACATGCATCAATTTGTTGAAATTTCAACCGATTGTTTGGATTTGTTTTCCATCTGTACCCAGCTTAAGCATTCATATTTCCAAACGTATTTGGCACGTATTTGCAGTTGGCATTTGTGCGCGAATAATGCAGCCCGCAAGGATTTAATACGAGTAGAATATAAACAAATATGTGCGTATGTTGTTGTTTTTGTTGCATACAAACATAAGTACTTGTTTACCGTATTCACGAGGTGTGGCAGTTGCAGTCCACAGTCGTATGGATGGGTGCGTTCGTCGTACTCAATAATTACAGCAATATTGCGACCCTGTCACTTTTTTGAAGGTTACCTGTTGCTGATACTCAGCTGATGAGCTATCGCAATATTGCAGAAATTATTTTTTGAAAGTATGTATAGAAATATGGATCGATAACTTCGTTTCATTGAACTTAATTTATGCGCGCGTTAAAAGCAATAAATAAAAAATATTAAGTTTTGAATTGGTATTTATTAAATAAAAACTTACTTCTCTTCTCTTTCTACTCCGCAGAAAAGTCTTTTAAATTTACAAGGTGAAGTCCATAATAAACAAGACTGAGCTAAAATAGAAACGATAGGAGCTTTGTTCTGATAACTTCAAGTTCATTTATTCAAAATAGTCCCCTCTGGCCTCGATACACTGTTTGGCGCGATCTAAAAGCTTTTCGAAAGAGTGTTTCAGGTCATTGACCAGCACAAGCTGATGTTAGCACAAGCCTTTGGGATAGCCTCTACAGACGCAAAACGTTTTCCCTTTATAGCCAAATGCAATTTTCCAGGGAGTCATTTGAGGCGAATACAGAGAGCGATTAAAGTTTAAACTAGTAAAAAGTCAATTAGAAGAGTGGGTCGTTGAGATGGTACATTATCATGCAATAAGCGCCAGCTTCCTCCTTCGTGGTATTCAGGGCAAATTCGACGAATGCGATGCAACAAACGCTTCCAAACGCCAAGATAGAAAATTGCATTGACGGTTTGACCCGTTGGCACGAACTCCTTGTGGATAATTCTCATGGAATCGTAAAAACAAATGAGTATCGACTTGATTTTTGACTTCTACAAACGCGAATTATTGTGTGGTGGCTCTCCTGGGGCCTTCCATTCGTCACTTTGATGCTTAGTTTCAGCTTCAAGGTGCAAATACCACGTTTCATCACCAGTTACAATGTTGTATACGAAGTTCTCGCCTTTCCTCGCCTCTTTTATGAGTTCTTTCGAATGTTAACTTCTGAGCAATTTTTCGTACTCAGTTAACTTGTGCGGAATGAAACGTTCACAGACCTTTTGTAAGCTCAAATGATCAGTTAAAATGCGATAAAACGATGTTTTGGAGATATTTAACTCCGATTATTTGAATTTCAACGATGATTTCGGTTCATTTTTGATAAATTTACGAACAATTTCGATGGAGGTTTCGGTAATTACTGATTTTGGGCGGCCCCCATGTTCATTGTTGCAAACATCTCTGAAACGTCTAAACCATTCAGGAGCTCTGGCACGAGATAGGCAATCATCGCCATAAACTTTTTCATCAATTTAAATGTTTCGGTAAACGTTTTACCGATTTTAAAACAAAATTTGATATTAGCTCTTTGTTCGAAACTCATTTTTGTACCGATGACACAAAAATACTAACACTTTAGACGCAATAACTTTGCTTCCACTGAACCGAATGTCACCAAGCTTTCACTGCAAGTCAGTCAGGGATGTAACTTCCACCGCGCTAACTTATTGAAAATATGGTGCCATGAAAAACATTTTTATGACGCGAGTCTTGTTTATTTTGGACTTCACCCTGTATGTATGCAATTTACATGAAGTGCGATGGGCCGGCCTAGAACGCTTTTAAAACTTGGAAGAAAAGACGTTCGGATGATGGTCGGTGTTATTACAGGACACAATCCATAGGGTTAACATATGACCACTATTGGAATCATTGAGGACTCGATTGCCAGTCTGGCTTAGTGGAGGCGAATAGCACTGAACATTTTCTCTGTGAGTGTCTTGCATTTGCTGCAAATTTTGGGTGCCGATGTCATGAGAACGAATAAAATTCGTTCTCTCAATCTGGAGAATATTTTCAGATTTACCAAAGAAAATTATCACATTATTCTCCTCTACCATTCTGGGGCTGATGTTAATCACACACTTCATAAAGCAAGACGGGTCTTTGGGTAATTGCAGGCAGTTTGGAGATCCTTCTTTCGTCAACACGCATTTCCTGTACGATTGTGAAAAACTAAATATTTTCTCCAGAAATTAAAAAAAAAAATTGATTAAGAATATACTGTGAAATTTTCATTCCGAATATTGTAGCTTGTACAGCCCATTAACTAGGTAGGGAGCGGTCCGCACGCTCCTGTACCTCAAACTTTAAACTCGTTTTCCTCGAAATTATACTTTCCGGCACGGTCCGCATGATAACTCATACAGTTTTTAATATTTTGTAAAGCTTTTTTTTTATATTCGAAAGTGTTATCTCTATAGATTTGATTTTTGATATTTTTAATTGAAGTCGATACCGATCCCCAGCGTTTGTTTCGCTTGGTTTTAACAGTTCATAATAAATAACACCAACTTGGTCCCTCCAAATACATAGCATAACCTTGGCAGCGTGAATATTCGGCCGAGGCGACGACGTAAAAGCGTGACCGGGCAGTCTCCATGACTTTTCTTTGGATTGCTGTAATGAATCCAGTTGTCATCACGCGTTACGATGCGACGAAGAAAACCCTTCCTTTTTTGCCGCTGTAGCAGCTGTTCACAGGCGAAAAAACAACGTTCAATATCCCTTGATTTTAACTTATAAGAAACCAAGTCCCCATTAACAACATTAAAATCACCGTCTTTGAAGCGACGGGACGAATCCCGGCACATTGTTTCTGTTTCACTTAAAATAGCATCTCCATAAACTTTTTGTAGCTCTCGATGCGCTTCAGCCGCCGTTTTTCGTTTTTTTCGAATGAAAGAGGAAAATCAACACTCCCCCAAATGACGATTATTCGGCACAAAATCAGACATTTTCACAAAACCAAAATTCTATGATACCAAAACAAAGTCACTAATCAATCGAAGTAGTTTGTTTACCATATGTCTAAGCTTGGTTTATGACGTTTAGGTTATGTTAGAATCGACTAGCACACACTACTGGCGGCATCTATTGACAAACAACGGGAACTTAGTTGCGCACCTAATATAAAAGTTTTTTTCTTTAATGGAAATACCATAAAATATATTTGATATTTTAATAATTTTTTTTTTTTTTGCTGCATCAAAGAAGCTGTCAGTCACTGTATGTTAGCTGACACCTCCAATATGACTGCAAACTGTAAACAACTTAGCATACGAAAGACCGCTAATGCACACAAACGGTGGTAAAATGAGCGCAACATAAATCCTTTGTTTATGCAATTCTAACGGCGCAACGCATTTCGTAAGCCTTCCCACCCACCCACAGTAATAGAAAATAAATGGGCCGTTTAGTCACATTTTGTATACCTTAACGTTTATTGATAATATTTGCAAGTGTAGTTGGTATTGATCAATTTGACAATAAATCATTTAGAAACGTTAATTACACAAAGTTTACTGCATTTCATTATTTATTTATTTATGTATGCGTGTGTTGCTGTAAATAAACTTATAGTTAAATTGAATTCGCCACAAAAAAGTTCCTACATTTGTGCACTCGTGCAATGATATTTTTTTTTTTTTTCAATAAATTTTAATTTCATTTATTTCGATGTATTTCTTTTTTTTATTTAATTTAATTTTATTAATAACATTTTACTTTGTTGCTATGTGCATTGAGAAAATGCAACATTCAAGACTCAAGTACATTTAAAAAAAATATATATATGTATGTATGTTTATGTGATAAAATCTGTTTAAAATACATTCAATAAATTGGCATAGAAATATAGCAAATCTGGTTTATAGTACATAAATGCCAAGTAGTACAATTAGCATTTTGTGAGTGTAAATGAAAAGTTCACTGCTTCAGTTGAGTAGCAAAATTTCAATGAAATTGCAGTTATTATTAGCAGTTAAAGAAAGAGACAATCTAAGTTGCAAGTCCTGCTATTTTATTTCACTTTTTCTTAGTGCAGAAGAAATGTAGCGTAGCGTTCGATTCGTTAGAGTTCCATGTGACGCAATTCTGACTCTTCTTCTTCTTTTTTAGTACACACTTAAACTGTATTCAGTTGCGTGTAGAAGTAGTAGTAGTAGGTTGACGCATGCATCAACATTCGATATACAGTATAGCATAAATACATTTTTACAAGTACACAATATTTTTTTTGTTTTTGTTTGTGCTTAAAAACTAGACATCAGTTTATGTGTAAATAAATTTTCAATTTTAACAGGCTTCTTGAAGTTTCATTCATTTATTTTCTTATTCCTTTTGTTTTTTGTTTATTTTTTTTTGTATTTAAATATATATTTTGTAGGTATGATAAAATTAGTTTTTTTTTTGTTTTTGTAATTTTTATATCTAGGCGTAAACGTACAGACATACAGATAAATATACATGACGCATGTGCCACATAATGCCCACTCTCTGTATACACGCATACACATTTACATACAGTTAGCGTCATTAATTTTCGGTTTCACAAATTGGTTTTCTTTTTGTTTCACATTACACATTTTTATGCAGACTTTTTGTGGTATATGCAGCAGTTCAACTAAAATTAAATTTCGGCAATTTATTGAAACGTTAGAGGCCGCTTTTGCTGCTAAAAAATCGTCTTTTTATATATATAACCAAATCAGTTAATATTTGGCAATAAGTGAAATTTGAATGAAGTGCGCCAGCGAAAATGATAGCTTATCGAAAGCAAATTTTGTGTAATAATTATTTTTAGTTTTGTTTAATAATTACTTTTCTAGTACTGCACTTTCTTTGAAAAAAAAACCCCCCCAATCGAACTCGACCAGTGTTGACGCTTGACATCCATCGGTAAGCGAATATTAATGTCGCTAACAGTAAAAATAAATGTATATTTACGTATATCAGTTTTTGTTTGTTTCAATTATCTATCGGCTAACTTTAAAAATAGACGTTCTGACTCGACAACTATGTATACCGTTAATCATGCATATATTTCACGCTTCTCAAATATTCCGCAGTACCTCAATTTTTTCAAAATTATTTTATTCTTTTATACAAACTTAATACGAAAGTAACTTAATTATAGCTAAATGTTATAGCAACTAAATGGAAGCCAATTACAAGAAATTTTGTAAGCAAAGTAAAAACAAAAACAAATCACAAGTCTTCGGTATCACTCCAACGGAAGTTGTCCGAAATAAAATATATCCAAAATTTTAATGTTTTCAATACTTTTTCAACTCAAGTTTAATAATGCACATTTTTTATAGGATAGCGCCACCACTTCGCCAAGGAAAAAGGCAGCTGGCGAAGCGTTTTTGATGTCGGTCCAAACCGAGCGCCGCATAAGAAGAGAGGATTTAATATGAAATACCTGAAAACTTAAAAAACTTATTTCAAAATTGCTTGCTTATATATACAGTAAGTACTATGTATGTATGTGTGCGTGAAACGTTAAAGGCATAAACTAAAAATTTGAAAAGAATGCGAATACAATTGACAGTAAAGCTCAAAGCGAAGAAAATATACATGAAATGGAATATTAAGAAAAAATTAAAAAATATTACAAAAAAACATTTTTTTTAATTAAAATTAAAAGATTAAATAACAAAAAAATTTAATAAAAAAAAAAAATTAAAAAAAAACTAAATAAATAATAGTTCAAATAAATGGTTTTAATTCAAGTTTATTCAAACAAATAAATCAATGAATTCAAATTTAATTTTTTAATTCTTTTTTATTTAATTCAAATTTTAATGTTTTATTTATATTAAAAAAAATGTATTTAAATTAAAGAAATAAAAAAAATACTAAATAAAAAATGTAAAACAAAAATAATAAAAATTGTAAAAATATAATAAAAACTTAAAAACAATAATAAAAAATTAAAAAAATAATTATAAAAAATTTTAAATAAAATATTAAAAAAAAATTCAAAATAAAAACTAATTGTTTCCTTTTAAATAATAAAAAAAGTTAAAAATGTGAATAAAAATTAAATGCAAAATGAATTTAAATTAAAAAAGCACACACATATAATACAAATTTGATGGATCTCACATAAACAATGCACACTAAAAAGTCGCAAATTAACAAAAATGAAAAGGAAAATTGGAAACAAAACGTTTGAACCAATTTTTATTTAGTTTTTTTAATTATATTTAAATTTTAAAAACTTAAATAAAAATTTAAAACTTATAGAAAAAATGAAAGAAGGAAAAACGCACATAAAATACTAATTTAAATAAAAAATCAAACTAAATGTAAAAAAAAAACATTTAATTAAAAACGTAATACAAATTTAATTGGTTTCAAATAAATACTGCACCCTAAGAAGTTGAAAATTCAAACAAACAAAAAAGGAGTATTTTTTAGTCGTATATAAAATGTTTAAAAATTTAAATAAAAACTTTAAAAGTAATTACGTAAAAAATTAAAAAATAAAAAATGTATATGAAAACTAAAAAAAAATCAATTAAAAAAATATTAAAAAAATTTATATTAAAAATAAAATAAGAAATTAAATTAAAAATTAAATTTACTAAAAACTTTAAAAAATAAATTTAAATAAAAATATTAAAAAAAATTATATTAAAAATAAAATAAGAAATTAAATTAAAAACGAAAATTCATTAAAAAATAAAAAACAATTCATCAAAAATTACAAAAAAGTTCATTAAAAATTAAAAAAAATCCGATAAAAATAAAAATCAATTAAAAATTAAAAAAAATCTCAACTAAAAATCAAAAAAACAATCTAAACTAATTAAGAAAACAAATTTAAATAAAAAATTAAAAAACATATGTAAATAAAGATTTCTCAAAAATGTCAGCAAAGATTTTTTTTTATTTAAATAAAAATTTTTGTTTTTTTAATTTAAATAAAAATTTAGGTTTTTTAATTTAAATAACATTAAAATTTTTCAAAAAACTTTTTACTTAAATTCTTTCAGAAACTTTATTTATATTTGTTTTTTAATTTTTATTAAAATTTGTTTTAATTACTATTGTTTTTTTAGTTATTTATTAAAGTTGTTTTTTATTTAAAGAAAAAATGAAAAAACAAATTTAAATAAGGTTTTCTAAAAATTTCAGTAAGGTTTTTTTTAATTTAAACAAAAATTTTTGTAAAAGCTTTTTACTTAAACTTCTTAAAAAACTTTATTTACATTTGTTTTTCAACTTTTTATTAAACATTTTTTAATTACTTTTGTTCTTTTTAGTGGTTTATAGATTTTTTTTAAATTTAAAGAAAAAATTAAAAAACAAATGTAAATAAGGTATTCTTAAAAATTTAAGTAAGTTTTTTTTTTAATTTAAACACTAAGTTTTGTTTTCTAATTTAAATAATATTTATAATTTTTTAAAAACTGTTGACTTAAATTTCTTAAAAATCTTTATTTACAATTGTTTTTTAACTTTTTATTAATTTGTTTTCAATTACTTTTGTTGTTTTAGTTACATAATATATTAAATTTCTTTTAATTTAAAGAAAAAATAAAAAAAACAAATGTAAATAAGGTTCTCTTAAAAATTTAAATAAGTTTTTATTTTTTAAATTTAAACACACAGTTTTGTTTTTTAATTTAAATAATATTTATATTTTTTTAAAAACTCTTGAGTTACATTTCTTAAAAATCTTTATTTACATTTGTTTTTTAACTTTTTATTAAATTTTGTTAAAATCTATTTTTAATTTTGAATTTAAATTTTGTTCTTAATTTAAATTTTTAAAAATTTATAATTGATTTTATTTTTAATTTATAATTGAGTTTTTTAATTCATAACTGAGTTTTTTTTTTTTTAATTTATAATTCAATGTTTTTTTTTTAGTTGTAATTTAAATTTTTTTAATTCTTTATTTCGTTTTTTTATATTATAATTCACTTTATTTTTTATATAACTTTTTCTTTTTTAATTTTTTACGTAATTTTAATTCTTTATGTAATTTTAATTTTGTATTTAAATTTTTTTTATTTAAACTAAACCAAAAACTGTTATATAAAAATTTTTTTTTTTTAATTTCATTTGAATTTTAAAAATTTATATAAAAATTTAAATTTACTATCATTTCATTTTTTTAGTTTAAATGAAAAAAATTATAAGAACAAATTTTTAAATAAAGAAATTAAAAAAAATAAAATATAAGAATTTAAAGAAAAACGTAATACAAATTTAATTGGTTCAAATAAATACTGATACTAAAAAAATATAGATTTCCATATTATAAAAATGCAAACCTTTAACTTTTCGCAAACGAAGTAATAGTAAAGTAAAAGTCTTAAAACAAAAAACACCAAAAGCACAAAAGCGCTTAGTGCGCGCGGCCATTTTAAATTTTATTAATTAAATTAAATTTTATTAAAATAAAATAAAAAATACTCATCTTCAAGAAGGTGTTGCGCTCACATTCGTAACTTACTTTTTAAAGAATATGTGTCGTTAGGTATTCATAGGAGTGAATGAGCTCTTAACGCTACTTAAATTTATTACACACTTAGACTAATTATACACAACTAGAATCGTCAAACTTGCAACGCTCAGTGGTTGACTTAAACTCTGTTTGCGATTTTTTATATCTTCGTCTTCTTCTCATTTTTTGTTTCACTTTTATTCTTCTTATTTTTTCACCTTTATTCTTCTCATTTTTTCACTTTTATTCTTCTTACATTTTCACTTTTATTTCTTATGCTTCAACGATAAAACTTTTTTCCTCACATTTAACATTTCATTAAAAAGTTCAAAAATTTCGTGGGCACAGCACCACGCGGTATATATTTCAGACATGCAATAAACATTCAAAATCGATTACTTTTGTTTCGTTTTGTTTAACCACAACAGAACAAATATATTATTAATAAAATTGTACAATACATCGAATAGTTCATTTTACTATTAAAAATAGTTTAATAAAAATAATAATAATAATAATAATAAAAAAAGTTTACTGTAACTATAAGGCAACGACGAGTATAAAAATATTACATTTACGTTTAAACTATGCTTTGTGGTAACATCAACACAAAAGTATTTGAAGGGGTAAGAAGAGTTAAGAAAAAAAAAATACAAATCATGTATTTAAAAGATATACATAAACTTATTGTAATTTCAAGACGGTACAGCATGCATAACGGTAAACTACAGTTATATGTATTCAGCATCGACTTGTGTGATATGAAAGTAAACGCTGAAAATAGAAATGTATGAGAAATATTAAATAAAAGTTCACGAAAATGCATCAAAATATTCAATTTTACATACACGAAAACACACTTACACATATACATGTGCCAAATCAACATTAATGATGAAGTAGAAAAGAAAAAAAAACAAAAAAAAAATGAAGGACTTGAAGCTGTACTCTCAGTTCATTCAACGGGCCAATACTATAATTTCACCATACGAAAACTAATTGATTCTGATGGGTAGGCAGGCATTTTGTATGGTGAAATTACCCCTTCAAAAAGTTAGATGGCGAGAGAAATTACAGCTCCCTGCCTTTGTAAATTCTCTGATTCAGGTCAATCAGAGTTTGTATAAACATTTGTTTGTAGTCTTTGACATTTTCAATATGTTTTAAACATTTATATAAATAGCTATGATTTTTCATTATTCAACACTTATAAAATTTATTTGAATAACATTAATATTGGCTAGATATATTTCAGTTAGGTAAAAGTACAAGTGTATAATATATGTGTGTATATACTATGTATGTATTTCAAATTGGCTCAGCTCTTGGCTAAATTCGTATGTGTGTATGTGTAAATTATCCTATTGTAAATTCGTAATTATAATATTATTATTTGTTTTTTAAACAACCGCAACTTGCACGTCAGGTCAACAAATTTCATCAGTTTTCTCTGCAATTCCATTATACATTTTTTTTTATTATAAATACTCTACATGAAATAGGTCAATGGGACTTTTACAATTCAATAATTCAGATTTTGCAAACGCAAACCAAAGTACCAAAAAAGGCGTAGTGCATATGTACGATTCTAGCACGAATAAAAAAGCATGACATGAGTTTACCACTTAACTGTTTGATTCCATTTAAAAAAAAAAATCTGACTTATATTTAAAACTTGTGCTATAAAATTGGACATATTTCCGCCCAGTTCATTTCATTATAAAAATTCCATTCATTTTCAAAATTATACAAAATAAAGTTGGTGTTATAGTCACCGCTTTTGATTCACCACTCGCTAGAGTACGCAGCTGCTCACCATGCGAAAAATTTGTATGTGGAAACAACAAATACATATTTTCACCATGGGTGGAGAACGCTTCTCTTTTGACCTACAACGGGATCAAACCAGCTTGCATACTTTATATAATCATTTGTTGTTTTCTTAGTCAACATTTTGAAATGATCAGCGCAAACAATGTAAATCAAGCTTTCCGGTTCAATTACACGCTAATTAAGTGGAAAATAAAGAGAGAGAAAAATGAAAATATCCACGCAATCAATCACACGGATTTGATGCTCCAGAAAAATAAATGTTTCTGATGATTTTTTTTTCGGGTGCACTCTCTTGCTTTCGTTTTTAAGCTGAATATTCATTAAATTTTAACTGAAAAAATCACTAAATTATCTCGTTAATCTTACCGGAATTACCCGTACAAAAACATCCTTCGGTCCCTTACCTGGGAAGAATAATTGTGTTTCACCTTATTCTCGAGCTTATTTTTGTTGGTGTGATCTCTTATTATTTCATGGATGGAAAATTTGTATCACCAAATAATTAATTACTGTGTCTAAGAAATGCATTCATATATTATTTTCATAAATTTGTATCATTTTTACCACGCCAGCATTTTAACATTTTAAAAATTTAAAAAGAAAAATTAAAATAGAAAAACTTCAAAAATTAAAAAAAAATTTTTTTTTTTTAATTTGAAAAATATTAAAATTTCAAAAATTTCAAAAATTCAAAAACAAAGTTCAAAACTTCTAAACAAAAGAATTTAAATAAAATTCACAAAAAGTTCAACAATTCAAAAGCATTCAAAACTTTGTAATATAAAATCTTAAAAACAAATTCAAAAACACACAAAAATGAAAAAAACAACAACAAAAAATTTAAAAAAAAAGCTAAAGAAATTAATAAAGAAAAACACAAAAAAGTAAAAAAACAAACGAACATAAACAAAAAAAAAACACAAGCATAAAGATTAAAAACAAAAATTAAAAAAAAAAAAATTTAATATAAAAAAACAAAAAACAAATTTCTGAAATGAAAAACTAAAAAATAAATTTCAGAAATACAAAAAAAAACTTCATAAATAAAAATTTATAATATAAAAACTTAAAAACAAATTCAAAACCACACAAAATTGAAAACACAACATAAAAAGTTAAAAAAAAAAACAAATTTTAAGAAATTAATACACAAAAAAGTAAAAAAAACGGCCATAAGCAAAATTAAAAAACAAAACAAGCATAAAAAATTAAAAAAAAAATTGAAATATAAAAAACATAAAAAATAAATTTCATAAATAAAAAAAAGCAAATTTCATAAATAACTAAAAACAAATTTCAGAAATAAAAAAATAAAAAACAAATTTCAGAAATAAAAAAAACAAAAAAGATATAAAACAAAATCAAAATAAAATTGAAAAATAAAATTAAAAAAAAACTTTACAAAATTTCAAAAATAAAAAATTTTCAAAAATTAAAAACACAAAACTTTCAGATATAAAAAAATATTCAATAATAAAATTTAAAAATAAAATTCAAAAAAAAATTAAAAAAAATTCAAAAATACAAAAAATTTAATTTAAAAATAAAAAATAAAAAAAATCAATAATAAAATTGAAAAATAAAATTAAAAAAAAAAATAAAATAAAACAATTTCAAAAATTAAACAACAAAAATTTCAGAAATAAAAAAATTCAATAATAAAATTTAAAAATAAATTGAAAAAAAAAATTAAAAAATACAAAAAAAAGTTTAAAATAAAAAAATTTCAATAATACAAAAATTAAAAGTAAAAAAAATTAAAAATAAAAAAATTTCATGAAAAAATCAATAATAAAATAAAAAAAAAAAATTGTTTTTAAATTAAAAAAAAAAATTAAAAATAAAATTAAAAAATAAAATAAAAAAAAATTAAAAAAAAATGGTTTAAATAAAAAAATTAAAACAAAAGCGAAAATAAAAAAAATTTTAAAATAAAAAAAATTCAATCAAATTTAAAAATAAAATTGAGAAAAATTTCAAAAATACAAAAACTTAAATTAAAAAAAGTTAAAAATAAAAAAATTTCAAAAATTGAACACCAAAGTAAGTTGTAAAATAAAAAAAATGTATTATTTTTTAATAAAAACAAAAAATAAGTAAAGAATAAAAAAAAATTAATAAAAACAATTGTTAAATAAAAACCAAATGAAAATGAAAAGGTGTCGAAAATAAAAAAGTTTTAAAAATTCAAAAAAAAAATATTCAAAAAAAAACTATTCAAATATTCAAAACAACAAAAAAATTCAAAAATTCGAAAAAAATATTCAAAAATCAAAAAAAAAAAATTTATATACATACATATAAAAAAAAAATGCTTAAAAAAAGTTTAGAATAAAAAGATTTCAATAACAAAAAAATAATTTCAAAAGAAAAAAATTAAAAAAAAAGCAAAAATTAAAAAGAAAATGCCAAAATTAAAAAAAAATGCAAAAATTAAGAAAAAAATGCAAAAATTAAAAAAAAACTAGAATAAAAAAATTTCAAAAATTAAAAAACGTTTAAAATAAAACATAATTTTCAATAAGAAAAAAATTAAAAAAAGAAGTTGCAAAAATTTAAAAAAAGTTTATAATAAAAAATTGCAAAAAATAAAAAATTGCAAAAATTAAAAAAAGTTTATAATAAAAAAATTTTGAAAATTACCAAAAGTTTAAAATAAAAAACAAATTTCAAAAAAAAACAATACAAAACTAAAACAAATTTCAATAATAAAAAAGAATTTCCAAAGAAAAAAAGTAAATAAAGAAATTGAAAAATTAAAAAAACGTTTAGCATACAAATTAAAAAGAAAAGTTTAGAATAAAAAAATTTAAAAAATTAAAAAAAAGTTTAAAATAAAAAAATTTAGAAAATTACAAAAAGTTTAAAATAAAAAACAAATTTCAAAAGCAAAAAACAAAGAATTGCAAAACGAAAATAAATTTCAATAATAAACAGAATTTCAAAAGAAAAAAAAATTTTAAAATTAGACGAAATGATTTGTTTCTATTATATTATATTTCCCAACAATGTATATTTGTATATACATATTTCGCATTTTATTTCTTCAAATTTGGCTAATCGACAAGTTACGTAGGTAAACATTCGTTCGCACCTCATAAGTTATTACTATTCATCGAGGCACAAATTGCAATCAAACCTTTGGTTGGCACAGTAAAATTCCTAAATTTCCAATTTGAATGAGATTAAATTTTTCCATCGGCAAACTTCAAGTTCTGAACTTCATTTAGCTCAAAATTAGTTTACGCTTTGCTTGTGAACACAGAGGACACAAACTGACTATTCAATTTGTTAAAATATTAACTAATAACAGATCTCTTATATTTTAAGCAGTGCTTTTGCTCCGATATTTATCTGCTTAACCCTTTTGCATCATTCGATGGAATAATCGACGCGACAAAAACCCTCTCAGAATAATCCGTAATACACGTTTTTTTCTTTTTTTTTTGGTAAAGTATGAGAAAAATAATTCTGCAGCGTTCTTTTTCATTAGCACAAACAGTAAAAGTAAGTCTTGCCGGCGCAAGGTATTTTGAGTGCATCGCGCATTTCGAGCGGTGATGCAAAAGGGTCAATTAAGCATATCATAGTTTTCAGATTTCACTATTCTAATAACTCGATTAAAGTTTTCTCAAAATGTAAATCAAAAGTTTTCTTACGTAAATATATTTCGCTTTTGCCAAAACGAGTAGTGCAAAAAGCGTAATTTTCATTAATTTCATTTGGCTACTATGTTTCATATGCACCTAATAATTAGACTTATTTAACAAGAATTAATTTATGTTGTGATCACACATTTATTCACATATAAGACGACAGTAGCTTCGCTTTCCCGCAAAATCTGCAACGCCGAAAACACATTCGTTGTATGTCGAATATTGAAATTTATCGCCATCTTTCGTATATCTTTCAGACTGATTTTTCTTTCATTTACTATTCTTGCGTTGGAGATTTGGAAAAAGCGAAGTTCTTAAATTTCAGAATTTTTTATATAAATTCGTTTGGTTTTTGAAACACATATTATACATATATTCGCTAATCAATGAAAAAAAAAATAATAATTTTGGATGTGGATCAGGTAGCAGATTTAAAAACTGTTCCAATTTTGTGCTGCTCGATAGTCCTTACAGCTAGAACTTTCTAATTTTTTTGTGTAAATTTTTTATAAAATATCACATCTAAATATGAATAATAATAAAAAAGTAATAATTCTCTGTTTAAGGTCATGTATGTATGTATGTGTATGAACTTAATTTAATATTGAAACCGATATACTGGATATACATACCATCATAACCTGCAAAATGGCAACTGGACCTCCTCCTCACGTGCACAAGGAGGCATTTCATTCTTCTTTGTGTTTTTTTTGTTTTTTGTGTTTTTGTTTTTTTTAAGTAGCTGACTTCACTAAAATTCCCGCATATATATAAATCATTTTACTTTCGTAAACGTAGTAAAATTAAATCATTGCAAGTTTCCATAACAGCAAAATGAGAAATTCAGCAATTTTTGAATATGATCGCCTTCGTCAGTGAATGAAAATTCCCCTCCAACGTAATTGCGGCGGTAGGTGAACATTAACGAAGGAGAGAGAGTTAATGCCCATCTCTCACGCAGTTGATTGTTGTGGGTGGTGGTGGTGATGGTGAGATGAGCGTGTGCGCGAATTATCGGTAATAGCTATGTTGTTGTTGTTGTTATATTTATTTAATCGCTAAGGATCTCTCGTTCGTTGCTCATATTTAAACAGATGGATGTATATTAAGATGAGGCGCGTGAGCGAGCGCGATTGCGAAATATTTTTTTTTCCAGCCAATTATCATTTTGTATATATTCATATTTTATTTATTATAAATAGTTTTCCATGGTAAAAGTGTATTGCATGTGCGTGTATGTCTATCCACATCCATCAATATAAAATTGAATCGAAATCAGAAATAAAATTGTCACTAAAATTGATGAAAAAAAAAGAAAAAAAAATATAAATATTAAAACGGAACACACAAAATATATGTATATAGAAACACATGTGAGTAGGTAGTTTATGAGGGGAAATTTACTACTAAGTACTACCTACAGCTGCTTACATATTCATAGATATAAGATGATAAATACGAGTACATGCGAAATAAAAGTTGATGGCTGTGTTAAATATATATATGTATATATATGTAATGAAATGGAAATTCGAAAGCATTCACTTGCAAGCATGCAGTTGAGAACCCAATGTGCGTGAACTATGTAATTAAAATTATAAGTTGTGTTAACCGAAAAATTTTTTTTTTTAATATTTTTTTTATTCTGATTTCCCGCGGATGAGCGAAATCTTACTCTGCACACATACACATTTATATATGTATGTAGTATTTATGTTTATATTCATAGCTATCCCCACGAAGGGTATACATTTATATATAACTTTATAGTCATATTAAATAGCAGACAACAACACCATTAGCATGCAACATTTAAACAGCACAGGGACGAGTCAAAGCACAGGGAAATAATATTTCATGTAAATATGTATGTATGTGTTTTTTTTTTAACACTGCTGACATCCAACATTTTGACTTTTTTTAGAGACAATTATTACAATAATTACTAATATTTTAGCTGCTAAAGAGTAGCGGCCGTTTTTCACATGTACTTATGTCAACATTTTTTGCAACACAAATGCAATCATTACAGGTAAGATCGTTAAACGTATTTCAATCCAAAAAAATTTTTTTTTTGTTTTCAATTCAAATTTTTTTTTAAAATTTCAATTTTTTTTTTAAATCTTGCTTATTTTTTTAACCAAAAAAGTATGTAAGACCGTTAAACGCGTTTCAATCCAAAAAAATTTTTTTTTTTGTTTGTGTTTTTAACTCTAAATTTTTGTTTAAAATTTCAATTTTTTTTAACTCAAAATTTTTTTTTCAAATTTCAATTTTTTTTTAACTCAAAATTTTTTTTTAATCCAAACAAAATTTGTTTTTTTAACTAGGTACTCTTTTCAAATCTTGCTTATTTTTTTAACCAAAAACGTATGTAGGACCGTTAAACGCGTTTCAATCCAAAAAACAATATTTTTTTAACTAAAAAAAAATTTTTTTTAACTCAAACATTTTTTTCAATCCAAAAAAATTTTTTTTTTAAATTTTTTTTTTTCTCTTTCTCTTGCTTATTTTTTGAACCAAAAATGTATGTGATTTATTCAGGTTTGTTTTTTTCGCTTCACAATTAATTGTAGTAAAAACAAATGAAGCAGACACGCAGACGTGTCCGTCTCTCACAATTTTTTAATGAAATTTCCTTCACCCTTGCTTTTATACGCTCATTACTTGTCGCGTACATAAATTTCCATTTAATACTGATATTTGTTGGTAAATAGTGGTAAATATGTAAGCTAAATAAGCCAAATTATGTGTTTGAATCGAATTTGTTCGTTTTTCATTCAATTCTTTTCGTTTTGACAAGTTGGTAGTATGAATGTGTGTGCGTACTCAAAGATGCATTAAGGTGCTGCTCTCCGATCTAGATAAATGCAAGCAAAAGTGTATAATCAATTATTCATTATTCTTAATATTAATTTTGTATGTAAATTAGCACTAGGCAAAAATTGTTATACTCGTATACAGTAGCGGGCACTCAAATACGCACACATCCAGAAAAATTTCCCCACCCCCTTAGTTCAAATACCTCTTATTCTCTCATCATTTGTTTGGTAAGTCGTGAAAAAGGTAGGGGAAATGCCGAACCACAACAAATTGGCGTATGTGATAACACTAAAATTTTAACTTAAGTTCACAAAAACAACACCCCCGCGAAATTAGTGCTATAATTAGATTTAGTAAGGTTATAATTTTCCTCGTACTAATTTCAACTTCCAGAAAGCAAAAATATTACTTTAAAAGTACGCTAATTGAAGGCTATTGAAAACCTTGAAAAGTACTCTAATAAATAAATTACAATTTCCACCAAACGCTATTTATTTTTTTGGAATGTGATAATAAGCCAGCCACAATTAACTCTAAAAACCATTAAACATGGACATGTTGCCGTATTGCAGAGAGTAAACGTCAATAAATGCTGGGTCTACCAGTAGGAAATTATCCTAAACAAACGTGGTCGGAAGGCCAAGGATTGGTTTTGTGCAAAAACAAATTGAGGTTATGGAAATGACCAGCTCAATGTCCCCACCACAGTTCGATATAAAATTTGTGATGAGTACTTAAAAAGAGCTGTACACAAAGCCAAACCGCATAGCAATCGACAATTTTGGCAAATTGTTAAAGCGGCGTGGCTAAAGATTCCAAAGCAGTGATCTGAGCAATTGCTTCTCTCAGGGCCTCGTCGTTGTGCCGCCGAAATAAAAAAAAAATTGGGAAATTCAACTAAATTTAATTATTTTGAACTTTGTATCTGCAAACTTTTTAATGGATTTTTTTTCTCAATTTTTTTTGTTTATTTTTTTTAAATAAAAAAAAAAACAAAATTTTTAATTTATTTGTAATTAAAAAAAAATCATTTTTTAAATAAAAAAAAAATTTAATTTTTTTATAAAATGGGTCAAAATGCGTTACATTTAAGTATGACCACAAAATTTTGTTTTTCGTTACGGAATTGATTCAAATATGTGTTCAATTAAAGAATAAAATATTTCAAAATAATAATAAAAACTTTCTAATCACATCAGATATTATATTAAAAAAATTTGAAAAAATATAAAAAAAAGTGAAAAAATTCAAAAAAACAATTTTTTAATCTAAATAAAATTGAAAAAATCTAAAAAAAAAAATTTTTTTAATCTGAAATTTTTTTGAAAAAATTTAAAATTTTTTTTTTCTAAGTCTCAAAATTTTTTATATCTAATATATATCTAATATTTTTTTCGTATTCCTATTTTCATGTTCGCAACTGTATTATCCATACTTAAAATTAATTTCGATGCGCCAAAAAATTCTTTATAAATTGTGTAAATTTTTGAGTGTCCCAATTTCAGTGTCCGCTACTGTATATTAAATTTATCTGCATATATAAGTATGTATATCAGTAAGTTTTTACTCCCATAGCTAAACAGCTAGGCAGCTTTTATAAATAAATATATGTCTATATATATTAAGATGATTAGTTAAATTGATATAGATGGCAATACTTTTTTTAATTTACTTATTTCCCCTCCATCATTGTACACAACAATAACGGAACTCGGCACAGAAACAATATATTTGTATGAGAATGAGTGAAAATTTGGGAGCGGCGACGGCGAGATTGTACCAAATATTTTTCATATTAATAAAGCAGGTGAATGAGGCATGAAATGATTCTTTGCAAGTACCAATGCACGCGTTTTATCTACGTTTATCATTAACAATACATAGACAGTAGTAGATGTGTGTATGTGCGTACGAAAGTCACATATCCATATTTTAGTGATTTTCAAGGTATTTTTTTTTCTAAGAGTTAAGACATCACAATTGCATAAAGTACCTAGAAGAAGTGAAAGAATAGGACTTATTGTTTTTTTCTTTTTTTTTTTTTGTTAGCCTGTGCTATTCGTACGGATTCTAACTCCGAACAATGAAAAATTTTGAAAATTCTATGGCACTTTTTAACTTAGCCTGAATAAAAGAAATCGTGATTTAGTGTTTGCACAAGCGATGTGCCATAACGGTATATAATTCCACGTGTTGCCTTCTACTTTATATTCACTCCTATGCTAGAATCCGAATTTTCGTAGTTAAGAATTCGTAGCCCTACTCCGCAAAATTTAAAACTTTCCACAGAATCGGCAAGCGAAAAGGGGTAATTCGAAGTACTTAATCAGCTGCTTTAACATAAATAAATGAACAAATATGACTGCAAGTGAATAGTGAAATTTAAAACCAAGGTTTATAAATAAGCCATTGACCATCTTGATCAAAAAGTTCCCGGAGCAACCAACAGGTGGCGCTATAAGTCAAGTGTTGTTTTGTGAAGTTCCCATTTCTGTGATTAACGTGATTAACATCCCTACCATCAACATTTTTTATCTTTTGTCAAAGTTACGCCGTCTTGAGTAAATCTACCCCTGCAGTTAAAATTTTTTTATTTATCAGAAGATTTGTATTAAACTTTGCGTTAAAAATGAAATCAATTGTGCGAAAATTTTAGAAATGTTGGAAAACTGTTTCGGTAATGATACTCTAAAGAGTTTACGCGTGGAAGAGACCGTGAGTCAGTTGAGAATGACGAACAAGGTGGCACACCGACATCGGATGAAAACATCAATAAAGTCAAAAAAGTTGATCATTACCACAAATTAATGATCGGAGAATTGGTAGAAGACTTGAAAATTGTTTGTGGATCCTTAACGGATTTGTAGTTAATGATTTGGATTTACATCGTGTTGCTGCAAAGTTGGTAGCAAAGGCACCGAGTTTCATGCAAAAAAAGGGCCAGGCTGATATCGCCAAAGACATGGTTTCCAAGGCTGAATCCGACCCAACATTCATCAAACACATAATTGCAGGCGACGAGATGTTGTTTTATGAGTACGATTGCGTGTCGACATCAGGCGAGTGAGTGGGAAGCTTTGAATGAACCAAGACCAGAAAAAAAACCACGTCATTTTCCGTCAAAAAAGAAAGCTTTGCTCACCGTTTTTATAGATGATGCTTTCCATTTCAATTTAACCGGGCTATTCGGGACATGTTCTTCGATTTCGATGTAACTCAAATAGGCAAAATAATGAGACACGTATTTTTTGTTCGCCCGAAAATTTTTTTTTTCAAGATTTATCGGCAATTTTGTTTTTCGGTTCAAAATCGAATTGAAATGGAAAGCATCAGATTACAATGGGATTGTACACTACGAATTTTTGTCAGAAGGTCGGACAATTAATAAGAACTATTTGGGAGTTATGAGACGCTTACGTGAAGCAACTCGCATTTAGCGAAAAAAAGAAAGGATTTGTGGGAAAACAACTCTTAGATTTTGCAACATGATACCGCACCGTCGCACAGTGCCATTATTAACCGTGAATTTTTCAGCAATAAACGAAACGAATCGAATATTATCCAACAGCCATCGAATTTACCCCATTCATCTCTTTTTGCTCTCTGCGATATTATTCTGTTTGATCGAGTCAAAAAACCACTATGGAAAAATCGAAGACGGCTCTGCTCAGCTATACCGAAATTAGAGTTCCAGAAAAGTTTCGAGAGCGGGATCAAATGCTGGCGTAGGGTAGGGTGGTTGTCATAAGACACACTTAGACCTTCCGCAGGTCCATTGTGATACCACTGGAGCCTATCCTTACTCTACGTGTTCCTTTTCAAACCATCCGGTTGCTTTAATAAACGAGCAGAGCTTCGTTAGTTTTAGATGGGCTATATCCGCTACATCGGTTAGAAATGCTGTATCAAGAGTGCGCAACCTTCTCATAGCTAGGCTTTCACACTCACATAAAAGGTGTCTGACTATTAAGACAGCTTCTACAGAAATCGAAGTACGGGAGTCCTAACCTTCTAGCGTGGCTGCCTATTAAAAAATGACCAGTTAATACACCTATCATTTTTCTTATAGATTCTCTGTTGAATCTTAGCAGGATCCTCGATCGACCGCTGTTCCAGTTCGGCCATGTCTGTCTGCTTAGTTCGCATGTTGTGAGGTTTTGTCGGCGTAAGTGCGTCGCAGTTGATGGAGAGCAATTTGAAGACGATAATATCACTTTTGAGAAATGAAATTGTATTTGGATTTTCTGAATATATTCCGAGAACTTTTTGGTCAAGGAGATATGAGGAACTTTTTTAATTAACTAAAATATAATGGATTTTGTAGCCGCTGCACTTTTTCACTTTTTCCCTAGGAGAAAGGACATGCAGCAGTCAAAAATTGCATTAATATGTCGAGGAGATGGTTACGAGGTGCCTCTAATTCATTTTACTTCAATGATAAAATTAGAGTGGTCTAATTAAGTTCACTGATATCTAACAGTTTAACCCCTTGCCAAGCTTTAACGAGTCTGACTCGTGATGAAAATTTTGGCCATATTCATGTTTAATATGACGAGCCAGGCTTGGGAATAGATCGTCACAGACCAAACGTAAATATCACGAGCCGAGGTCATGTACAGATAGTCGGATCAAACGTAAACATCACGAGCCTGGTCGTGATTGAATATTAGTTTCTATCTGCACGCCACCAGAGTTAGTCACGAGTCTCATAATTGCTGTTACATCATCTCGCGCATCAGTCTGATTTGTTTACCACGCGTTGACGCGTAACACTTGGGCCCGAGTTTCGTCGCGCTAAATGCCATGGCAAGGGGTTAAATGTATAAAGATTTGTGAAAATGTTTCGCCTCAACAAAATCACATTCAAAAGCCTATGAAGTGTTATGGAGAAAAAGATTGGACCAAGTGGAAAATATTCGTCAGCGACTCCTCTCGGTCGATTGGTCCTCGTCGCTGATGGAAGTGTTTTAAAAGACCATAATATGAACTCACTCGCAGTCCACGTTCTCTAAAACGCTCAAAGAAGCCGTTAAGTGTTTTGGAACGCTGATTATGAACAGTCTGGAAAAATGATAAGTTTACAGCAAAAGAAAATTCCATGGCCCTACAATGTGGATTTTTATACTATAACACCGAACGAGTTATTAAAGCTTAAATGTATTGAGACCAACAACAACAAAAAAACATAACATTATTTTTAGATTCTTTCGCAAATCCTCGAGCAATGTCCGGCCTATCGCTCATACATTCCTCCATTTTCTCGTACTGCGTGCGGCTTCTGATCTTCGAACTGACAATTTTTTAAATACATAAATGCTAATAAACCTTAATCGTAATCCTAAATGCCCAGTTTTGGAATAGGACATACGAGCATTACTAATTTCGAAAATAGTCTACCGATTCATAGAAAAATCGCACGTTCGACGGATTTCAGCATAGGTGTGATGGTGATTATGTTCACATTGCACCATAAATTCGAGTTTCAGGTTTTTTATTCATGAACAACTGTCAAGCGCTGTCGATGGAGTTTGGTACGACATTCGTTTTTTCACTTTTCCTATAGAAATTTTTTCTTATTATTTACCAAAACGCTCCCCATAATAAATATTGTTTTGTTAATTTAGAAAAGTGGCGCTGGCTTACAGCACCATCAGATATAGCATCAAGAGCATGCCACTGAACTGGAAGCCGCAAAGGAACAGGGGTCGCGGTTGGCCAAATAATACTTGGAAAGATCGATGTTTCGCGCGCTAGCAAATGCCGACATCGGCGACATGGGGCGGCGCAAAAACAACAGCCCAGAGCCGTGTACGATGGAAGAGTATTGTCGAGGCTCGCTGCTCCCGAGCGGTGTGTAGAATGAGAACAAAAAAAATAGAGAAAATATAGGCAGATATTTTATAAAACTTCAGAAATATGTAAAATTGGGCAAGGCTTTCACAAAAAGTATTTCAGTTTATTGTGCAAGGATTGGGGTTCACAACATACAAAAATGCATGAGAAATTAGAAAGCCTGAAAAAACTTTGTCTGATTCTTGTTAATCGAGTGCTCATTTGACTTTGAGCCAACTCACACGATGAATTTTCACTCTAGGTAGGTAAAAAGCATAAAGTGCAGAGAAGTCAAACTACCCATGTCTACACCGCACGACGGTCCACGAAATCGAGGGATTTTTTTTGACATTTCGCCTTCATTGCTTTCATCGTTTTCACATTTTCGTATTTTTATTGCAGTGAAAGACCAAAGAAAATGTCCGCTTACACGTCAAAAGCACGCAAGGAATACCGCAGACAAAAAAGTTATCGTCCGAAGATTTTCGAAGGGGTGAAAAGTCATGGTGTAAATTGGCTTTTTGAGTGTACAAACGCTCCAGTTCTGAAAGTTTGCGATGCGGTACCAGCTGGTGGTAGTAGAGGAAGAGGAAGGCCTCTTCTGCATTGGAAAGGCCAAATGGAGAAAGACTTGGCTTCATTTGGTGTGCCCAATTGGTGCTGGTTAGCACGAGAAAGAAACGACTAGCGCGCTTTGTGCGGTCAATCAAGAAGAATAGTGTACATTCTTGACATTTTTAATATGGATTGAAGTAATGAAAAGGGCTTCTTTAAAAGCTCCGTATAAAGCGTAGCACCTTTAAGTGGTTAAGGGTAGATAGAATTTTCAAAAAATTTGAAGTGACTCCGACTCCGACTCGAGTTATTCAACAATTAACAAAGGACGCTCGGGCGCTCCGAATAAACCACAAAAACTTTAAATACCGTTTTTCTCCAAACTATGTTTTTTTTAATTGGTGATCACTGTAACTTAAAAACCGCTTGGTGGATTTCAATAAAAAGTATACTGTTGTTGAAAACCATAAAAAACTCGTGCCTCATAGCAGGATTTTTTTTCCAAAAATTTAGATTTTTTAATTTTTTTACGCACAAGCACTAGCCAAAAAAATTGGGGCCAAAAAACGCCCCAAACAATAGTCACCAAGGAAATATAACTTCAAAAAGTAGGCACCAAAAATATATTTCCTACAAGTTTGCACCAACAAAGAAGTGCCAAAAAGTAGGCAGTGTTATTTCTATGTAAAAATTAGTAACCACAAGGAAGAACTCAGAAAAAATAGCCTAAAGTGTATCTAAGATATATATACAAGGTATAGCTCTCTCTCTCCTTTTCCTCTACGTTACATCTTTTTTCTCTCTCGCGGAACGAAAATGTCCAAAACGTTGCATGGCCTTGAAATTTTACTCTCTAGGCTCGCTCGTCCATCGACGCCTAAGAAGTTTCACTCCAAAAAAAAAACAGGGTTGCATGTACATAAATACCGCATGAAAGTGCTGTTATTTGGTGCGTGCTTCAAGAAAAGTATTTTCAGGCTAAACTACACAGAGTTTAGGAGTAGTTCTTAACGCTAAACTCTAAAACTTCACCGAATTTATGGTGCATTGTGAACATAATAACATAACTGTATAAAGTAGAGTTACCTAATTCTACTTAGTGTGACTTGCCGCAACTCTATTTAAGTAATCAAACAAATGCGAAAATTGTGTAATTAAATCAAAAAAGTTAGTTAGTAGATAATAAATGCAACGATGAATGGTTGAGTTTGAGTGGTGGGTGATTTGCATTGATTTGGGTAAAATGGCTGAATGGCTGTGATTTCGAACGACGCCACAATTTGCATTGATTAAAATGGAAAATTATTAATAAACAAAATAACATAACAGCACCATACATCACATTTGAAAACAGTAGTGCAACAACACTTCAAATTGATGAACCAACAAAAACAAAAATGATACGAAATCAATTAAAAAACGAAATGTTAAGGAAAAAATACCTGCTTAAACAGTCTTGAGCACATGAGCTATTGCACTCCACTAAGCAATTGACCATTTCTATACCAATTAGTTTTTTCTTTGTCTTCATACAGCCCACCCAATTCAGACCATTACGTTATTCCAATCGATGTCGTCAAGACCATCGATATAACTATCGAATAGAGGATAGTTGTTTATCGTTTATCATTTATCGTATAGGGGATGTGAGGGTAGGCGAATGTAGTGGTTGATTTGAATTGCAGTCGAAAGTATAGTTGTCAGATAGCCAGAAGAACCGGAAGAAAAATAAAAGACAAAATTGTTTTCTATTATATTGAAATTAATCATATATATAGGCACTTAAACACAAATAAACAATTTTGTTATTTCTGTTAAACATATCAACAATTTCCAAATCGGCACAGTCGAAAACTGCGCTGACTGACCTCATTTAGCTTTGATTAAGAGAAGCAACCCAATGCAAACGCACCATTAGTGATTTATGCTAAATACTTGATTTCCATCATCATTACAAAAAAAGTAAATAAAATGCAACAGGTAATAGTTCATTTTCAAAGTATTGCGATCTAGTTCTCAAATAGAGCATAAGCAAGGTTCATTTATAGAGATAGTGTTAAAAGGTTTAAGCAAGATACGAATGCTAGAAATAAAGCGCTGCTGCGAAAAGGAAACAAAAACAAAACGACAATAAAATAGTAAAATATTTTTGTAACTGAAATTGTCGTACAAAGTGGCAACGCTTTTTGTCGAAATCATATGTTCTCAGAAAGTATTCGGTCAGCAGTTAATTGTAAAGCCGATGAGTGAGCCAGGAAAGATCTTTTTTTATTGGTAAGGGGAGGATAAAAATTGCAGAAACATGCGAAGCTACTACTCTTCAACTGCTCAGCGATAGAAGCACCACATTGGGAGGTGACCTATGGCCGCGAGCAAGTTAATAATTCAGAATAACATTATCCAGGGAGCCAATAGGGCATGGAGAGATGAAGACACATGCATAACAGCTGCGTTACTATGGCCGCAAATAAACAAGCAAAAGACATAGGAACTGCTTCGCCTTTCAATAGAGGATATCTCAAAGGTTGTGGCTGTATATCTGGTCCTTGGCTATTTGGCAGGCATTCCTTGAGACTAGGAGTTTTCTCCCATGAATATTGTAGAAGTGATAGGGATGAGGACGGGATGCCTGGAGACTAACGGCAGTCATAACAGGCTTTTGGTCTATCGGAGAACAAGCAGCCAAAATGGGTATCCCTCACAACACTTACTGTCACAGTTGTAAACAACCGGAGAAAAAGGAAACAATCTTCCATTTCCTTCCATTTTCCTCTGAGAATGTCCTGCCCTATGGAAGGACAAACCGTTAACCCTGGGCCAACCGCTGTTCGAGAGTCTCGAACAACTGTCTGGCTTGGACGTCAACAACCTAATAAGGTTCTTAAACCGCAAAGACTGGATATAGTCATGCTGCAAATAACCGTTAAACAATTTGGTAACGAGAATGTGCAGGCAACAAAATAGTGCGGAAGCGCTAGTTGGATTCTGGTAGAATCACCACTTTAACCAACAAGAAATGAGGAAGAAACAGTTGGGCACTTCTTTTATAATTGTACAACCTTAGCCAAAATTAGAGCAGGTTGACTAGGTAAATATTGTACTTTTTCAATTCTCTTACAGAACTGTCTGGTGGCGTGGGGATGGGACCCATTATGCGCTTCATAAGAGGCACAAAATGGTTCCACGAAATGAGGTTCCAGTGACGCACAGTGATATCACAACGTATCTTTAATGTCTAAGTGAGTTGGTCGTACAGACCGGCTACCACCATAACCTAACCTAACCTACAAAAGTCAGCATATGAAAAGTGGTAATCTTCGCAGTTATATGGTAGTCAAAGGACGAATTGGACAAGCTAACTCAAAACACATTCAGTTAAGGCAGTGTTGAGTTTCCAACAGCCGCCTCAAGGCCCTGTTCTTTCCGAAGTCTTGGTGGCGTCACTTCAAAGTCCCACAACGCCCCTCTAAACTTCTGCCAGTCTGTTTTTCTGCGGTTTCTAGAGGGCAGGGTGATGGCATTTGTACCTCCCCGCCACACTGAAACTTAATATACTTGTGGTCTGAGCATGAATTTTCGGTAAGGACTCTCAAGTTCTTGACTGACCACCCAAGTTTTTTGAGTTTGATAGGGTGTGATCACCCACCGCCTGCCTTTTAGCAGTTACAAACGTAGGCTGTGTGTTCTTGTTGTGTATGTTTAGGCAAGAGGAAGCGATCAACTGGAATAGCTGAGAGCCCCGCTAATTGCATTTGCTGCTGCCCCAGTTTGTATAGTATGCTGGGCATTAGCATCACAACAGAGAATAAGGCCCAGATTGCGCCGCTCGCAAAACCTCAGGAGACTGGTGGCCCTTCCGCAGCATCGTAAGGACAATAAGCAGATGCAATCCCAAAACCTCAACCATCGGCGTCTACCACTATAACACATCTCAGCCGCCACCAGGTCTTGGCAAGACGCGTCACAATGATGGGATGATATTATACCAGTGCTAGGTCTACTCGAATTCCTTTCGTATAATAACGTGGCCCCTTTCAATGCGTCAAAGCCACAGAGGCGGTACCTAAAGACCCAGGGCTCTCGCATTGTTGTTATGTTATACGGTAGTGCTATTATACACATAATTATATACAATATATTTGAGTATTTGACAGGGATGATAGATTACCGAGTTTGGTCAATCTCGGTTCCTCAGCAGCCGAATCCCGCCCGCTCATTTCACACAAAGGATGATATATGCACCAGGTTTGGCCATTAGCTATGGTGAAAAACAAACTTGTGCGAGCAACTTCGGCTGCTACGTCACTCGAGTACTCAGCAGCCGAATTCTGCCCACTCATTTCATACACTCGTCCAATCATCAGTCGTTGTTCAGACGGAGGTTGTGTTGATTTTTTTCGTATAACACCCACACAATCTCGGTGCTTTTCGTCAACAAATTGCTATTATGACCCAAGTGACGTCAGCCAATAAGCTGATTCTTTCAAATTCGCTGATAGCCGATAAACGGTGCTATGTTGGCCACACCTTCCGAATTCTTTTCACCATTAGTACTTGGCGCATGGCGGAATTTCTTGTTGGACATTTGGCCGAGCTTCTCCTCCAATTCGAGGTCTACGTCTTGATTTTGTTCCACAAATCGAAGGCCTTTTCCTAACGACTGATGGTTTTTATGAGATTTTTCATCACATAAATACACTGGCAGATGCCTGTGGCGAGGCGAATGCTATTAGATTTCAGACTTAGAAGTTTGCACCTCAACCTCATGGCCTTTGGTGCCCTCTACTCATCACAGCACTGCATCCAGACCCAGTTCCCTTATTAACTCAGGATAGAACTGGGTAGGATTAAGCGTATGTGCCTTTCTTCCGGCTGCAAATGTCTGAGATATCTCAACCTTTTTCGCGCTGTAGCGCTGCCTTCAAGGAAAAGGTGCTTTGGAGTCTCTTGGGATCGGTCACATAAACGACATGAGTCAGAGAACCATATTCCGATTATGTGCAGATGATTACGCAGTCTGCAGTGGCCTGTGAGAATGCACGTGAGCATTTTCAGTTTATCTTTGGGGTGGGATATGAGTTTTTTAAACCTCTTTTGATTATAGCCCCCAGTAAGGATTTCGCTTGGCGTAGTTTCTGAATACACTCAAGGACCAGTGAGGACTTAATCTCAGAACATATGATTTGAGCAGGCTGTTGCCACACTATAAAGGATTATAAATAATTATAAAGTTCGTAGTTTGTAACTAAAGCATAATTCCTAACTGCCAGTAGGATTAAATTTAAAAAAATATTATTTAAACAGCCAATTATACGTTTTTGCGCTTTGCAATTGCAAAAAAAAAATACTAAGTAATAATTTAGAAAGCCATTAAATAAAAGTAAGGATTAATAATAAAGTAAAAATTCGCCGTAATAAACAACAACAAAAACTTACTTTGGCATGGGTATATCTTGAGGCTGATGCTGCGGCGTGCCCACTACAGAACCACCCTCTATGGCCGGCACATGTGCCCTTATTGTATTTGCTACATAACCATCGCGTGTTGTTTGTTCTTCTAGGAAATTTAAGTTCGTTAAAAATATACTCAATTTAATTAAAAAAAAAAAAAAACATTATATTAAGAGCTCCAAGTTGACATTTACCGATATTATGAGAATAAAAGGTGCCAAATGCCTCGTCTCGTGGCAAATTCTTTGGATAAACAATGCGCAATACGTTCAAGTCGTGTATGCGATCCGCCAAACAGCGTATATTCAAATCTCGCGACGTCCATGGTGCCAGCATAAGTTTGTTGCCCTGGTCATCGACAAAAGCCACGGTTATGCCACCTACAGAACAGAAATATAGATTAATTATGAGTCATTTATAAGATTGCCTGCACAGCAGCGTCCTACCCAATTCGCTGTCTGAAAAGCGCAACAAAAATGTGCCACACTGCTGCATTGGCAATATTTCCTCCAAAGTCTTGCGTTTATTTATGAAGCCCACAATCAGACCCTCTTTCCATAGATTCAATAAATGATCTTTTGTCAATTTCATAATTGCAAAGAACCAATCCCAGAATGTAAAGGATCGATCTAGCAAAGGTTCTTTACAGAATTGCGCCCACGTAATGAATTCTGCATGCTCGCCTGCTTCATTGCGGAAAAGTTTCTCATCTAAATATATAAAAAATACGGTTTATTATAAAGAGTTCAAGTAGGTTCTGCGAAAACTAACTCACAAAGAAAATTCAAATTATCTTCTGTTAAATTTCTGCCTGTCGCCGAGCCAAACTTGGTGTTCAAAGCCACAGACAGCTGTGCCCAACGCACTTTCTCCGGAACTTGGAAAGGTTCGCGTGTTATATCAGAAAATGCATTATCCCAAGTAATTGTGGCCCAGGATTGTGGCTCCTGATTGCCGTGCACAATTACAACAACAGGCAAGGAAAGTGTCCAGCACTGCAAACAGAAATTCGAACAAAATTAATAAATAAATCTGATAAAATGTCAATATGTAATACTTACACTAATCTTAAATTCATTGAAAACGACTGTTGTGTAGAAGAGTAAGGAGAACTTTTCATCCATGACGCTTTCTGTGCCTTTCTTTTCGGCGCGCTTGATTTTCTTTAACTGCATATTTCTGTAAAGAGTTTGGTTTTTTTTTTATCAATTAACTAATCGCAAAAGTTGTAAAAATTAATTAATTATTAAATACCTGAAACTTGCGGAAAATACGCGTGTCGCTTGTTGATATTCCATTGTGCTGACGTTGTTTAATATTTCGCCCGAGGATTGAGGAGCGCAAGTTTGCATATCTGAGTTGCTGTTATGAGCGGCATGCCGCTGGGCTTGGGCCTCTGAAAGATTTTGTTATGAAATTATTGAATTAAAATTTTTCATATAATTATCTAAGTTTTAGAGCCAATGACTTTTTCCATCACATTTTAGTTGTAGCAGATTTTTTTCCAGAGCCTTACAGGAGGTACATATATTGAGGGGAGGAGACCCTGATCAGGGTAGCAAGAAAGGCAACTTGTAAATATCGAGGTTCAAAATTACAACCAGCATAGTATTTCAGAACTTTATGGCTGTCTCCTTCCCTTTATGAACAATTTTTCCTACCCGAAGTGGAATTTTTTCATCTACTAGCGCAGTCCATTTACAAAATGTCGCCAAAATTCCGTAACTGATATTTTTTGTCGGGTTACTTCTTGAAGGAGGAATAGGGAAATGACCCCAGCAGTGTTCAAATATAACTCAAAGCTTAACTTTTTACTCCATTTGTGAGTATTCTTCAAGGGACTACTATACGCACTCATTTGATCTGACAAGTCAATAGATGTTTTTGCATTATATTCAAATATAATTTTGGGTGTACAGCAAAAACTTGAATTTTTTGTGGTTAGGACCAAAATATCTCTCTTGTCCTTTCATTTTAACTCAGTAATACCCTGATTATTTTCTCTACGTTTCAGGCTAGTTTTTATCACTTCAATTGGGATTTTCTTACGATGTACTCGAAATGTTCCAATGAAATGTGTGTTTTTGTCTATTAGGCGATTTTCCAAATCGATACAGTTGTGCCAGTTGTTAGTTCACAATGTGTGGCCTCTATGAAATAAGTTTTTCAATAGAGACATTACGACATTTGTCGCACTTTCTCATCAGTTGTTTGGGTGCCGAAAGTATGCGTAAAGGGCATAATATTTAGCTGATTCCCTTTTGGATCAAACCATTCATTGCCGTCACAGATTTCATTAGCACCCTGTGCTTCTCCTTTCTTTTCTCCATTTCAATTCACAGGCCTATTGAAATATCATCTGATGATGGCATTCGCAATAGACGTCTGAACGATAAAAACACTTCGCTTGATGTATCACTGTCTTCTCTTTCTAACATTTTCGGTTTTATGGCGATAAATATTCTCAAGAACAAACCAAATTTTATACTCTCAAACGATCTGTATACTTCTGTGACTTTGTGCTTGACTGAAAGTTTCTTGAAGGTACGCACGCGCATTTCACTGTCTCAGTCAAAGAGAAGGAACAAAACTTTTCCTTATCTCGATTATGACTGCAAAAGTGAGACGCCCTACGCAGTGCGTAAAATCATATTGGTCGACATCTCGTAAAGTATCGATCAAACAGTTTAAAATTTTCATACTAAAAAAATTTGTTTGCTGTTTTTTGTTTGTTCCATTTAGTTGTGAGTTACAGGGTGTGAACAATTGAAGTCAACAAAGAGAAAATTCGGTGCATTTTACAGTTTTTCTTTGATAAAGGCGTAAACGCAAGCCAGGCGCTGAAATTCTGAATGGTGTTTATAGTGTCGAACTGTAACAACTATGGTAATTACGTGCAATTTTGGTTTCGTCAATTCCATTCAGGAATTTTTGATGGTAAAGATGTACCACGCACAGGCAGTCCTGTCATCGCAAATGACGATAAAATCACAGAAATAATCGAGGTTGATCGCCATGTCAGTAATCGTAACATCGCCAAGGAGCTAAAGATCGACCATAAAACAGTTTTAAACAATTTGCGGAAAATAAAAATAATGGATTTTTTTCCCTTAAGCTAATTTTATGGTACATCATTACATATTTAGGAAGCAAGCCCCGGTAAAGGTCAGAAATATCGGCTGCAATTTTATTCACTGAGTCTCTGATAGTCTACAATTATCAGAATAATAATTTGCAATCCGATCAGACGGTAATAAAATGGTGGCAGAACACTCCTAATGTGTCGTGAAAGCAATGAAATTACTCTGAAACTTTCACATGTTATTCTGGCAACTATTTCAAGTATAAAATTAAAATGTCATTGGCTCTTCTACTAATATAACAAATCATAGCATATGATTAGGGTGTTAAGAAAGCTTTATAAATAACGTATAGTCCTATATTTCGTTTCAAAAATAACTGACACAAATACCAGTTGATACAGCTTAGTCTTAATTCTATAATAATACTCGTACTTGTGGCAGTCGGTCACTTACCTGAGAGTATAACACATTCTATAATCGGATTGTTTGAATATAAGCCAAGCTGCGGCCCAATCAGCCATCGTACAGCGGCCGCAAATCTGTAATATAAAATAAAAATATTTAATTAAAAACACCCACTCCACCTGTACCTTTCTTTGCACACTTACCTCGTATGTGTTTTCATGACTTGGGGAGGCTGGCGCTCTACTATAAAAGCAGATAAGACAAGCATCTTTTGTACAGATCGTACGTGATTTAGCAAATCAGTAAGTACGGAATCTTCACCCTCACTCATTATCCGCAGACTGCTGACAAAAGCATGGATTTTAGCAACCATATCGACTAGCATCTCCACGCAGCGTTGTATGTCGTCTAAGTCATCGTGAAATGGCGCCCCATTGCCGGCCAACGCTTGATTTCGTTGCCACATTTTCAATGCCATTATCACTTGATCCTGTATCGTATCATATTCGCTGATGACGCGTCGCAAATCGTTCACTACCACCTGCTTACGGTCACACAAAATCAGATATTTGTCCTTGTATTGATTATCCAGCTCCTGTATCTCTTGTGGCGTCAACATTGCGCGTGTCTGATTGAAATATTTGCAAATTGCCTCCTGTTCGCCTTGGACGCTCTGTATGGCCAAACGCATATTCTCAACATCGACAGCCAGTTTTTGTATGCGCGCCGGCAAAGCGTACGCATCCTCGGCTATATGCACATCACCGAGGTGACCGCCAACGCCGCTCAAATATGGATTACACGTATTCATACCGATCCCATTCACATTGCAACCTACAACAGCCGGATTATACATGTGGGGGTTTTGAGGCATTGCCTTCAATGCCTGAAGTTCCAGTCCGATACCCCTTTTTAGATATGAATAAAGCTTTAAAGGTTCTATTTGTTGAAGATCTTTGCAAACTCGTGAAATATCCTTGTTAAATTGATCACTATTAGATTTAAAAGACTTGAGCTTTAGTTTGAGCTCCTCGTAGAATGAGTTTGCTAATTTTACGGCCAATTCATAGGTTGGCGCTATTTCAGGTGGGTTTCTGTAAGACAAATAATTAAGGTTGGTAAAAAAATTGTTTCTCAAAATTTAGGAATTAATTTCAAACTATTACAATACTCATATACAGATATGGTCATTAAAATAGGTACGCTGCGTTTATCTACCGATTTCCTTGTGCGGCTCGGAAAATTTTTTAAATATTTTAGAATTTTTTTTTTACAAATGGCACCACTGCTTCGTTGTGAATTTAAAAGACCCGTTATATTAAGGGGGGGGTAGGGTTTCAAAATCGAATTTTTTTTTCTTCACTCATCTTATAGTAAATCATTTCAAGAATGTTGTGTCAAAATTTTAAGTGGATCGGAGCAGAACTCTCAAAGTTATAGCCTTTGTAGGCACTCTACCTCGAATGCGGAGCATCGATAATTTCTCAGAGTCATTTTTTCAAACGCGTTTTTCCCGAAACGACTTCTTAAAAGTCGGTGCCAATCACAACTCCGAAACTATTCAACCGATTCTTTTCAAATTTGGCACACGTTTTCTAAATCAAAAATACCTCCCCCTACACTGTTTTTTTTTTATTTTTATTTTTTTAAGGTTGTTTTTCACTTACAAATATGGCGAAATTTTTCGCCAAAAATGCTCGTTTTACGTTTTTTTGCCACCAAAACTACAAAAATGAAAAAACAAAAATTTTATTAGTGTAGGGGGGAGCATTACGTCATACTTTAACTGAAAAATTCGACTTTTTTAGTTTCAGATGATTCTACGACGAATGCCGATTGGCACCGCAGAGCACCTCTCGAAAAACATATCTACAAAAAAACTCTGTCATGGGCTTATTTTTCAATATTTTATTATTAATATTTTTTAAAAACTTATTGAAAAGATGTACAATAACATGTAACTGATTTTATTAAAGTATCTTAAGCCATATTTCTGTAAAAAATTCACAAAAAAAGTGTTTTTTTTTAGCGCTAAACCCTACCTCCCCCTTAAGTTGCGTTATTGGTTGCACTGATGCGGTTATTTTCGGAAAATGTACTTTTGCGTGGCCACTAAAATAGGTACTTTGCCGACAGCTCTCGCATTTTAACTAATTAAGTGGCGACCGCCATAGCCGAATGGCTTGGTGCGTGACTACCATTCGGAATTCGGAGAACGTAGGTTCGAATCTCGGTGAAACACCAAAATTAAGAAAAACATTTTTCTAATAGCGGTCGCTCCTCGCCAGGCAATGGCAAAAAAAAAAAACTATTTGTCGTTCGGAGTCGACTTGAAACTGTAGGTTCCTCTATTTGTGGAATAACATCAAGATGCACGCCACAAAGAGGAGGAGGAGCTCGGGCAAACACCCAAACAGGGTGTGAGCGCCAATCAAAAAATAAAATTAAAAAAATACAAATAAAAATAAAAAAAAATTAAAAATATTTAGGGTAACGTATATAGCCAATTACTGAATTCATTTAACCCCACGTGGGACACTTTTTTAAAACCTTCGGTTGGGCACCCGGGTCTGGCCTTTTTTTCGTTCTGTTCGAGGATCCATTTTAAAAGTTGACATTCATAAATCGATAGAAATTAAAATTTTGGGAAGCTACCTGCAAGCTGGAGTCTTTAGTTATAATAGAAATATATTAAATTCACGGCCAAAGTCGAAAAAGTCTGGTCATACCCGGGTGGCCAACCGAGCGTTAATAACTAATTAATTACATTTTTTTCAAAGAAGAGTCGTGCGCTCCGTTGCACAGTTGAGAAGCTATTGTTGTCAATCTTCGAAAACAAAAAAATAGCACAAATGTATCGCTGAGTCACTCCAAAAAAGTGCCCTTAAGCCCAAGAAATGTACAGAACGACGTGGTGGCAAATAGAAAACAACTTCCACTACTGACAATTAAATTGTTGCTCTTGCCAAGAGGAGTCCTTTTAAGTCATCAAAGGCCAACTGCAGCTGGAATCAAAAACTTAGTATCAGCGAGAACTGTACGGCGTCGATTGTGCAACTTGAATCTACCAGGCAGAATTGTAAACTAAAGTAAAGTTCCTCTACTGAAACAAGCAAATTTAAGAAAGAGGAAAAGGTTTGCTCAAGATCACAAATCATGGTGTGGACCGGAGGGTATGAAAAACTGGTATAACATACTACAGAGCGTTGACACCAAAATAAATTTATTTGGAAATGGTGCTGGGCGAAATGTCAGACGTCCAAGAGTTCTCACCGCAGTTCACAAAAAAACAAAAAAAAAAAACAAGTAAAAAACAAACAAGTAAAAAACAAACAAGTAAAACAAAAAAACACAAGTAAAACAAAAACCAACCAACACACCAACAACAGAAACAGAAAAAAAAATAAAAACAACAAGAAGCAAAAACCAACAAAAACAACCAACACAACAGAAACAAAAACAAAAAAAAAACTAAAAAAACAAAACAAAACTGAAACACAAAATAAAATTTAAAAAAAACCAAAACAACAAAAAAACTAAAACAAAACTAAAACAAAACTAAAAAACGAAAAAAAAAATATAAAAAAACAAAACTGAAAAACCAAAAAAGACCAAGAAAAAACCACAAACACTAAAAAAAATAAAAAAAAATAAAATTTTTTTTTTAATTAAAAAAAAAAGCACCAACAAAAAACACCACCAAAACAATCAATCACGGTGACGTCAACGTAATTATTTCGAGATGCTTCTCTTGGTATTAGGACATAATCACCTCATAACCAATAAAATAGACGAATTTGTATACAAGGACATACCTAAAGAAGAAATGATGCTACCACTTGCTCAGGTTACTATGCCACTTCGGTGGCTTTTTATGCAAGACTCTGTACTAAAACACTGCTCAATGTTGGTACGTGAATGGTTTTTACCAAATAATGCTAAAGTTATGGATTAGCCAAGCGAAACCAACCGACCTAAACCGCATTGAAAACCTTCGGGGAGATGTAAAGAAGCAAATCGGGAAGGAAACATTCACAAAAAGGAAGGATTTGTGCCAAAAAATTTAAGAACTATGGTATGACGCTCTCGCAGAAACCTGCCGCAAATGGCAATCAAGGTGGACACAGTAGTTATTAATTAAATTTCGATAATTCAAACAGCATTTTATGCAAATATAATGGATTTCTTTTTCTCCAAACCAATATTACAGGAGATGGAATAATCAGCTGTATGAGCTTTACGACGCCATAGACATAGCGCAGCGCATAAAGATCCAACGGCTACGTTGGCTGGGCAGAGCGCATGCGTACTAAACAGCTGGATGCTTGTTACCTTTTATTTCGTAGGCAACAAAATTTACCAAGTAACAAGGAATTTAATTAAAATACGAAACGAAAGCACTAAATTTACTCAAAGGTAAATTTTCACACCAGGGTAGATTTTACTACCAATCTATTGGGTTGTTCGGAAAGTTATTGCCAATTTCACAAATAGACGACGTTGATAATTGTTTTGAACAGTTTGTGACTATTTATTTTAATTTTTTCTTTTGACAGTTATTAGCTGTCACTTTTAGCTTGCTTTAGAAAAAAAGCGCGCGTAATTTTGTTTATATTTGTTTGTTTGGCGGCAATTTTAATATGGAGCCCACGAAAGAGCATTTTCGTCATATTTTACTTTGTTATTTCCAAAAAGGAAAAAGCGCAGAGAATGTTGCTAAAAGTTGCGTGATTTGTATGGTGATAAAGCCTTAAAAGAAAGACCGTTCTGGTCTTCCGTTCTGAAGATTTTTCACTTAAACATGAGCCATGTTCAGGTCGGCCAAGTGATGTCGATGAAGACGTTACCAAGGCTTTAATCGAATTGGATCGTCATGTAACTTTGCGTGATATTGGAGAGAAGTTAAATATACCAAAATCAAACGTTCATAAGCATCTAAAGAGTCTTGGACTGGTAGAAAAGTTTGATATTTGGGTACCATATTAATTGAAAGAAATTCATTTAACAAACCGAATCAATCAACGCTTGTGATATGCATCTTAAACGCAATGAAGTCGATCCGCTTTTGAAGCGGATTGGTGATGAAAAATTGATCGTTTACAATAACGTCATCTAAATCGATCATGTTCGAAGCATGATGAAGCGCCACAAACCACTTCAAAGGCTGGCACTTCACCAAGAAAAGATTATGCTGTCAGTTTGGTGGGACTGGAAGGGTGTGGTATATTTTGCGCTGCTTCAGAGGAACCAAACAATTAATTTGGATGTCTACTGCCAACAATTGGACAAATTGAATACAGCCGTCAACGAGAAGCGACCACCAGAATTGATCAATAATCGTAAAGGTCACATATTTCATGAGGACAACGCTAGACCGCATACATCTTTGGTCACTCGCCAAAAACTGAGAGAGCTTGGCTGGGAACTTTTGATGCATCCACCCATCATTTAGCCCCTAACCTTGCACCGTCAGACTACCATTTGTTTCAGTCGTGGCAGAACTCCTTAAATGGTAAAACTTTCGGCAAAGACGAGGCTATAAAATCGCACAGAAGTTCTATGAGCGCGGAATAATGAATTAGCCGGAAAGATGGCAAAATGTTATCGTACAAAATGGAAGATATATAATTAATTAAAGTTCATTCTAAGTTTTAATAAAAAGGTATTTACTTTCTTTTAAAAAATCGGCAATTTCCTTCCGGGCAACCCAATAGAATATACCTGTTACAGTACAAGTACGTAAACATACTAATTAAGATCCAAACGAATCAAAGCACTTACAAACAATTACAATAAATACCACAAATATTTTTGAATCACACACACATATGTATCTACACAACATGCACATCACTTTAGGAGACTGCTCTCAACGCAATTAATGCAATTGCAATGAGAAAATAAACTACAACCTAGTTTTAATACACAAAGTTTGCTCGCTCACGCTTAAAACAATCACTTCTATCCACTTGCAGACGTTTGCCAATTTTACTTACATTAATAATTGTTCTTCAATCCACCACGCTAAGCACACGCGTATTTCCGTGAGACCCTTCTTTTCGTAGTACTCACGCATTTGTTGTTCGAGCTCGAGAAAGCATCCAACACTCAACCACAAACTCATTGCGGCGGTTGATGAGTACAATAAGCAACTTGTGAATTTATGTCAATTTAATGCTGATTTTATGCACACAAATGAAAAATTTATCGGATCGTGCAAAACTCTTAGTTCGGTTATGATTATTTCATTTGGTCAATTGAGAATGTGTAAGTGGCCGCGTTGATGGCGAGTCCGGCAAACTATGTCTGTGTAGTGGTTATAGCGGCGGTGACGGTGCTAATTGTGGTAGTGTTTATGGTGGCAATGGTAGTGGCAGTGAAGGTGATGGTGATGGTGATGATGATATCCCTGCACCACAGTGTGTGAAAACTCCAATGAACGCACTTCACAACCGGAAATGTTACTAGGAATGAATTTTGCGTGGCCAAATGTGTTGATGAGTGGACTTTGTTTTTGTTTTGATTTTAATTTTTTTAATGAAAAACTAAAAAAATGAATGAGGAAATGTGTCGCATTAGCGTGGTGCATAGTAGATTTATTAGATATTTAAAGTAGAATTTAGTTATAGTAGGTACAATAAGTAAATGCACTTGCGTATGCATCAGGGTGGCAGTATTTTTTTTATGTGAAAAACAAAAATACCTATACAATGAACTAAAAGGAAATTGGGAGACTAACATTCAAAAAATTCAAATGTATATAAAAAAAATTCTTCTTATTCTTGAAATTATTCATAGATTTTTAAGAAATCATTTGCGTTGAACACATTTCATTTTTAACTTTTCAATTTGCATAATTGTTATTTTAAAATAAACAGTAGCTCCGTTTATTTAAGTAGATAATAGCATAATTTTTAGGTCAAACAAAAAGTGGGACACCCTAATTTTTAGCAATTTTAAATAAACTATGTGACCGCGAATGAGAAAATTTCCAGTGTCTCCCTTCCAGACCTCTCCGTGTGTAAATCGACACTTAACCTGTTTCCCTTTGCGCCGTTAATAACGAAGTGGCCCGTTTCCTTGGGCTGTCATTAGAAGACATCGATCAAAATAATTAATAAGCGCAAGCCTACCCTTCACTTCGCTTAATTCCTATACAACAGAGAGCTCTTCTTTTCTTTTTCATGGTACATGGCTCAGGATGAGCCGAATAAAAATTTTGTATGCAGAGAAACACAAAAATCTAAATTATACAAAAATCGGATCGAATTTGTGATCCGCATATTTCGTTGAGGTTGGCAACGCAACTGGCAATGATTAGTGAAAGTTGCCAATAAATTGTAGAAATAATAGAATAAATTTTGAAGTCATTTACACAAAGCACTAAATAAAAACAGAAATAAATCAAAAAAACAAATTAAAAAAAAACTTGTTTAATAAAATAAATAAATAAAAATGAAATAAATGAATAAAAATAAAATAAAAAAATAAAAATAAAATAAATAAATAAAAATAAAATAAATAAATAAAAATAATGATGAAAAAACAGAAAAAAGTAAACAAAAATTATCTAAATAAATACAAAAAAAAATTAAATGAATATCGAATATGAAATGGGAATAAATAAAAAATAATACAAAAAAATTATATATATTATTAATAATATTAAGGAACATCTAAAATAAAAAATTAATTTAAAAAAATTAAAAATAAAAAGATAATAACAAAAAAGATAAAAAAATATAATTAACCCTTCGACGGGCGAGCGTCATTGAGGACGAGAGGTATTGGAGTGGGTAATAAAGAAAATAAATCCGTTGAACGATATAAAAACTAAGGCTTTATTTAACACAAGAAAAAATGTTCATCAATCAAAAACGGATTTCACTTCTACTGGACGAAGTAATGCCATCATCTTCCGTCTTATCAGATTCAAAGTAATATTCGTCAGAACTTTCACTATCTAACATATCATCTCTAGATCGCTTAGCCATCGTGCGTGGGATAAACTATAAAATATATAAAAAGCCTGCGAGTTCCTCTGGCAGTGAAAATCGTTCTGACTCTACCGTCGTCTCACATCGTGAGTTTACATTATAAGGAGGATAAGACTTCATCGCTAATGACCCCTAATGTATTTGAATGAAAACGTTTTTTACTATACCTATGCGTATCTTATCACTCAGACGACAGACGTCGCGAGCCTTGCAGCTAAGAACTAATTTTGGCGGCTATATGCCGACAAGCGTCCGGGACAGTAAAACGTGGGCGGCTATATGCTGGCACTCGTCCCTAAAAGGTTAAAATAAAACATTTGCATTTCCATATGCAAAATATTAAGGGGGGAAGCCAGTTTAGACTGATCAAAAAATCGAAATTTTTTTTATTGCATAAATTGTTAGTATAACTACTCAAGAATATGTGTTAAAAATTTTAAAAGGAAATTCGCATTATTCCCGATTTTATGAGCACTTAAGTGCCCGCCCGTCAGTTCGGCACCGTAACGCGCGGTAGTTAGAACGGCGTTTTTCTCGAAACGACTTTTTTCAACTGGTGGGCAAAAGTTATCGACCAATCGTTATGAAATTTTTGGGAGTGTTCTTTATATATGAACCTAATTCTTGGATAATATTATCATTAAAAATATTTTTTTAAGCAAAATAGATGAAAAAATATGGTATGAAAAAATGACATTGTGTTCCAGCCGCTCAAAAACATGCAATTTTCAATATTTTTTACAACAATTAGGTTCATATTCTTAGGAAACATGTTGTGAATGAAAAAAAAATTGTTCATTACAGAGAAAAATTATAGCTTCAGGAATGCCCACCAATTCCGGCGGAAATAGCTTGAAAAAATTTATAAGTGTACTTAAAAATATTAATAAAATACCCTCTAAGTTTAATAAATTTCTGATTATTCCTTCCTTGTTAAAAAAATGCACGAAAAACACAAAAATTTCGGCCTCCTAAACCGGTTGCCCCCCTTAAGGTCCGCTTTCTTAATTAGCCTCTAACATTAGAATTCACTTCATCTGGCGATAAACACGTTTTCGAAAAAAATTTTTATTAGTGCAATAAATCGAGCCGATTTGTTATTTGAAAATTAGTTGATGTGCTAATTGAAAATTTTTGTTAAACTTAAAGTGAAATTAATTGAAAAGGCATTAATTAAGGCAACGTAAATAAAATTAGCAGGTTTAGTCAAGTTCATTAGCAAAGCTGATTTTTATTTCCAGCCTTGCCGTAGTTTCGGCACTAACAAATTAATCTTTGCTATGCAGTACAGAGAATGAAAAGTTAAAAAACATTAAATTAGAAATAGTTCGGTTATTAACTTTCAATTTATTGGTTAAATGGGAAAATGGTAAAATTTTAGGTCTCTTCTTTTCGCCAAAATTAGCAAGTGGCGAATAGAGGAAGCAACTGGTTCAAATGAGCATATCGCACTTGTTACGTTAAAGCGTAAAAACTCAAAATTTCCAAATTTTAGTTTTTTGCAAGAAAACAATGTAGGTACAGTGATCATCTCTACCCACTGTAAAAATCGTTCAGTGGTTTGTCTAGTCTTTCGTTAAAAAAACCGTTATGACTCTCTCTTTGTTTTCAGAATGACTTCTTCTGTCTCAACTAAAGAGTTACATTTTTAGTTGTTTCCAAGTGTTTGAACAAATTTGTGTCACATAAAGTGTAACATTTTGAATTGTGCCTGTGTACAACCAAGCGGTTTGTTTAACTTTGTTTAAGTTACGTGTTATTTTTTCAGTTTAACAGAGACAACTCAAAATAACACAACTAAGTGTATAAAAAAATTTCAGGAAAAGAGTAACAACTCAAAAATTTGTTATTTTAGCGCAACTACTAAACAAACAAGAATGAAACAACCGTTATATTGTTTTTAATGATATTTTCGTGCAATTACATATTTTTTTCCTTGTAATTTATTATTAATATTTACGGAAACAGTTTTTCGTCTCTGCTGAAAATGTTCAGATTTTGAGTTGTTACGCTTTAACGTAACAAGTGCGATATGTTGGCAACGCGGAAAGAAAGCTGCCTTAAATTACGTGTGATGTTAAAGCAGTGCGTTATACCAGTCTAATGAGCTAGAACCATACTCGCTAGCGGCGAATCTTGCTCGATACCATTGTTCTTGCTTTCGCATGCAAATTTTTCGTGAAGTTTATCAACCATAGAGATAGCGCGCAGAAAAGTGGCGAATGGAAGGCGCCTAATATTTTTCTTAGCTATAATATTACCTTTTATTGAGAAATATCTAAATTTTTACGTAATTCTTTAGACTTTTTGATATGATTTTCTATGAAATTTATTCATTTTGATGCAACACTGTCTCTAACGTAATTCGTTTGGGAAATAGGCTATCACAGCTGTGGGAATTTTTTGACAACCAGCTGAGTGTGTTTACTTATGGATCTGTACAAATATGTTTTTGTTATTCTTTTTAAAAAATTCATAATTTTTCATTCACAATAGATATCAACTGTCGTTTTCGCCAGTGTTGCCAACTAAACTAAAGAGGATTAGCTTTAACAGCAATTAGTCATTCATTCATAATGCCATAGCCGTAGCCATAACCATAGCCGCAACATTACAGCATTTGTCGATTAGTCATGCCATAACCATAAACAGCTGATGTTGAAGTAGAATTAATAAAAAACGGATAATTTTCCACCAAGTCAATTAATTTTTCGTCGTTCATTTCTAATATTCAAACTTTTATCGCAAATATCAAAACAAATGTCAAGTATTTCACAGCTGCTTATGGTTACGGGGAGGAAAAACAAAAATTCAATAGATGCATAGGGCTACGGTTATGGTTACGGTTTTATGGTGCGTCATCTTTGATTCGTTTCAGTGATCAGAACAGCTAATTGCTATGGTTACGGTAAGGCACTACAAATTGCAGCTTAAATTATGGGATTTACATACGTGTAGTAGTTGATCCGGCTTACTTGCACTTAATTCCTCAGATAATTCCGCATTGAGTCGTTAATCCCGATTAACGCCACCGTCTGTTCGTGCTGTTAAACAACTTAATTATTATTATTATTGATTGGCTGTTTGTGCACTGCGACCTGAAGTGATCTATTGTGCAGCCATGTAACCTACTCAAAGAGTTTTAGGCTATTAATAAATCCTAAAACTGTTGTAGGCTTAATTTCTACCAGGAGGTTTGGATCTATAGCCCCATTTTCCAGGTAATTTAGTTTGCGTCGTGCCACTGCCGGGCAGTCGCATACAGCGTCTGTCTTCTGATGTTTCTTGTGCCTCTTTGCAGAGTCTACAAGAATCGTTTTCTATCGCACCTATCTTTTTCATGTGCCTCTTTGCAGAGTCTACAAAAATCTTTTTCATCTGATAATTAAGTTTACAGTGTCTTGTCAGTAGTTCACTGTAAAGTTTTATGTCTTCTTTGCTTAGGTTAAGGATTGCTTCTCCTTTATCCGTTCTGGATTTATGAGTCTTTTCGATTACCGCGTGCCCGATTGGGCTCTTCAGTTAATCGATTAGGCCTCGTTGTTCTTGCTCACGCAGAGAGGCACTTTTGAAGCTGTTATTTACCCCGCCGAAAGGTTCAGGACCTATAAAGGGAGTGTTTGCCCCTTTTTCCGCTAAAGTGTCCGCAATTTCATGCCCTTCATGTCTCGGAACCCACATACAAGCAACAAAGTTTCTTGATGCTAGGGTGTTGAAGATTTTAAAACATTCCCAGGCCAACCTTGATTAGAATGAGATGTTATCCAGCGATTTTAGAGCTGCTTGACTGACAGAGAGAATGTTAATATTGGCACCGCGCATGCCTCTCCGTAGACATACAACTTTAAGTTGTGGTCGTAATTTTTCAGCATTTTCATACGTTCATTGCTTCATCGCCAGCTTCACCATGATAAGAATGTTAACGTTGAACGACATTATAGTATTACCCGACCATAAAAAAATTATGCATGCGGGTACGTTTATATTGTTACGGATTTTATTACGTTAAAATCTCAAAAAATTACTCACAGTATTTAGACGCAAAATTTGTCATGTCCCCGTTTAAAAATCGAATACAAATACGAATTTAAAAATCTTTTGATTAAGTACAGAAGAGTAAATCCAATTTTTTTTTTTTTGGTACATCCAAGGCACATTGAACGGGTAGTATCAGTAGAGCAAAAATAACAAGACCAGTGAAATTTGTTTTTGCTTTTGGTCACTAAAGTGATAAAATCTATAAAAAAACAAAGCTTAACAGCACTCAGAGTAATATAAAGAAAATTGTACACCAAATAAATAGAAAAATATCAAATCAGCTGCTCCACTGCTACTACCTGTTCAATGTATATTTTGTATGTATGCATGTATTGCTTCCTATTTAAATATAAAATGACTAATATGTACATACATATGTATTCCGATTTTTTCTCCAAATCACACAACGGCAAGCACCAATGTGGGCGCAACAAATGAACCCTGATGTTGATGAACCATATTTTTATTGGCTTGGTTTTAATTGCTGTGATATTTATAAAGATTTTTAAATGACCACATTTTATGAGTAATTCACAATGTACATTTCCTTATCGACACACACAGATTACTCTATTTAATACAGCTTTTATGTATTTCTTGCACTGTATATAGGCACTTCACATTATTCACTTTTGCGTACGCATATATTTCGATGCACAAACTTTCATCTATACAAAACTAATAGACAAAATGCATTTCTTAAATATTTTATACACCGCGTTTTGACAAAACACTGAGCCGTGAACGGAAAACAATTCTTGAATAACACTCAGCTAACCGCTACAATTCGACGAGCTATAATGAATGCAAATGAAGAAAAACCATAAGCAATAGAAAATTATACGATTTCCCGAGAAAATGTCGACTGAACTGGAGAGCTGGTCAAAGTTATACGCACTGCGTGAGCCTTGAAAGTAAAACAATATCGTAGGGAAGCGCATTTACAAACACAATAAAAGACGTGACTAAAAATATAAATAACCTTTGCAACAACAACAAGCCGAACGCCAAACAAACAAATCATTTGACCGGTGAGTGAGGCCAGCCAATGAAACGGACAAGCAAAACAAATACATACCATATACATACGCACATACGTGCATACGATTACACCCAAAAGATTTCATAGCGCAGCAAGGTAGTTAGATAAAGAATACAAAAACAAATTTGGAAGCCTTCGGCACAGTAATTCACGAACCACCTCAAATAAACGACGAATGTGAATGTGCAACGATAAGGATCTTTGTGCATACACACACGTACATATCATCCATGTGCTCACGAGTGTTTGCTTGTACGTATCATACAGGAGATTGAAAAATGAGCACAGTCCGCGGCGACGCGTCCAAGACATTTAAATGATAGAGAAAAGTGAAGGTAATTTTCCAACCCATCATCAGGTAGGTCAATTTCTAGTTAAGCAAGTCGCTGCACTGCAATCTACAAATGCATATTTATACACAGTTCGTTTTGTTTCCGCCTTCTCTTGTCGCTGTAAAACCTGTTACCGAGCGATTAAGAAGTTTCTACCAACTAAAGTATGTATGTGTGTGTGTATAAGAACCAAATTTACTTGGTGTCTTTGAAATGTTCAAAACACCTACATATATTTATTTGCATGGCGACATAGCGAAATTAGTTCAAGGTGCCTAATGCGGGCTTTGAAATATAATTATTCTATTATCAGCAGTTTTAACGCTACCTATGAAGGTAGTTGAGGCTTTTTTCATACATACAAACATACATACACACAAACATTCATACACACAAACATACATATATACATTATTATTTTGCTTAAATTATTTTCATGGCGGCTAATGCAGCAGAGTAATGATTCACTAATGGGTAATGCAGTTTTTCGCACATTTCAATGAAACGAATAATGCAGGAGCAAAAGCATATAATCTTTGATAAAATTATTAGTTGAATCGATTTAAAATTTGTAAGATTGTAGCTTTAGTGGACTTGTATAGGCCTTTCGCCATTGATAGGAACACTTTTTTCTTACGAATTCCGCTTCTCTCCTTAATCTGCGGTGCATCGGTGTAAGGCAATACTGAAGAATGCAAGAATGCCTGGCAGTCTTATTCTCTGCTCTGCAAACGTGCAGATTTCCCAGTTTTTGTTTTCAGGTGTGCTGAAAATTGCCGTGACAATTCTCAAGTTGCAATCTTTAAAGCGTTTGTAGTTGTAAGAGCCCCATTGGTTGATTGCCCCATTATATTGTGTGTGTATGAAGCTCGCTACGTGACTCTTCTTCTTCATTTGCTAAATGGGTCAGTGAGCCGTAGAATCTATGTGCAGAGATAAACATAGACAGAAATTTCCGGAATGAGCGTTTCGCCATTCTGAGCGGCAGTCAGACGGCACTCAAGGCCCTATCGTCCAGTGCGAAGAGGTCCTCACTAGTCCTTGAGTGTATGGAGAAACTCAATCTACAAGGAACGTACAATCGCGTTCCCAGGACACAGGGATATAACTTGGAACGAAATAGCGGACGCCTGGGCAAGAGAAGCTGCGCTCTGGTCATTAATAAGGTTCGAGCCCTTCTTTGCTATAGGACAACACACCATCAAGGAGAACCTTAGCAGTGAAGAGCTAAAGCTAAAGGAGGTTAGCTGGCACCAAAGTATGGGGTTACGCCAGGCGAAATCCTTACTGGGGACTATAATCAAAAGAGGTTTAAAAATCTCATAACTCTCCCCAAGGATAAACTGAAGTGCTCACGTGCATTCTCACAGGCCACTGTAGACTGCGTAGTCATCGGCACATGATCGGGATTTGGTCTACTGACTCCTGTTGTTTCTGCGCACAATCCCCGGAGACTCCAATGCACCTTCTCCTTGAATGCAGCGCTATAGCGCGAAGAAGGTTGAGACATCTCAGTCATTTGCAGTCGGAAGAAAGGCAAATACACTCAATCCAACCCAGCTCTATCCTGAGATTAATAAGAGAAGTGGGTCTGGATGCAATACTGTGATAAGTAGAGGGCACAAAAGACCATGAGGTCGAAGTGCAAACTTTATAAAGAATCTATCTATATATTTCCTTCAATGCCAATGCTGCTCGCTTACTTAGAAAATCCAAACTTGATTGGTCACACCAAGTGCGCTAAGCTTTCTAAAGCACTACATCACAAGCTTCGATCCTAGCTCCAACGCTCTTATCCTAAACTGTGTAAATGCCACCATTTGCGATTGAGAGAAAGGTTACATTTTTCTGTCCAAATTTTCGTGATTAATTTTTAACTTAACTAAAATTAAAAAATAATTAACAAATAAAAAAATATTAAGGAATTTAAAAAAAATTAAAAAAATTAAAACAAAATTAAAAATATAAAAAAAAAAATAAAATTAATAATTGGCGCTTACACTTCTGTTAGGTGTTTGGCCGAGCTCCTCCTCCTATTTGTGGTGTGCGTCTAGATGTTGTTCCACAAATGGAGGGACCTATAGTTTCAAGCCGACTCCGAACGGCAGATATTTTTATGAGGAGCTTTTTCATGGCAGAAATACACTCGGAGGTTTGCCATTGCCTGCCGAGGGGCGACCGTTATTAGAAAAATGTTTTTATTAATTTTGCTTTCACCGAGATTCGAACCAACGACCTCTCGGTGAATTCCGAATGGTAATCACGCACCAACCCATTCGGCTACGGCGGATAAAAATATATTATACATAAAAAACTAAAAATAGTTATATATAAAAAAAATTTTTTAAATATATATATAAAAGTAAAAACAAAACTAAATAAAAAAGTTAAATAAATATATTACATATATCATATTAAATTACTAAAGTGGCAAAAAGCGTGGAAGAAAGCTAGCAATGTCGGCAAGAGAAGTTAAGTCTATCGTCAGATACTCAAAGCAGTTTCCATTTGCGGCTGCTACTGAGATAAAAAATGCCTTAAAAGTGTCTTCGAGCGTTGAGACTGTTCGTCGGCGTTTACGTGAGCACGACCTGGGTGCCCACAGTCCAAGAAAAGTACCGTTATTGACAAAAACGCATGTAGAAAAGAGACTTCGATTCGCCAAAGAACATATAAATTGGCCTTCGACCAAATGGCACAACATTTTATGGTCGGACGAGTCGACGATTGTCTTGTATGCTGGAAAGGGATCGCGCCAATTTGTAAGACGACCACCTAACACCGAATACCAGCCAAAGTATACAACAAAAACAGTAAAGCATGGTGGTTCTAATATTATGGTCTGGGCATGCTTTTCTTGGCTAGACGTGGGATCCATCCATTGGGTTAGGGAAATGATGACTGGCGCTTCATATGTTGATATACTCAAGGACATCACGTTTCCATATGCCAGAGACGAAATGCCGCTTGTTTGGACGTTCCAGAAAAGACAACAACCCCAAACAAACGTGCAAAGTTTGCTAAAAGATGGTTTGAGGAGAGTCAGATCAACGTAATGGAATGGCCGCCACAGTCACCAGGCATAAACCTTATTGAAAACTTGTGGGTTGATGTCAAGGAGGCAGTAGCTCAACGCAAGCCAACATCTAACACGCAACTATGGGAAGCTGTAAAGAGCGCATGGGGGTCGATTTCGATTGAAAGATTCCAAAAACTTGTTGCAATGCCATTGTGCTGCAATTCTAAAGAATAAGGGTCATGCAACAAAATACTAATTTAAATACTAAACAAAACCCCATGTAAAAATAAAAATAAAATCACCATCATATAAAAGTTTTGTCAAAATTTTTCTTACAATTTGTTACACTACTAAGTTTTTGACCGCCCAAAATTCTTCGCTACAGTTTTTCTAAATATAATTTTACCTCACTGAAATAAGATAAATGTTGGATTTTTTTTTTGGGATTTGATTTGTTTTCGCTGTACGAGGGAAAAAATAAAATGTTTTATAAAAGCTATTACATGCACTTTTTTAACCCATTCTATTTTACGTCAGTATGTGCACTACTAAGATTTTGACCGCAGCTGTATGTATTGTCAAAACCTGTGCACGAATGACATTATATTTCATTTCAGTTAGAAATTTCCAAAATGCTGATAAAATCCACCATAGTTACACCCGAGGCTACTGTCTAGCCACTAGTTAAAGCCCCATGCAAATCCATTCGGTAGTTTCGAAGACTAGAGAGTACAAACAGACAAGCGAAAATGCTAAAAAGAGTCAATTGTATTCTATTCTAAATTACCTGCATCACCTTGAGTCATGCTTTTAAAGACATTTTAATGTACAGACACGACTTTCCCTACAGCTTTATTATAATGATTGCTGTACCCGGCTACGCCTTGCTGTGGCTTAGTCTGGTTCATTATTATTGCCATTATTATATTGTATTCGGGATAGAACATTGAAACCTTAAGATCTATTGTGTCTCCTTTCAGGCTTCAGATAATGTCTTTTAACACGCATTAGGGTAGATCAGCTGATTTGTTTTTTTGTTTTTTTTTCGCCGTGTACATTCGGATGTCCGCTCAGAATGAAAGAAGGTGATTCTTTGTCTTACTTTGCTTTAACAATTAAACATACAAAACATTGCTGTTGGTCTAGTGCCACTTGTACGGAACAAAATATGTATGTCAATGTTCTACAAAAAAAAAAAAACTGTGAAGTTGGTAAATATTTTTGTTCGAAAAAGTTTAAATATAAAATCAATCATTATTCCTGAGCGAAATAATACAATTAAAAACGTATTTAACACAATTTTTATGTGCATATAAATAAATGTACGACTGCTAGGTGCATAAGTAAGTACCTACATATGTATGTATGTACGTATGCATGTAGATAACTGCACAAGTGCATTTTTCAATCCACCAGCAAGAGGTATCGCTTGCAAATTTATTCGCACGTGTTTGCCAATTTGCTAAAATATGATTTGTGAAATTCCAGTGCAGACGAATTTCCAAGAACGTCCACCAGCAAGCAGAATCTTTTATATGCAAACAAACAGCTGGCTGTCAATTATTGACTGGCCGCTAGCATCGATACTCATCCAAAATGGGGGAAAAGAAAAGCTAACGCTGCGTTATTTGATGACATTCATTCAACTAGTCTTATAAACAAACGTGTGCGGTCGGTCAGAGCAATGAGAAGGGCAATAAACAGTAGCTGGCCTGAAACGAAAAGCGAATGATCTGCAAAATTTAACAAAGTTTGCAAGAAGCTAAACGATAAAGACGATTAGGTTGTTCGCACTTCGGAGGGAAACTTGATGAGGATTCGGCATCAAGCCATATCTATAGAAGGGTGTGTGATAAGTAGTGGATTGCTGGCTCTTCAACTCGCCTTTAATTTAGAAGTGTCAGTAAAACGGTAAGACGGAAAGTTGTTGTTGTGTTGTGAATGCGCTACCAACTAATTTCTTCTATTTGTAACACTGTACTTTTCCGATAGTCAAGATGTGATCAAGGCCCTTTCGTCGCCGTATTGCAGCTCTCTTCTAAGGAGGAACTCAAACGTCTCGAACGTGCAGGAAACATTTCCCTTATCTGGGTTCCTGGGCACAGGAATATAGAGGGAAATGAAATTGCCGATGAGCTTGCCAGGAAGCGGTCGGCAGAACCGCTTCTCAATTTCTTTCTAAAAAAAAGCGCAAGACAGATGGAGGTCTGTCTCATCGTGTGCTATTTCGAAAACACTATGGCCTCAATACGATAGAAACAGAACGCTTAAGGTGATTGGAATCCCCCGCCAATCAATTTCCAAACTCATTGCGGTGTTCACTGGTCACTGGGTGATCGGTACTCATGCGAAGAAGCTTGGAATTCCGTACAACCCCTATTGCAGAAGCTGTGCGGATCCTGCAGAGAAAGAGACTGTGGAGCACTTTCTCTGCAAATGTCCGGCTCTGGCGGCTAAGCGCTTGAGATTCCTTAGCGTGCCCTTTGGGAATGACTTGAGGAAATTCTCCAGCCTAGATCCCTTTTCTCTCCTCCACTACATCAACAGCACTAGATGGACGCAGATGGTTTTTTTCTCTTGATGTTTTCACAGGTGGCGGTCCACATTATGGTATCAAAACGGCACGGCACGTAAGTGCTACTTGAAGTGTACCTGGGGTACTCTTGCCATCTTCCCTACCTACCTACCTACCTCTACCTAACCCTGTGCGACAGCAATTTTCGGGCCCAAACCAAACCAATTACAAATGAAAGTACCCCAACTGGATTTTGGTCTATCGGATTACAATTTTTTTACAGTGTATGAAAGTTTCGCAATATTGATCAAATGCCATATTAAATAATATGGCACATCCAGTACAAATGATTTTTCTTAAATTTCGTCTTAGAAGACTTTTAGTAAAATTCAATGATACATTTTTTGTAGAACATTTTAACCCGTTGAATGCCACCGTTATGTGACTATTTAACCCATTTTTTTCAAAAATTGTTCAAAAGCCCTCTTAAACTGGGTATTAAAGGGTTAATATGTTCTACAAAAGAATTCCTTGGAAAATTACACTAGGGGTTGTCGAAGACATTGAGCACCAATAGGTTAAAGGTACTTGAAACAAATGTAATATAACAAAAACGAATGTACTATATGTATTTCATGTATTCCATATCAAATAAAACTCTGAGATGTTTTTGGTGGAAAAAGAGCTGGGCTCTGAAAAAACTTTCTTTTGCTTTCATTTGCAATTGATTTGGTTTGGGCCCCGAGCCGATGACCTGAAAATTGTCGCATTGGGTAATTCATTTCATTCTTCTATTCTCTCTCCCTTGGCAGTTCTAATGTAAAAAAATGTTGTTGCTGTTCGAATGATACCACCTTGAATAGATTGTTCGCCTTGGTTAGTTCATTGTTAAAATAGCAAATTAGCTTCAAAAATTATTGGACGAAGCTCAACAAATAAAAATTGCGAAATCATTTCTGGTTTATAAAAGCTATGCAAGAATTTGTTGCTGATTTAAATGTGAAGCAACAGCTAAAGCACACAGGCGCGGGTGCACAAGTGCATAGAAAATAAAGTCCGAAGCTCATTTGATGCAAGGGTGTCATGATACAAAAAAATCGAAAAAACGCTTTAAAAAATTTAAATTTCCCATGTCTCCTTAAGGGCCGGTTTTTCAGTGCTAGTTAAACTTTGTTTGTCATTTAAACTCATCACGCAGTGCTTCCGTGCAATTTAAACATAGCTTAAACTTTAGTTAAACGACAAAATAGCATAGCGACTATTTTAGCTCAACATTTTAGAAATATATTTGAAAATGAAAATAACAACGACTTCGATTTAACTCATACAACAAAACAAGCAATAAAGACAAGCAAATCATCAAAGTGATAAAACCATTAATTTCAATATTAAAAAACAACAGATCCCCTGGATATGACCTCATCTCAGGAACAATTGTACAAAATATGCCGACAGAGCAATAATTTATCTGAGGAACGTTTTCAACGTTGCTCTAATTCTCAAATACTTCCCGAGGGAATGGAAAATTGCCGAAATCATTGCGATCCCAAAGCCCAATAAAGACGGCACGTTTGCATCGTCGTACCAACCAATAAGTCTGCTGCCTACAAATCAAAAATATTTTAGAAGCTACTCTTTGACCGCATAGAACCCATCATAACAAGAACGAATCTGATTACTCAACATCAGTTCGGTTTTAGACGAACTCACAAAATTAATAATGACTTCCAAAATAAACAAGTAAGTGTGGCTGTATATCTCGACGAAGCTAAAGCCTTTGACAAAGTATGACACGCTGGATTACTGCACAAACTCCAATCTTGGTTGCCAAATGTCTCCTTTCTAATGCTAAAAAGGTGTATCTACGACAGAAAATTGTATGTTAAGGCGTTAGGGGTATACAGAATTTTCAAAAAAAATGGATTTTTTTATGCATTTTCTTGAAGTATAATATCTTAAAAATATTATGTGAACATTTGAAGTAAATCCGACAAATACTTTTCGAGATATTCAACATTAACAAAGGGCGCTCGGGCGCTCTGGAGCAGATAGCAAAAGTTTAAATGCGTTTTTCTGTAACTTAAAACCTGCTTGGTAGATACTGCTTTCGAAAATTTAAAACTCGTGCCTGATCAAAGGATTTTTTTTCAAAAATTTCGATTTTTTTTTAAACAATTAATTGTCGTTTTTTTTCTCGAAAATCTGAAAAATATTTCCTGAGGCCGCCATGTTGTTAATTTTGAAAAAAACAAAACAAAAAAAGCTTCGATCAGGCCCAAGATTATATACGAATAAAACTAATTTCTCTTGTCCGATTGATTTTAGATGAATCTCCAAGGACTTGTGATTATCACCGCAAGGGACTTCTGGAGAAACGGGCTCCACACAAACAGCGATAACTTCTACAATTATTATTATTTTTTGTTTTAACTTCGCTAAAGTCAAGTCGAAACTTGATGTAGGTATGAATGCTAACCGCGGTACGTGGCGGTTTTTTTTTTTTTTTTTTTTTTTTTTTGTTTTTGAGAAAATGGTGCAGGTTTGAAAAATGAGTTTGCGTTTTTACCCTTTTTTGTTTTCCAAAGGCTTGAAAAAATGTAAATTTTTGGAATTTTTAAAAACGGCTATGTACGACTGTAGCCAATACATGTACAAAAATTAAAAAAAAAAAAATTTAAAAAAAAAAATTAAAAAAAAAAAAAATTAAAATCGGTTCATAAGTCGTCGAGAAATCGAGACCACCGTGATCAGAAAAGTCGTTTTGAGAAAAACGCGATTATAGTTTTCATTGGCCGAATGTAACTCACTACCTGCACTTATTGTATTGGGTATAACTTCGTCAATTTTCAAGATTTTAAGTTAAATTTTGTTTTACATATTTTTGAATATATCTACCTTAAGAAAATGCCAAAAATCGATTTTTTTGAAAAAGCACAGTGGTGTTCCCCCTTCAAGGAAAAACTTCTTTGCAATCTTAAATTATTCGTTACGTAGTTGTATGCTGGATTTGTTAATTCTTTGTTGTAATTAGTTTACACATACAAGTCGTCATTTTTCCTTATCTATTTACTACTTTATTTGTTTGTTTTCTTAACAAACACCTGATATGACAACTGGTGGTATATCTGACAGTGGCCAGTGCTTTCTTCATTTCCCCAGACTGCGTTTAACTTGAGCCTGTACGCCACCGTCATTGCTTCCTTTCGAATTTGAAGATCTAGAGGTTGCAAGTTCGGAAAGGTATTAAAGGCATCACCAGATGTCGTACTCATGACACCTGTGATACCCAAGCACACACTTCTCTGTAGCCTGTTTAGGGGTTTTACTCTGGAATTAACCATTGTGGCTTTCCACCATACTACAGAGGCGTATGTAATAATGGGTCTAATCAGGGTGATGTACAGCCAGTGTACTATCGCCGGTCTTAGACCCCATGTCTTGCCAAAGGTTCTCTTACACTGCCAGAAAACTTTAAGTGTGCGAGAGACCTTCTGCTCGACGTGCTTCTTCCAGGTAAGCTTATTATTTAGGATTACTCCTAAGTATTTAACCCCAAAAGACAGTTGCAGTGTTACCCCTTTTAATGTGGGGAGTAGCAAGCCTTCCATATTGCGTTTCCTAGTGAAAAACACTAAGGTACTTTACGATACTAAGGTAGGATTCACCGAAAGACCACGCAATTCGCACCAATACTCAATCTTATTTAGAGCTACCCGCAAGTGATTGAGATTAATACGCACACATCGTCTGCGTAGGGTTGGATGTGTCGAATTTCCTGAAGATCATTAAGAAGAGAGTCCACCACGAAGCACCAAAGTAGAGGAGAGAGTACACCGCCTTGTAGGCAACCCTTCTTAACTTCAACCCTGACTCCTTCATCGCTTTTTCTATCAATGGTAAGGAGTGGATCCATGTGACAATGATTTCTTCCACTCCAACAACAAGACGCACACCACAAATAGGAGGAGGAGCTCGACCAAACACTCAATAACGGATGTATAGTTGCTGCGTACGGCACACATCACTGCGAGACACAAGAATCACGACACGTTTTTGCAAAACTTACAAAGACTTTTAAAAGTCTGAAAAAAAGGATTAAAGTAGCTTTTCAACTAAATTTGGAATGTTGTGGCATCTTCCGAAAATCACTACTTTGTTCTTGGGACATTTGGCACTTACTTTCGCTTTCCATTTTGCTTACTCTTCCTCTTTCTTTTGTAGGTTTATTTTCTGCACTGACGTCACGGCTCTTGGGGAGGCTCAATTTTGTATTTTAGCTAAACGTCAAGCTGAAATAAAATGTAAGCAACGAAGTAAAATCGGTGTACGTAAGGTTCCATAACACTAATCAATCATTTAATGGTTTTCAGAATAATGTTTAGCACTTGAGTGCTCGCAATATCTTCATTTTGCCGCCCGCGAGACTTTCTTCTTTTTCTTAGCATCAAAGTCCTCCGTGAACCACCGTGATCAGAAAAGTCGTTTTGAGAAAAACGCGATTATAGTTTTCATTGGCCGAATGTAACTCACTACCTGCACTTATTGTATTGGGTATAACTTCGTCAATTTTCAAGATTTTAAGTTAAATTTTGTTTTACATATTTTTGAATATATCTACCTTAAGAAAATGCCAAAAATCGATTTTTTTGAAAAAGCACAGTGGTGTTCCCCCTTCAAGGAAAAACTTCTTTGCAATCTTAAATTATTCGTTACGTAGTTGTATGCTGGATTTGTTAATTCTTTGTTGTAATTAGTTTACACATACAAGTCGTCATTTTTCCTTATCTATTTACTACTTTATTTGTTTGTTTTCTTAACAAACACCTGATATGGCTAGAAATATTTATCACAAGCCGCAATTGCACCTGTTGCAGAAATATTCCAGTGTATTGAAAGACAATCCTGGCATACCTTCTTGATCGTCAATACAATAGCAAATATAATTGACTAATAAAAAAAATAAAGCAATATAAAAAATAAAAAAATTTAAATAAAAAAGTAGCTGTACACTTTTATATACCATGTACAGTGACTCAAAAAATGTTTCACGGTTCAATTCGTTAAGTATTTCATACAGAATTTCGCATTCTTTATGTAGCCAGCGTTCGACGTACCGTTATCGTTATGTATTAATTTGGTTGTTCACGTTATCAATTTTATCATTTTCGCTCAAGAAGTGCTAAATTCTGAGAAAATCGAATTTATAAAAGGAATACTTTCAAATTTAATTTGATACGGAAGAACAAAAAGTAGTGAATGAAGTGGCTTAGGTGTTTTTTTGTTTTCTGCTTATTGAAATTGTTGTTACAGGTATTTTCTAGACATGGGAGAAAGTAATAAAAAAGCCACAAGCATAGCAGTTAAGGAAGGTATCACCAAGTTACTACATAACGGAGAAGTAAATCGAAAAAACTCGACAGACTCATATTTTTTGATTGTGTGGTAAGTAAACTATAGCAGTAAATAAATTACGGCCGCCGTAGACGTGACTACCATTCGGCAATGCCCAGGTTCGAATCTCCGTGCATGAACATCAAATAATAGAGAACGTTTTTTCTAATAGCGTTCGCCTCTCGACAAGCAATGGCAAACCTCCGAGTGTATTTCTGCCATGAAAAAGGTCCTCATAAAAATATCTGCCATTTGGAGGCGGCTTGAAACTGTAGGTCTCTCTATTTGTGGAACAACAACAAGATTAGATTAGATTTCAGGGTTGGACAAGTCCAAGCACTCAGTCCGTAGACCATTATACTACACCCGGACAGATATCAGTAGAATGAATAGAGACAGGAAAGATAAAAGGTGGATGGTTAAAACGGATAAATTAGTTTGAGGTCACTCTTCCACAAATCTCTTGGATTTATTGATGAATTTTAAGAGAACCAGAAGAGGAAGATTATGAACTTTGTCCATACTCAGTGTGTCGCAACCCAATACCCTAAGCCTGATTCAGGCAAATGCAGGACAGCTACAGAGCAAATGCTCTGGAGTGTCGTCATTTTCAAGACAGGATAGGCATATCGGCCTATCGACGACCCCCATGGTAGCCATATGCTGACCACAGACGTTGTGCCCTGTGATTACCCCCACCAATACTCTCAGGTCCTTCCTGCTGAGTTTTAGGAGAAAGGTCGCTGATTTCCTGTTTGGTTCTTTCATAAAGCACTTGGCAACTCTGCACGAATTCAACTCAGACCAACGTCCTCTGTGGGTAGACCTCATGAAGTCGTCAATCCGTAGTTGAATCGATGCGGAATTGACACCTAGAAAGGGGTCAGGGCCTTGTGGCATACTTGCAGAGCCTTCATTAGCCAATTTGTCAGCTAACTCGTTTCCTGCAATACCTCAATGTCCAGACACCCAAATAAGACTAACTTTGTTGTGTTTTGCTACACTGTTCAGTTTTGTCTTACATTCACCGACTAACTTCGAAGAGCAGCGTGGGTTAGCAAGGACTTTCAGTGCAGCTTCACTGTCACTACAAATTCCAATACTGCTACCCCGCCACTTTTTCTCAATTAGCCAGTATGCCACGTACAAGATGACATAGACTTCCGTAGGGAATACCGTGGCCATCTGTCCTGTGGCATAAGAGAACTTAGAGTCTTCGTCTTCATCACTGGCTTTTGATCCGTCGGTGTAGAAAGTGTTCTAATATCCCCGTAATAGGTTCTCTGGACTTAACCAATGACCCCTATCAGGGATCAAAACGTCACACTTCCTACCGAAGCTAACGACAGGCACCCGATTGTCCACCGGCATCGAGAGCAGTGTGCACCGCTCTGACAACTGGTGGTATATCTGACAGTGGCCAGTGCTTTCTTCATTTCCCCAGACTGCGTTTAACTTGAGCCTGTACGCCACCGTCATTGCTTCCTTTCGAATTTGAAGATCTAGAGGTTGCAAGTTCGGAAAGGTATTAAAGGCATCACCAGATGTCGTACTCATGACACCTGTGATACCCAAGCACACACTTCTCTGTAGCCTGTTTAGGGGTTTTACTCTGGAATTAACCATTGTGGCTTTCCACCATACTACAGAGGCGTATGTAATAATGGGTCTAATCAGGGTGATGTACAGCCAGTGTACTATCGCCGGTCTTAGACCCCATGTCTTGCCAAAGGTTCTCTTACACTGCCAGAAAACTTTAAGTGTGCGAGAGACCTTCTGCTCGACGTGCTTCTTCCAGGTAAGCTTATTATTTAGGATTACTCCTAAGTATTTAACCCCAAAAGACAGTTGCAGTGTTACCCCTTTTAATGTGGGGAGTAGCAAGCCTTCCATATTGCGTTTCCTAGTGAAAAACACTAAGGTACTTTTTGTAGGATTCACCGAAAGACCACGCAATTCGCACCAATACTCAATCTTATTTAGAGCTACCCGCAAGTGATTGAGATTAATACGCACACATCGTCTGCGTAGGGTTGGATGTGTCGAATTTCCTGAAGATCATTAAGAAGAGAGTCCACCACGAAGCACCAAAGTAGAGGAGAGAGTACACCGCCTTGTAGGCAACCCTTCTTAACTTCAACCCTGACTCCTTCATCGCTTTTTCTATCAATGGTAAGGAGTGGATCCATGTGACAATGATTTCTTCCACTCCAACAACAAGACGCACACCACAAATAGGAGGAGGAGCTCGACCAAACACTCAATAACGGATGTATAGTTGCTGCGTACGGCACACATCACTGCGAGACACAAGAATCACGACACGTTTTTGCAAAACTTACAAAGACTTTTAAAAGTCTGAAAAAAAGGATTAAAGTAGCTTTTCAACTAAATTTGGAATGTTGTGGCATCTTCCGAAAATCACTACTTTGTTCTTGGGACATTTGGCACTTACTTTCGCTTTCCATTTTGCTTACTCTTCCTCTTTCTTTTGTAGGTTTATTTTCTGCACTGACGTCACGGCTCTTGGGGAGGCTCAATTTTGTATTTTAGCTAAACGTCAAGCTGAAATAAAATGTAAGCAACGAAGTAAAATCGGTGTACGTAAGGTTCCATAACACTAATCAATCATTTAATGGTTTTCAGAATAATGTTTAGCACTTGAGTGCTCGCAATATCTTCATTTTGCCGCCCGCGAGACTTTCTTCTTTTTCTTAGCATCAAAGTCCTCCGTGAACCAATGTTTTATTCACAGCCATGCGCCATCTGTATCTATGTATCTAAGGTTACCAGCCATCTCTTTCTGGGACGTCCTCTTCTTCGGCCTCTAACAGGGCGTATTTCAACTGCCTTTCGAGTTGTTCAGTCATTGGGCATTCTAAACACGTTTTCGAGCCATCTCACCTTCTGAGATCTTATAAATCTTATATCAGTTCTGTTTTTTGCTAATAGCTCCAGCTCATGATTATACATAATTCAATAGGTACCGTCATGCACTCTCAATGAGCGAGAGTTATCTGCACTTTTTGTGCGCACAATAGGCCAGACGCACATATGGACAGACAGACATGGCAAACATTTGGTCAAGCCTGAGCCACCTCCTAGGCGTGTCAAGGGGCATCTCTTTAACTACACTGACGAGATACAGGACAAAACTACTGTGCCCACGGCCAGTTTCTTTAGCAAATTACAGCTGTTAATGCGTTGCGTTGCGTTAAGGGGGGATTCCCATTCCCCGGCTTAAAAAAATCGATTTTTTTTACCGATTCTTGTTTATTATACTTTCAAAGAACTCTGTGCAAAATTTCATGACAAAATTCGTTAAATTGGATGCAACGAAAGAAGCTCGAATTTTACGTCGGGGTCAGCAAATGGTACAAAATCAATTTTTTTAAGAGGAAGAGGGAGTACTATATGGTCCTGGAATAGCTGATTAACACGAAAATGCTGTGAGTCCTAAATATATACCTTTTTCACATAAATATTTGAATGCGTTTTTCTTAAAACAGCATTTTTCTATAGGGCCGCCATGATATCTCGAGAACTATTCGGTCGATTGCTGTCAAATTTGACACGAATCTCGAAATAATATCTGTCTCTATCATAAACTACGGAAAATAAGATACATGCATGACTTTTTTTTTATAAATAAAAATCCGAGGAAAAAATGTGCGAAAAAAACAAACTTTGTCTTTCAACCATCGCAGTTATATTAATTTTCGAAAATTTTTTTTTTCAATAGCTCATACTGAAACTATATTCATAAGGAGTAAAATGCCATTTGAATTTTTCCTTTCAGACAACCTGGAGCTGTGTTATCGGGGCGGCCAGCGACCAGGAATTTTCATAGAAATTTCACCTCAAGCGTTGTCAAAGCCACAATTTTCCAGAAAATCGACCAAAAATTTAAGTTGATTTTATATAATGCATAATAAATATGGCTGTAAATTTTCCAAAAGATTCAACTGATAGTTTTCCCAATAAAAATTCGTAAAAAACCCGTATTTTTGGCGTTTGAAATGGGAATCCCCCCTTAAATGCGTTTCTTCCAGTTCGTGAGGAGACCAGAGCGTTTTTCATCTTTGAGTGAAAAATAACCAGAACGAAATTTTGCAAACTAATTTTGACCTGCCGTTCTTTTAAGGCTTCGTCACCATAAACAGCACATAACGTTTACGGAAATAAAAAAGCAAAATATGACGAAAGTGTTCCTTTTGATTTTCCATTTTTCAACGAACGCCAAACGAAAGCTACGCAACCAATCAAAAAACTTTTTTTTACTGATTGACAGCTGAATTACCAACTATCAAATAACAAAATGTATTTTGCCTTTTTGCTACGTCTGCAAACCTAAAAATTCAACTGATGCCATCTATGAGTGAAATCCGCAATTACTTAGTTGTCAACCCAATATTTTGTATATTTTGATTAAAAAACTGAAAAAACACCCTCATATTTTTTGTTTGTTTTTTATTCTAGTTACACTGATTAATAATTTTTTTTGGTTTTTGTGTTTCAGATAAAATGGACAACAGCGTGCAGGTGCAATTTTTTGTGAGGGTCAACTTCAGCGCCATTTTTAAAATTATTAAAATTCAAAAAAACAATTTTTTTTTCATTATTGCATGTAAAAGAAGTTAAATAAAAAGCCAAAAAAATTTAAATATCGTTTTTCATTTTTTTATTGTTCCTGAATTTATTCCTGAAAATACCATACATTTTCGAGTTCTAGACCACCGGGACCCCTTAAGTTAGATTTGGAGTGGTTAACGTGATAAGTTTTGTGAATCACTGTATATAGCGTTACCATAAGACCATAAACAAGGGAGAAAGTCAAGTACTTTAGTATACAATTCAATAAAGCATTGCTCATTTCAGCCAGTTTCAAAGAATCACAAACATTTGTAGCCATGTATGCAAGCATTATTTATATTGTATTTTGATAAAACACTAACATAAACAAAATCAGTGACATATGTACATATAATATGTATAAGTAAATACTAGCAAAAGAAGCAAATAGTGCTTTTAATCCCTTAGTGAGTGAGAAATACCAAGAACTGCGCTAAAATAGCCCAAATATAAAAGCTGCATCAGCTATAACACGTACATACATACTATAGGCATACATACATACATACATGCATACATACACGCACGTATTCAGAGTAAGTTTGTAACTGAAAAATCTTGCGATGAATGCATAAATAGTTTCTTTCGAGTTCGATGCCACTATTGGGAAAAACCCAAGCTAAATAACCTACAGTAGTAATAGTTTGTGCCGATCAATAATACACAAAAACCTTTGATTACTTGCAAATGTGCATATTTACATACACATATGACGAACATTTCACTGGAGCCGATGCATTTGATAACCCTCCGCTCCCATTTGCACAAACAATTGCAGTGCTCAGTTGATATTGCACGGAAATACAAAAAAAATATGCGTATTGTAGTTGTACAATAATCTTACTGGTTATTTTGTTTTTCGTATTACAAAAACATTTCGCTAATCATTTGATTACAACACCCATTTGTGGAGTCTGAGACGTATCATTAGCACACACATTTACACAGAAATCCAAATGTACATAAACCCAACTCCCCATTTAAGCGGGCTTTTTTTAAATGATTTTGAAATAAGACGATTCATTAATAAATTTTTAAAGTGCATGAGAATTCTGGATGAATGCAGAGAATTCTGACTAAACCGACAACTGGTGCACGAGACAAGGTCTTGGCGTCAATCCGTACAAAACTGCCTTAGTCTTGTTCACCAGAAATCGGATGGGTTTAGTCGTCTAGCACTGAAAGGTGTGACACTCAATCTCTCTGAGAAAGCTGCAATATCTAGGAGTAATCTTGGATAAGAAACTGTCTTGGGAGACACTGAGGTCTGAAACCTGCTGGGGTCTGGTGGATATACACAGCACTTATCAGACCAATCATGTTGTTGTTGGAGCAGTATATCATCGGTCGTTTTCGTCAGGCTCATCTAAAGGTAGGCCCAGGAAACATGCTGTTTCGACAGGTTGGGTCCAAAGGGAGAGGGGTGTTAGATGAGTGGGTTTTAAAGGGCAAGTGAAAAGGTGGTTAGTGTCGTGCGGGGTGCCTTCACATGCCGGACATAAGTTAGGTATGTCGGGGTCAATTTTGGATAAGTGGGAGTTTAACCTGCTACAATATCCAGAACGTAATTGTGTCAGTGTTACGCGGGTCTCACGGGGAAACTGGAGCTCTTCATCTGCTATGGGTGGTGGTTGGACTCCGATTACGGCATTCGCTGGACGGGAGCTTACGAAGGTGGTAAAAGTCTCCCGATGGATGCCGTTTAATGTCTGTCTAAACACTGTCCGGTCCAGTAGGTCTCTGTTTGTTTTATTCTGGATCTCGTCGGCGTAGTGTAGTAGATGTCTCCTGAAATGCCTGGGAGGCGGCTCTGGCTCAAGCAGGTGTCTGCAAGGGTAAAACCTACGGTAGCACCCCAGCAGGAACTGCTTATTGAGCAGTTTGTTATACTCCTTGACAGGTAGCATATTGGCCTCGTTGTGAAGGTGTTCTATTGGGGACATCAGGAGGCAGCCCGTCACTGTCCGAATGGCAGTATTTTGGCATGTCTGAAGCTTTATCCACTGCGTGTCACTAGTTCCAGGCGACCAGATAGGTGCAGCATAGTTCAGATCCGGCCGGCCAATTGCCTTAAATGTGTCGACTGATAAATGTCATCTAGTAACGTGGAATGGCTGACTGTATCGAAAGTTTTCTTCAGGTCCAACGCTAGTAGGACGGGCCTCTCGCAGGGGCGGTTTTGGTTAAGCCCGTGGTTTATCCGGGCGTTTTTGACGGTTAGTGCAGTGGTGGTGCTATGCACTCGCCGGAAACCATGCTGATATGTACATTCCCATGGCAGCCAGTTCTACGTTACCGGAATGACTCGGGTTTTTTCCAACCAAGGGCTGCCGCCCCAGTAAACTAGACCTGTCTAGTGAACAGTCTATCAGACCAATCATCGCTTATGCCTCTGTGGTTTGGTGGTGACGGGAACTATACAGACTGCAAGAAAGTGTGTTTATGCATTGCAGGTGCCAAGAGTTAAAAGCTCTAACAATGCCCAAAATGCTATGCTTGATTTGCTCTCCTTGGATCTGAAAAGATATAACCGGAAGATAAAAGTAATGTATAGACTCCCTAAATATGGCTTTTGGCACGAAGACTGAACTTCGGGACACAGAGAAATCTTTAAGATGCTATCTGAGCAGTATCCACTGTTTCTGGTACCCGAGGACGACCTTATACCCATAGGAAGGAAATTAGATGTCACGCAATGGAGTAATCCAGAGTCATTCTAAGAAGTTTGACGAAAATTTTCTTTACCAATGAATCTAAGAATGAAATATGTTCTGCAGCCGAATCGTACTTAAACGATAGTAATAAGTATCATTACGCTATGGGAAGAATGACAACTGTTTTCCACACAGAAATTTTTGCCAATCTGAAAGTAGCCAAATGGATAATTGAGAGGAACTGGAGCGGTAAACAGATTGATTGGGGTCTTTAGTGACAGTCAGGCTGCACTGAAGGCTCTGGAGAACGCAAAAGAACCCTCAATAATGTAAGAAGAAGCTTAGTTCTGTTGCAAGACGGAATAAGCTTGTACTTGTATGGATAGCAGGACACTGCGGTGTTCAAAGGAATTAAATTGCCGATGAATTGGCCAACTGTGTATCAACGATAGCCCCACAGGGACCACAGCCAATAATCAGAATCATTTTTGCAGAAATCATGAATTGGATCAGCGATTATGCAATTTGCATAAAGATCGATAGCCTAGTCTAGAACGCTGCTTAATTACAAAGTTTTTTGTGACAACCCCGAACAAAAAACTGTCACACTTTCTTTTAAAACTTAGAAGAAAAGGCATTCGGTTGATGGTAGTATTATTAAAGGACACAATCCATGGGGTCATCATATGACCACCATTGGAATCATTGAGGACCCGATTTGCCCGTCTTGCTTAAAGCAGGCGGATGGCACTTGTCTGTGAGTGGCCTGCATTTGCTAGCGCAAGGCTGCGAATTTTAGGTTCCGAAGTCATGAGAACGCGTAAAATTCGTTCTCTCAAACTGGAGGATATTTGCAGATTTACCTAAGAATCTGGGAAATTCTCACAGGTCTCACAGGCATCTCTACTTTTCTATTCTATCCTAAATTTTTCCTTCTGCTACTTCTCTCCTTTCCTCCTTAATTATCGACCCTTTAACTTTCCAGAGCTTTAAATAGAATGAGCTTTTTAGCCAGAGTGTTTTAGCAGTTACCAAATCTCTCGGTACTTCTTAGCTCTACATTTCAAATTTCAAATAGATTTTTGTACACGAAATTTTCGTTCCTGCATGAATGTCAAAATCTTGTTTCCCCTCAAAACATAATTCCTAAAGGAATGTCTAATTAAGTAACAAGAAACAAACAACAACGAAAAAAAAGCAATAAGTAGACTTTAGAAATAACCAAGTCCAACTGTGCCTTAAAGTTTCAACGGTAGTTGGATAACAAGTACATGACCAGGTGGTGCAAAATTAATCATCCAACTTTGTTTTTGAATCATTTTTTTACTGAATAAAAAATAATAATTTTGAAGGATGGAAATTTTTATTTGACCTTTACATGCTCCTTTGCTTGTCTGTTTGTGTACTACGGTTGCCTAGTTCATAAATGTCAAATAGGATTGACGTATTTGCAAAATTATAAATCTCCTGTTTTGCTATTTGGGGAGTATTATATCTGCTAATGGTGACTCAAGAGAAGACATCGAAAAATGTGAAGCAAGCTTTCGGTGCTCTAAATGCTGTGTAGAACTCGACGATTATCATACGACGCACAAAAATTAAAATATTCAACTCCAACGTGAAGTCCGCTCTTCTGTAATTTTGCGAAACCTTGCAGCCTCTGACCTCCAAACGCTGCAGGGTTTGACCAATCGTTGTCTCCGCAAAATATTGAGAACTTTGTGGCCCGACACGATCTCAAATACTGACCTATGGAATCGCGATAACCAGACCCCAATGCGCCTGAAAATCCTAAAAAGGAAGTGGGGCTGGCTCGGGCAAAAACCAACAGAGGCCGTTAATAATTTGAATAGGGGCTAGACAAATCTACTGATGATAGCATTTTTGGTCCAGTCCGTAATAAGCGCGCACGCTTGTCATCAATTGCTGATGAATAGTTGCAAAATTGATTATTTTTTCCTAATCTCAATTTGAATTTTTACATGGTTTGTACTTATGGATTGAATTTTCATTGGACACTAATTAAAATTTTTTTTTTGTTAATAAAAATGAGTGGTTTTTGTTTTCTGGATACTGGATTTCATTACTATTTCTTTTCCACTGTTTTTGGGAAAATATTTAGTTTTTAGTTGTTTCATCTTAAACAATTTTTCAGAGTTGTGGAAACTATCCTCAAATTTACATGTATTTTTTTACACGATTGTTTTTTTTGCACGGAGTTCGAAGGAACGTATTCACCGCGTAAAAACAGAGTTGGGTGTAAATTTTGTGTATTTGATGCTTTGAGTCAAGGAAATAAAATTAGTATCTATCATCTGATAAGACTAAATGAATGCACGACTTTTGATAAGTACTAATAACAAAGCAAAACAAAGGTTAATAAGTAAGGAAATATTTAATTCGACCCTGAGCGAACTTTATATAACTGCGCTCATTTTAGTAACATTTAAAAATTCGTTACCGAAAAATGGACGTGGCACCTCCTACTTTAAACAATTTTTCTTTCTTTGCCTTTCGTTTTTTGAGTTCATAATTTTTATCAAATTTTAGTAGTTTTGCTTTTTCTAACAGTAATATCCGTTCCGGAAGAAGGTGGCTGAATACATGCTTGAGCAAGTGAATTCGGACCCAACGTTCATCCAGCGTATCATAACAGGTGATTAGACCTGAGTATATGAGTTTGACATGCAAACCAGTCAACAGGCGGCTGAATGGCGCTATCCACATAAGCCGAAACCCAAAACACCGCGTCAAAGTCGGCCCAAAGTGAAAGTCATGCTACTCGTTTTCTTTGATTTTCATGGTGTTATGCACTCGGAATTCATTCCAAAGGGTTCCACGGTATAAAGAATATTATTTGGATGTTATGCGACGTTTGAGAGAGAATGTGCGTAGGAAACGGCCCAATTTGTGGCAAGAAAACTCATGGATCTTGCACCAGGATAACGCACCGTCTCACAAGGCTCACTTTTTTGACCAAACACTCGACAAATATCATCGCACAACCACCGTATTCATCGGATTTAGACCCCTGTGACTTTTCGTCGACTTCAAAGCTGCATTCGACAGTACGGAAAGGAGTTACCTGTATGCCGCGATGTCTGAATTTGGTATCCCCGCAAAACTAATACGGCTATGTAAGATGACGTTACTCAACACCAGCAGCGCCGTCAGAATTGGGAAGGACCTCTCCGAGCCGTTTGATACCAAACGAGGTTTCAGACAGGGTGACTCGCTGTCGTGTGACTTCTTTAACCTGATGTTGGAGAGCATCGTACGAGCCGCAGAACTTAATCGCTCAGGCACAATATTTTATAAGAGCGTACAATTGTTGGCGTATGCCGATGATATCGATATCATCGGCCTTAACAACCGCGCTGTTAGTTCTGCCTTCTCCAAACTGGATAAAGAGGCAAAGCGAATGGGTCTGGTGGTGAACGAGGACAAAACGAAGTACCTCCTGTCTTCAAACAAACAGTCGGCGCACTCGCGTATCGGCACCCACGTCACTGTAGACAGTTATAATTTCGAGGTTGTAAAAGACTTCGTTTATTTAGGAACCAGCATTAACACCGATAACAATGTCAGCCTTGAAATCCAACGTAGAATCTCTCTTGCCAACAAGTGCTACTTTGGACTAAGTAGGCAACTGAGTAGTAAAGTCCTCTCTCGACGAACAAAACTAACACTCTACAAGACTCTCATCATGCCCGTCCTAACGTATGGCGCAGAAGCTTGGACGATGACAACATCCGATGAAGCGACGCTTGGAGTGTTCGAGAGAAAGATTCTGCGTAAGATTTTTAGACCTTTGCACGTTGGCAACGGCGAATATCGCAGACGATGGAACGATGAGCTGTATGAGCTTTACGACGACATAGACATAGCGCAGCGAATAAAGATCCAGCGGCTACGTTGGCTGGGTCATGTCGTCCGAATGGATACAAACGCTCCGGCTTTGAAAGTATTCGATGCGTTACCAGCTGGTGGTAGCAGAGGAAGAGGGCGGCCTCCTCTGCGTTGGAAAGATCAGGTGGAGAAGGACTTGGCTTCACTTGGTGTGTCCAATTGGCGCCGGTTAGCACGAGAAAGAAACGACTGGCGCGCTTTGCTAAACTCGGCCAAAATCGCGTAAGCGGTTATAGCGCCAATTAAGAAGAAGAAGACTTTTTTCTTTTTCCAAAACTTAAATTGCCACTCCGCGGCCGCCGCTTTAAGTCTATAGAGGCCATGAAGGAGAATTCGTTGAAGGAGCTGAAGAAGATCTCTTCAAACGCTTTTAAAAGTTGCTTTGATGGCTGAACTAATCGCGGTCAGATACAGATATTGTTAAGGTCGAGCAGATTGTAAACCTCAGAGTTTTTGAAGAGCTGTTGGAATATCCTAATAAATATTAAATTTTTTTCAATGTATGAGACTTTACGCCCACAAGAAGTTTATGGGCATTACTAGTCTTTATGTATCCATGTATATCGATTTCTTTATGATGTTGCACACAACTGTTGTATGAACAAAATTATAAAGATAATTTTAATATACAGGGTACATGCAGTACTTGAGGACATGCTTATATGAGGCTATAATTTTTCGAAACCATTATATTTCGTTTTCCTATTTTTCAGATAAGACATGGAGGACTACAACTTGACTCAAAAAATGTAGATACATGCAGTTATCGTCGCTATATGTGCATATCACACCCATTCAGAAATCTCTTAATTCCTTAAATGCACCCATTCATTCGCTCATACAGTCCGCCGTGAATTGAAAGCATCAGGCGGCGATGCAGAATCTATTGCAAAGCGCGAAAACTACGAGGAACGTTCTGGCGCTGTCCGATCTGCAGAATCTATTCAGCAAATGCAAACGTACATTGATGAGGGCCCTTTAAAATCAATGAGGACCCTTGCGTGGTAGTTTAATGTTTCTGAAGGTCGAACGCGTCGAGTTGTTTACGGTATAAATCCTGCGTTATGCGTAGAAGAAAGTTTGTGTCGGAGCAAACACGAGAGCAGCGAGTTATGCGATCAAAAGCCTTCTATACAAAATTAAACTTCCTAAAGCGCCTGAAATGTTATGGGTTTTTTCTGACCAAAAAACCAACAGCAGAAATGGCAGATGGTTATGTTCTAATCTTACAGCTGTTCCTGTTATCAAATTTGACTGAAAATAGCCAAGATTTGGGTTCTTAAAGTTACAGCCTATCGCATCTCTTCGGCCAGCCTCTGCTTGTCGCAAAAACTATCGGTCTCTGCTTTGGAATGTAACTCAGAGAATCAAATTATTGCTCGATCAATTTCTGAAGCGGCACCAAAATTTTTGTGTGAGAGATACGTATTCGACTAAGCGCCACACTCCCTGCTGAAACTCCATTTTAAAAGTCTGGACGAGGTTTTGTGATGAGTAAGCACACAAAGTATCTTAAGGGGGTCGGGCCATCTGAAGCGATACAAAAATCGAGTTTTTTTAATATTTTATTTAATCAGTTAACTATTGTAGAAGATGTGTACAAAATTTTAGCGACAAAATTGTACAAGTTATAGCGTTTCGAATTTGCTCTAGTTGAGTGGTAGCGAGTTCTGCCGCAGGTGTAATGGATAGTCGTGTTACTTTTTCGAAAAAAAAAGAAAAGAGCGATGTGGAAAGAAGAAAAGACCAGATGTGGAAAAGCACATTCTTCCGATCTATGAAGATCTTTCGAAAGACGACCTCCTGGTACGGTGTATGGGCGGGCACACTCATAATGCTAATGAATCTTTTAACGCCACAGTGTGGCGTATAACTCCAAAATATTTGAATTCGGGCCCAAAAGTTGTCCAAATTGCTGCGTTTAATGCTGCAGGCATTTTTAACGAAGGTTACACGACTGTTTTGACGTTGATGAGACTACTTGACTTGAAAATCGGACAACAGGGCAAAATTTTGGCCGGCAAACGGACGAAAGCTGAATCGAGCAGAGCAACATCACAGCGATTGCACTAAAGAAGCTCGAATTGCTCGAAGGGTAGAAAAAACTCAACAGCATGAGCTTCTCGAGAAGGCGGAAGGATGTCTTTATGGTCCAGAAGTAGCTGATTAGCCATTCATTGTTGTAAGTGTTCTGTACATCTGTAACTTATCGTCTTCCGAAAACTTCAAAGCGCTTTATCTCAAAACCATGTTTTCGAAACTGGCGGGCAGGATTAAAAAAGCAATATTCAACCTATCGACGGGATTCCATGGCTTTTTTTGTAGTAGAAACTAACTGTTTGGACTGATATTATTGATAGAATATCGCGAAAATTACCTCCATAAACAATTTTCAGCTTTTACAAGCAAAAAACAAAATATTTTTGAAAAGCTTTTTTGTCGTTTTCGAGGTTCATTGACGACAAAAAGGTTAAACAATTAAGAAAAAGACTTAACTGCATGTTTTAAGCGAGACTTGTGGACGCTATCATGCCCGTCAACTGGATACTCCTGTCAGAGCGCGCTACGTGGCACCCGGGATAACTTCGTAATTTAGCTAGTTTTTGAAGTGAAAAAAATACGAAATACAGCTCATATGTTTGTCCAAATATACGCAAAATATTAATGAGCTGAGATGTTTTTCTTTCTTTAAAAAATATCACAAAAAACACCCTTTTTCGGCGTTCCAGATGGTCCGACCCCCTTAAGTGCAAACCACCACTCATGAATTCATTCCAAGTCCCCTCTATGGGAGTGTGAAAATACTAAATAAAAATTCATGTCCGAGTGCAAGTGTTTACAAAAATAGTAAGTGAATATGGTCGACGATCCCTTGTAAGAGAAAAACAAAGCATGATAAGCTCTGTGCCTCTTGCAACGGCGAGGGCAATATGGGGTCTAATACCTAACTTAAGTAATGGGTAAATAGCGGAAGTAGTAAATTGTCAAGAAAAAGCCGCTTATCTTTTCAAGTGACAACAACTGCAGCAGATGCTACAGCTAACTAGCGCACTTATCTAAAATAGTTTATATGTTTAGCTTTATATTTATTGGGCGTGTTTTTGCCTAACTAACATTTAGTTGATCTCAACATTTGAAAGTAAAATACTGAACTATTCTCGAGAGTTACGTTTGTTTTGTCCACGCATTTTTTGAGTTGTTATAAAAAATTTAATTATTTGTTTCTATGACGATGGAATTTGGTTCATTTGAAAACATTAAATAAAAGTACGAATATCAAACTAAACTGATTTTCTTTCAATCAACATTCTATAAAATTTACGTAAAAAATATGTATTTTTTCTATAATAAGAAAATATTTGCATATGATTTTGTACGTACGAGGGCGATTAAATAAGTACCCGTTTTTGCTGACAGAGGGCGTTCCTGAGGGAAGTTGGTGTTAGCATCGTGTGGTGCCATCTATCAAACGACGGCAAAACAAATTTCAGACTGATTGAAGGTCAGTTTGAATTTGGCAGCTATTCGAGTAAGACCCGTTTTCGTGAATTTCGCTAAGATGGAACAATACCAGTATCGTTCGGTAATTCGCCATTTGTTTTGGGATGGGAAAAAATGCGAGGAAATAAAAGCAAAATTGGATGCTGTTTATGGGGACGCTTCGCCATCTATGACCACAGTTAGATATTGGTTCAAGGAATTTAAACGTGGGCGAACATCCGTTTTTGATGAGGAGCAACCAGGATGCTCGGCAGACGTGGTTACCGAGGAAATCATTGAAAAAGTCCACGACACGATTCTCGCTGATCGACGAACGAAAGTGCGTGAAGTAGTAACAGAGGCCACAGATGTGTCGACTGGAACGGCAATTAATATTTTACATGCTAAGTTGGTGACGAAAAATAAACCATTTAAGCGAGATCCGAAGGAATTTCCGCGACGAGTTGTCATCGTTGATGAAACCTGACTTCATCATTACACACCAAAAACTAAGCAACGATCAAAGCAATGATTTATTTCGGGGAATCTGCTCCAAAGAAGGCGAAGACAGTCCCATCGGCCGGAAAGGTCATGTCGACGATTTTATGGAATGCGAGCGGTGTCAATCTCATGGCTTTTTTTGCAAAAGGAATAACGATCACCTGGACAATACTGCAGTGAGTTTTTGGACCGCTTTCACAAAAAATTGAAGGAGACACGGCCACATTTGGCAAAAAAAAGGAGGTGATGTTTCCCCACGATAGCGCACCAGCACATGCATCTGGAGTTGACGCCACCAAACTGCATGAATTGCGTTATGCCTGAATTGCAGGGGGTGCGTCTTCACCCGATCTGGCTCCCTGCTACTTTTTCTTGTTTCCTAACATGAAGAAATGGCTCGCGGGAAAAAACATTAGTTCAAAAGAGGAAGTCATCGTCAAGACGGAGGCGTATTTTGGAGAGTTCGACAAGTCCTATTTTTTGGAGTAGATATCTTTCTAAAACGCGACTATATTGAAAACAAAAAAAAAATTTTGAACAAATGTTTTCTTCATTTCTAACACGAGTACTTATTGAACCCCCTCGTATACATATATATATGTGAAAATTAGCTACATGAATTCCTTCATCTATAGAGGAGCTAATTTTTATTACACTAAAGACAAATATGCGAAAGGTATCAGGTCAGTCCATAAGTTCGTGCGTTTTTTAAAGGTGTTTTTAAAATAAATAAAAAAGATGTTTAAAGTATTTATTAATCATTAATAGATTTTCCTTCATTATTTACAATGTCTTCCCAACGTTTAGGCACATTTTTAATTCCCTGCTCAAAAAATTGTTTGTCCTTGGAGCCAAAATACGTTTCGATATCTCTTTTTATAGCTTCTTTTGAGGAGTAGCTCTTGTTACTCATATGGGATTGAAGTCCACGAAAAAGTGGATAATCACAAGGCGCAATGTCCGGGGTGTATGGTGGATGCGGCATTAGCTCCTATCCAAGCTCGTTCAGCTCGCCTAATGTTTGCCTTGAGGTATGAGGTCTTGCGTTGTCGTGGTGAAACAAAACTTTGCGTCTATTCACTAAAGACAGTCGATTTTTTTAAGTTCCTTAGGTTTGATAGCTGATAGGAAGAATAATCAGCAGTTGTCGTCTGGTTTGGTTCCACAAGTTCATAATAAACAATATCGGCCATAACCCACCAAAGAGTCGGAATAAACTTCTTGGGGTGAAGGCCATCTCTAGGGGCCGGTTCTGATGTTTCATCTTTATCACCATTGGCGTTTGCGAACAGGATTATTGTAAAGGACCTATTTTTCATTACCCGTAACGATATGGTTCAAAAAACTTTCATTTACAAGCAGTTGCAGCAGCTGAGAACACACATTCACTCTCTGCTGAAGGTTGGCGATGGAAAATCTATGCGGAACCCATTTTCCCAGCTTTGAAATCTTTCCGAAGTGAACCAGGTGCCTGTGGACTATTCCATGCGATGAATTTAACCTCTGAGCTATCATATCGACTGTCAAATTTGGCTCAGCTTCCACGAGTTCGAGCAAGGCGTCGCAGTTAAAGACTTCAGGCCTTCAACGCGCGGGGCATGCTCCACGTCGGAGTTACCACTTCGGAATTTTAAAAACCACTTTTGCGCAGTCCTTACACTCATGGTATCCTCTCCGTGAACAGTGTTTATTTCTGTAGCAGCAGTTGTTGCATTTTTACCACTTTTATAAAAAAATGCAAAATATGCCTCTTATACGCGTCCGAAGATTCCGTTTTATTTTTTAACAACACGTGCTTCTATCCGCGATTAAAATCACTTGTTGAATGCACAATATATCAAAGAAAATATAAATAGTTCCGCTATATTCCTCGAATAATTTTTTGTATGTCAAAATCGTTCAAAAGTGAAATTATGGGTAAAATACGCACGAACTTATAGACTGACCTGATATACACACAGGCATAGCCAATGCCTGCGAGGGGCGACCGCTATTCGAACAAAACCTTTCCTATAATTTTAGTGTTAAGGCCCGCAGCTTTAGTGAATTACTATAGTGAGATTATTGTTGGCTTTAGATAATTAGCACGCAATCAAATATCAAAATCTACAAGCACTCCAACGAATACATTCACAGAATTGTTCAAACAGTAACTGCCTCATACTTGGTGAGCTTCCCTTTTTTTCTTTTCTTTTTTTCTACCAACCTCTATAGCCTAAACTGAAGTTGCATAATTTAAGTGCAGCCGCCCTATCGCAATGTACATTATTAATCACGTGTTTGAATTGTGTTTGTAACGGACACTCTAAGTCCGATAACGTAGTTCCGATTGTTGATGAAGCGTAAATTCCCTTAGCATACCCTTGCTTTGACTCCAAGTGCCGCCCACAAATGATGTGGCGACGTAACAAAGCATATGCCTTATCGCATGCAACCGCAATCGTTAAGATTATGCAGGGCAGTGCCGTCGACCTTTAAATCAAGCTCCAGCACGAGCTCTGTGGCCCATGTAGTAAAAATCACGGTCATTGTTTATTTCTGCTAAGTTGAAAGTTGGCGCCCCTAAATGGAATTATTCAATGTCTATCACTCAAATACTACACAGAAAACCATTTCAGATCGGATTAGTGGGACGACTCTTTGGTGTCTTCTAGCGAATCTATGTGATTTTCCTTGCAGAATACTATCCACAAGTGGAACTCTTATATGACCATTGCCTCAAAAGGCGAAATTTTCGTTTAGGTCACGATTATACTATTTTGCCCATGCTTAACTGTTGCTTTAGCATTGCGATTCAATAAGCGACTAGTGCCGTTTTACTACCACTGTTTACGTGTGATGCCTTGTTGTTTTTTTTAAATCAATCAGATCTATTTCGTGAGATCCAAGTATAACAGTAAATTTATCTCTATGTCTGAGATTTCAGTAATTTGCTATAGGAAAAGCTTACCGAAAGAGCGAAGTCTTATTCTGGCTAAACCTGACAATTCGCATAAGCAACGAAAAAGGCTTTTTTTACCCCTCCGCCTGACAGCTTCTGCAGATGGGATTGAAAGAAAGGTTAAGTCTAGCTGCATGATCCCCTGTCTTCCAATGGCCTGTAAGGGTTGCAGATGCTTGGGCGAGAGCATCCTAACAGGTAATTCGTTCTCTGGATGTTGTACGACGGCCATGTTTTTATTGTTGTAGTACATGTAGTTAATTGCGCCCACCTTCTTTCAGCGAAAGGATAGCAGTGTGAAGCAGTGGATGTTCTTATTGCATTGAATGGGGCAGCTACTGCCACTGCCTCTGTTATGTCTAGTGCTAAACCTTTTCTTGCTAACTCATCTGCTATCTATTTACCCTTTATATTCCTATGACCGGGAACCCATATCAGAGTAATTGGAGCGTATGACCAAACAGTTCTAGTTCCTCTCTACGCTGCAAAACTAGTTTGGAACACGCTGACATAGCCAGGAAGTTAAATTGATTTGTATAAGTTGAGCGGTTTCGAATAGAGGCCACTTCCCACACCACAGTTCATCTTAGAACCGTCATTGTAGATTTCGATATCGATTCACTTTCCCTTTCCTCCAATTGGCTCTCGGTGGATAATTTACAGTAAAGTCTTTCAAGTTGAGGTCGGGTATTGTGAAGTATGATTTGTTTTTGAGCAGTTAGGGTGCCAGTAGGAGGATCTTGGTCTGCCCGCACGATCTTGTTGTCCAGCTCCCATATCTCTGAGTCTCACCGAGCTGCATGTAGCGATTGTTTTTATGTGTAAGTCTAATCTGTTACGATGCTTTAGCACGTTAAGCGCTTCAATAGGACTGATGCTAAGCGCTTCTGTAGTTAAGATATATGTATGTTGATCTTTGTACCGTGTTTAGCTTGGTTTTGGTTGAATTTCTTTCCCATAGCGGGTCACCAAACTAGTTCCGCATATGTCAATTGATTAACTTTGGTCGAAGAACCAATTTTTTACCAAACATTCTCTTACACGTTGGGCCTTCAGATGAGTTTGGGTTCAAGGTTAACACCTAAGTATTTTGCTTTTTGAGCTAGCGTAAGACTAATTCCGTTTAATTTTGGGAGATTAAAGTCTGGTATCTTGACTTTCTTAGTGAATAACATCAGTTCAGTTCTGCTCGGGTTTACCCTTAACCCAACCGCACTCTGTGGCCAAATTGCTGAGTAATCCCAAAAATCCTTCACAATTTCGCTGATTATAGGTACATGTGTACTAGGTTTACAAAATTAGTTCACGATATATTAATAATATATGTACATACATACACATTCACGAGTACACAAATATCATTAAAACAAACAAAAAACAATATATGCAAAAATCCAAACACTGCGCGTAATGTTTTTCGCATATTGTATGTATGTACGTATGTATGTATTTGCACAAATATCCAGTACATTTAAATGTATGCAAATTAAATGCATACTTCAAAAGAAAATAACATATGATTTGGTAGGATTCGGCGAAACATAATTCAAACTAAAAACTAGTTCTGTAATTAAGCACCAACCTAACTACGAATCAGAGCCACAGCAAAATTGTGTTAATGTAAAAAATATGTAAATTAAAAAACGCAATAGAATAAGCATACAGCCATTCGTGTGCGTTCTAAGAGCTTGCATCAATTCAGGCATCAAGCGAATTGGAAAGACTGCAAACACATATACCATTTATTATTATTCAAGTATCAAAAGCCAACGGGTGTAACGACATTGCCAATCATATAATTAATACAAATTTAACCAACAGTGTTTTAACACCGCGCCACCACCACCAACCAACACTCCATCCAGCGGCAACAGCGGGCTCTGTGTCAATGCTTTTGTTCAACAAGTTGAGCCAGTTCTCAAAAGCAAAAACCGGGCTAAAACAAAAAAAGTTCTTGAACGCCAAAACAAAATCAAGACGAACAGCGTTCAATAAATACATATATCATAAATATCATATAATATTTACACGCAGACAGTAACTTATGTACTGATAACAGCAACAAATTTTTTTAATACATGTACATATGTATGTTCAAAACATTTTGTTCCACACCGTTTTCACATTTGTTAGGGTCAATACCGAAATACCACAAGCAAAAAATATTATAATATCAATCGTTTAAAGATTTAATATTAATAACATTGACTATAAAAGAAATTTAACAGCTAGCACACATCCCATACACATACCACCTACACACGCAGTCGTATGCATCCACTTGCACATATGAATGTCGTAGATTTTTAATAAACATTCTACACAAGAACAATAAAACAGTCTCTCTCAATATTTTATGCGGCAAACATTTAATTGCACAAGTATATATGCATTATACTAATATGAAGTATACTAATACGAATTAATGCTGTATTCGCACTTATGTATGTATGTTGTACAACATACAATAAAATTTTCCTTCATCAAGTGAAGCCTGTCAAGAAGTAGATATTTATTAGTTAACTGGAAGCAAAACTACTCCCTCGCTATCGCTGGAATAGCATTCTATTTCACTGGTTGCATATAAATTAGCGCAAACAAACATAGTGGCAGGTATTTCTTTGGACAACAGTCACTTAGCCGTACTGCAATGCGGAACAGAGGGAAATTATGTAAATTTATAAATATAGCGACGTCATGAAAAACCCGGCAATGAGAAATCGCAAAGGGCAACATATAGGCAACAAGCGATTTCTCCAGTACTACAAAACTTGTACCATAACTAACTGCCAGAGGAAGCCCCAAACGGAAATAACAATAATAATTTATGTATCCCAGGGCAAAAAAAAAGCTGCGCATCGTTAGGATTTGTTTTTTCTTCCACATATTTAATTGAACAAAGAGTTTAGTAACACTTTGTAGATGCCCAGAGTTACGCAATGAAACAATATCGAATATTTAATATCTGCATACATATGCACGTTTAAGGAATGCATTGGCATTTTTAGCTCGCCGAATAAATGCTTCTCCTCGCACATTCCGATGCATAAAATATCCGGCTTTGTGTAATGATTGCTACACTTTTATTCGAGACCTAACGTTATTTGCAAGCATTTCGAACAAATAAAGTAGGTATTTAAATAAATTCATCATATAGTCAGCATTTAGTCGGTATCGACATCAATTATTCCATATTATCACTGCTGTTTGCTTCTATTTTGCTACCCATAGCTTTTGTTTCGCTCCGTTTTGTTCTATGCAACAACACTTATTTACGCACATAAAAGTTTTAGATACAAACAAAAAGGCTTCTCCTCGTTTTCGTATCCATCCATCCACCTTATGGAATCGACTTGCTGCAGCATTAGCCCTCAATGGTGACCATATCAGATAATATACCTATATATACATGTGTCTCAACAGCAACCGCCTCCACTGCCCCAACCTTTCTTAAAAAAGTGTGTATATGTATTCCAAGTTTATTTTTAAACATCCACTTTTTCACTTTATTTTTCGCACTAACCTTTCCTCATTAAAAAATTTACTGCGATTTATCCTCGCTGTACAATCATCCACGTTTTTCAAAGTTCTTGTGCACAAATAACAAGTATTTGTAAATTTAGCAACTAACACTTAAAAGAATTCTACAATTTTCTATTCAAATGTAATAATAAGAATTTAACGCGAGAACAAAATGTACGCCACACGAAATACCCGAACACTTTTTTAATTCTGCTCTGGTATCAGCATCAAACGTCTTCCACTCAGAGTTGTATTGGCTGGAGTTGCCATATCAAACAATAATAAACACAAAATTTTATATTCTGTTGAGTGCATACCAAGTATTTTGAATTATTTAATTTGAGAATAAACTCATTTGTAAGTAATTTAGTCTCAATTACGGAAAAAATGTTGTCGGTCCTCATTTCTATGGAGAATTAACTGTTAAAACAAACAGAAAGGGTAAATGAAAACAAAATGGCCTATAATCCATGAATTGCATGTCATGGCAACATAGCAGTAGAATACATTTTTTTATCATTTTATCTTTTCTCGAAATTCTCAAACTCAGTCCACTTCTCACTTTGTTATTTGCTTGGTTCCAACTAAGTTTCCCAAATTTCTGCCGCATCTACAACCAAGTATGTGAACTGGTGGCTTCATAATGGAACACGAAAGGCTTAATTCTGGTTCTCCCTATTGAAGTGATTCAAGTTCATTAATTTATTACTGTGTAGATCAGAATTTGGTGTTTTCCCCAAGATATAAATTTTCAAATAACCTAAATTGTATCTACAATTTGCCACCGAAAACATATATGTATATGATATATATACTGCCACCGAAAACATTTTATAGATGTACAATTTTTTAAAGGAAATACAATCATACTCCGACATGAGCGCCTATTTAGTGCTATTTTTGTACGTTGTCCGCGCATCACTACGAAACGACAACACCAAATGACGTAAAATTTTTATACATTCATATTTTCACCCAATGAAGGTTATAGGCATGTTTTGATGGAACTCCCTTCCCACAGCCCCCAGGCCACGCCACCACTCTCATTCGTCACTAATAATCAAATATTTGCTTAAATTTAATCTAAAAAATCTTAGTTTTTCCTATTTTCCACTATTTATAGCACACTCTGGACTTTATAATCCGCAATAGCTGTTCAACTATGACCCAAATGCTAAGTTTGAAAACGGGTTGAGATAGAGAATTAATCAAAATAATTTTGCTTGATATTTTTCTGATTGGTTGTTTTGATTTTATTCAACGAGGCATAGCAACGGATGCCGGCTATTGTAATATTATGGTTATTAATAAAAAAGAATTTTCTATAAAATTATTGTTTGTAATTCTTTTATATACATATCCTAAATCCCTCAAAACTACTCTTACGCGAGCGGGGCCGCGGGTTAAAGCTAGTTTGGAATAAAAGTTTCGCCAGCGGCACTCATAAATTTTACGATAAAACAACATTTTCATAAGTGCTATGAATTATGAAACCTAAGGTAAATGATTGCTGATTTGACGATTGCTGTATACACTACTCTTCAACTGTATTTCAGTACAAACTGCAAATGCGGTCGTAAAAAACCTAATTTTTAAACTTTTCCTGAGGGTTCTATAGGGATCCTAGAAGGTTGGGACTTTCCCAGTTATAATGGTGTGACCTTGGTCTTCCTAATGGGCGTGCTGGGTGGTACCAGGCTCCCTCCCCCTCCGCCTTCATTCAAATATATCATAGTAGTAATGGAAAGTTTAGCCGAAGAGTGCAAAAAATTATTGGCTCATTTTTAACCTTTTTTATATTTCTTGGCTGGAATTTACAATAATGTCTATTGGGCAATTTTCGCCAACTATGTTATTTTTTTGATCGCGGCCGAAGGCCGCCCACGCGAAAAAGAGTTCTACGCAATAATACTATGGATTGCGTAGCCGGAGTTGGACTGTTGAGGGTTATTTTTTTGAAAGGAAGCAATACAATACACTTATAAACCGTAATTTTTGGCTTTTAATTACTTTATTACTTTTGGTGATTTGCTTAATATCATTGTTTTTAAGTTTCGATGAAACATATTTCTCAATTTTGAATGACAACAAAAAATACTGCAGTTTTACAATGAACCTTCCACTGAACATCCTTGCATACAAACTTCGTTTTTATTTCAGGTGTATGGCAACACCAACTTTTCGCTAAATTACAGAACTTTAACATTAAATTACTTTAAAAACTATAAGCCTCCAGCAGGTGCGGTTTTCAGTTTTAAGATGGGGCTATACCCCTCTATACCCCCCTTTTAACCTTATTTTTCAAAGCGATAGTTATTAAACTAAATATTTCCCTATTTCTTCACTACTGCTACTGTTATTACTTCTATACACCTATATCAGCTGTTTGTGGTTAAGCCATAAACTTGAATGGGATATTTAGCCGTATAACGGCAACACTGTCACTGTCAACTCACCTACGCTTTTAATTGCACCTCCTTTCTGTTATTCCTTTTTTTACTCGTTTATCTTGAACTTATCGTTTCGCTGCGAAATCTTGTTTGTGATTCTGCGTCGACCGGGCCTTCGACAATAGAAATTTTTTCCAAGGCCCTTGCTTAACACACGCGGTGAAAGCGCAACACGTTGATAACTGATTTGGCCTTTAATGCATTTGAAAGATCCGACTATCACAATTGATGCACCCAATCACACCCACATGTATTTTATTTGATTTTTGAGCACACAAGAACACACAAGAACACACGAAAACAAAATATGAAATTTAACAACTATTTTACGCACTTAAAAAATATTTGTCACTGCACTTCGCAATTCGCAACATAGGTAAAGATAAGATGCGAAACCAGTGTTGCCAACGCCAACAAATCTGAATCGCTAGGGCCAATATAAAAAGTCGCTAACTCCATCAGGGGCGGATCCTAAATTTCATTCTGAGAGGTGCCCAAGAGGCCAGCTGCGGACTTAAAATTTTTAGTAAATAATAATTAAAGCAGTGTTACCAACTCTACTGAAATTTGAGATCAACGGAAGTTAGTTTCAATCTCCTGAAATACTGTTTTTTTTTATTATTATTCGATAAATCTTCCAACGCTTTGTTAATTTGTGTCTGAAAAACGTTTGTGTCTTTAAAATATCATTGGAAAGCATGAGTGATTCAAGAAATGTTGAAAAAGTTATTTACGAAGTTGATCCAGTACTGGATTCAAATGGAAATTTGAAAATTTATAAAATTAATAATATCAACTATTACGCTTTTATTATTAATTAAAGTCTTGAACTGGATTTATAAAACATATTTAAGCATAGTAAAGAAAAAGTGGCATAAAAAAGCTACGTTTTAAGGGGGAACATCACTGTCAGCCCAAGAAATGAGTGATTTTTTTAGGGTGAAAATGAAGGAAGTTGTGGATCGGATTTTTTTTTATTTTATTAAGTGTCCATTAAAGGCTGTCATCCTAAATTTTTATGGAAAAATATTAATTTATAAAACACATTATAAACAATCTCGTGGAGCATTTCCTCCTCCATGGTCGCATCGATTACTCAAAAACGGATCATCTGGAATTAAAAATTGAAATTGCTTGTTAATTTGTATAAATGTAGTTATCGTTGAACGTACAGAATTTCGAAAATTTTCATTTGAAAAAAAAAATGGCGACGGATTGCGTTATTTTATCTATAGTCAGTAAATTGTTACTCTAGAGCAGTGATTCCCAAAGTGGTCTATATCGACCCCTGGGGGTCTATGACAACCTGTAAGGGGTCTGCGTCAGCGAAAAAAAAATTTGGGGTCCATGAAATGAAAATGAGGGTCCACGATAGTGGATCTCAACACATACACTGATAGTACCTATTTACTTACATCATACTATCTTATAATATCAAAATACCTATATATACATTATTTATAAAAGTACCTATGAAAAAAAAAATTTATTATATATAATGTAATAAATGGCGTTGGCAATATTTGAATGATTTACCTGATAATGCAGCATTATTATTGGCATATGTTCGTTTTGTTATAAATCAAGAAATCCCCGAAGAACTACTCTTCGAAAGAACTTTGAAAACCGACACTAAAGGGGAATCAATATTTCATATTTTGAAGGATTACTTCATTGAAAAAGCAATTCCTTTATCAAATATAATATCAGTAGCTACAGATGGAGTACCTGCCATGGTTGGACGTTATCGTGGATTTATAAGCTATTTAAAACAAAATGTTCCATCGACAACATTTAGTTGCTAAAAATTTGAGTGTTAGATAGCATGAATCACTTTATTTAGTCATTGATGCAGTAAATCGAATCCGAAGCAACGCGTTGAATACGCGGTTATTCGCGCAGTTGTGTGAAGAAAATGAAGAACACTTTCATCAATTACTCCTTCACACTGAAGTAGGCTGGCTGTTGAAAGGCTTATGTTTGACAAGATTTTTTGCACTTTTTGAGACTATTTTAGAATTTCTGGATACTAAAGATAAAAATTTGAAAGAAAATTTAACGAAGAGGAAAACACACATCGCCTATTTAACAGATTTGTTTAAAAAATTTAATATGGTATAATTTGCAATTACAAGGTGAGAGTTTAAATTTGATTAAAACAAAGTGCATCTTATCAGCGTTTCTTGGCAGAGTTAAACTAATGAAGCAAAATATTGGACGGGGCGAATTTTCTCAGTTCCCCAATTTGTCACAAACAAGCTGCCAGGAAGACGACGTTTCAACTTACGTTCAACATTTGAATGCCCTCTATTCAGATTTTGAATCTAGGTTTGAGGATATTTTGACTATGGTAATACCACCGTGGATAATTAATCCATATGGTGACTTAGAAGAAACGAATGTCATAATACAAGCGGAACGGACTGAACTAAGTACAAACGAAGAACTTAAGGTTAAGTTTAAAAACGGATATCAGCAATTCTGGCTGCAAAACAACATACCCGTTACTTATCCCGTATTATGGAATATAGCGAGGAAGTTTTTAATTTCCTTTCCATCGTTATACCTAGTGGAACGAAAAAAAGAACAGACACGACATCATTAATCCTTACAAAATTGACGCCAAATGTTGATAATTTATTATTAAAGCATCAGGTTCATCCTTCTCACTAAAAATATTGACTTATTGCTTATGTTATTTTATTTATAGTTTATTTTCTGTTACATATATTTTACATAACAGATACGAAATTTTATTTTGAGTAGTTTTAATTTAAATTCAATTAATATTCAAATAATAAATGTATAAATTAACATCTGTTTTTACTTTAAGTTTTTAACACTAAACTTCACTACAGTTAGAAATTTACAGGAAGTCAATATCAGGTAAGTAGGGGGTCTACCCAAGGCGGATAAATATGGCAAGGGGTCTACGACACAAAAAAGTTTGGAGAACTCTGCTCTAGAGTATGGAAGGCAAAGGGCATTCACGGGTAATCAAGTTGACAGAAAAGTATCTATTGTCTAAAACGGTTTTGATTTGCTCTCCAAAAGTCGCCAGATAAGTCGCTTAATCATTTTTGCCGCCAAAACTTTTTTTGTCGCAAAGACTAATGCTGAAAACAGTGAACACCTTAAACGCAATCTCCTGTCAACTGTTACGATCAAACTAATGAGAACCCCAAGTAAATGAAAAATTCCTTCCTTCCGTAACGTAGATTTTATCTGAGGATTTTTAAAAAATCCCGTAATCCCCTTTCAGCTGATTGCTCTCTCACCACACAGTGTTGCCGAAATCATTTACAAAATAAACTAAGAAAAATTATAATTTTTATTAAAATAACTTAAAAGTACTGTTGAATAATTTTAATTATAGGTAAATAAACTATTTGCATTTGTTGGTTTTTGGCTTTGGTTTATTAAACAATGAAAAATTGTAACTGATAACGCGTATGTGTGAAAAAGTGTGTAAGCAAAAATATTATGGGCAACATTGTGTAGATACAACTAAACACATACAAACACAAACCAATGTATTGTGTAAATATGTGATTAAAAGAACGCAGTTGTTCTCGGGGGTGAGCTTTTGTGCACGGTAAGGGACTGCGTACGGTGTTCACTGTTTTCAGCATCAAGCAAAGTCGTCAATTCTAGCGACAAAGTCGCTAAATTGGCAACACTGTGCGAAGCTCTTTAATTTTGAGCGAGAGCGCGCCCATGAGCTTGTTTCAAAACTTAGCAGCATTCACACATTATGGGATTTTGAACAGCTGATAGGCGAAATGGCGGGCTGCCAGAAAAAAGGCGCAGAAAATAACTGACAAAAACAGTTCGTTTTTGCTTAATGGAAAAATGACGCGATTTAATATTTATAATTATGTGTCTTAAAATTAATTTAATTGAAACATAATAATTTGAATTGAAGTGAGTTTGTAGAATCCAAAGCTACGTTTTACTCGTACATACATGTAATTTAATTGAAAACTGTGTGTTGGTTTATGTCTGTAAATTTGTATATATATTGAATTTGAGTTTGAAATATTTTGCAAACATACTTGACTATTTTTAGGTAATAAAAAAAAAAAGGTTATGTTTTAGCTTTATTCTTATATTAAAAAATTTCAATATTTTATGTATTTATTTATACATTTTCGAGTTCATTACTTTATTATTATTATATAGCATTTGTATTTCAATTTTGAATAATTCCATTTAAATATTTTTGACCAGGGTGGACCATGTAAAATTTGCTTTTTGAATTGGCTATAAAAAAAAAACTAATCAACATTTTTTCAAACTGTTTTTTTTATTTTGAAGATTGAACATTGTCATTTATGAATGAAAAATAATATCGTTCAAATGACTGCCACGACTGGCTTTCCAGTAGGCCATTCGCTCAACCCAATTTTTAAGCACATTTTCGATTGTTTGGGCTCCAATTTCATGAATGGCAACTTCGATTTTGTGTTTTAAAGCTTCAATCGTCTCTGGATGGTTCGCATAGCATTTGTCCTTAACGGCTCCGAACTCGTTGAGCATGTTACGGTAACGCTCGCCATTTACTGTAACCGCGGCTCCTCGCTCATTTTCGAAAAAAATGGCCCGATGATGCCGCCAGACCAAAAACCGCACCAAACAGTGACTCGTTGTGGATGCATTTGCTTCTCTACAGTAACGTCTGGATTTTCTGAGCCCCAAATCCGACAATTTAGCTTATTGACGTAGCCACCGATGTGAAAATCAGAAAAGAAGAAGAAGACTCACCCCTTTGGAAATAGGTTTTCAATATTTCCTAATTTTGTTCAAGCGTATAGCGTCCCATTTCGTAAATATCAAACCTTTAAGTAAATTATGAACACATTTGACATGTCATTCGTGTTACCATTCTCAAAAAAATAGGTGGTTCTAAAAGCAAACGCTATTTGGGCCACCTTGTATTAGAAGGTGTCCACAATAATTTAGACCGGTGATTAATTATTTAATAAATTTTATTATATACATAAATTCAAGGTTAAAATTAAGATAAAAATACAAAATTACTTCTAATAAACACTTTTTGTCTAACAACATCTAAATACCAATATACATACAAAAATAAAATCTGTGCCATATCTATTCCAACGATATCAAGGGGGCTAGCCGTTGTGTACAAATTGAATTTTTATTCTTCATATGCGCTTTGTCCAACTTAATCATATATCTCAACCCTGAGATGTATGCATAGTACCGCTGAAAAAGAAAATTTATTTAATGATTTAATTTAGTTAATAATTTTTTTTTATTTCATCAACATCCTATGATATGTACATAAAATTAATTCAGTTATTATTTTAAGTACAATACCTCTTTCACAGTCCAAAACATTGTACTGGCTGTACGCCAATGATTGATGTACCATTGGAATTGAATGAGCATGTAGACTCCTCTCCCGATCCCAATGCTTCTAGAAGGCCGAGTGCTTGCCAATCGTTGCTATCAAAACCGGTTGATACGCTACTGATATAGTACGTAATTGTTTGAGGCAGTTGTCGCACGTAAGCAAGTCGTAAGTTAAAGAAAATATGTACGTATTGATCAATGGTCGAAAATTGTCAGTCAGTTGCAGTTGGAATCGAGAAGGCAGGAGGGTAGATAAAGAAATTTACAACTTAGGTTATTCAAATATCTCTTGTATTGCATTATAAATATATAATATATAATTAGGTAGTTCACTGGTAGTGCCAGTTGCCATTATATTGCGACAGTTATAAAGTGAAAGGTATGCAAGCGCTATTCCTGCGATTTGGTGTTTTGAATGTCAGCGCGATTTTGATGTTTTGATTCTGATTGAAATTTCACATTCAAACCACCAAATTGCAAAATTAAATACAAGCAAATTTTGTTTTTGCACTACTGCTAGCACCTTGTATGGATTCACTTTGTTGTGTGTTATAACAAATAATCGAGTTTATTTCTGTGTTCAAGCTCATTCTTAAACATTGTACAAAATTTTAAGTAAAAGCACTCTTCTTCTTCCTATTTTTTTTATAGGCACCTAGCGCTATTCTGACAGGCAGTCAAGTGTGTGATGGTGTAAGTAATGGGTGATTTTTTAGCGCTATTATCTTTTTAAACAGTTGTTTTAAACAGCTGACGCACGTTTCGTGTTTTGTTTCACTGTCAAACATCTTCAGTTTGGTCTATAATTTACCCATGAATCGTCTTACAAACGAACAACGCTTGCGTGTTCTGTTAAGAAAATTTAAGATCCACTTTTTTATCGAAAAATTGTGTTCAATGACGAAGCTCATTTTTGGATCAATGGGTACGTAAATAAGCAAAATTGTCGATTTTGGAGTGAAGATCAGCCAGAAGAATTGCAAGAGCTACCAACGTATCCAGAAAAGGACACAGTTTGGTGCGGTTTATGCGCTGGAGGTATCATTGGACCGTACTTCTGCAAAGATGCTGCGAATCGTAACGTAACATTTTATTTCATGTTGGGGACCTGTCAATTGGCCACCCAGATCGTGCGATATAACGCCTTTAGATTATTTTTTGTGGGGCCATGTTAAAGCTCATGTCTATTCGGACAAGCCTGCTTCAATTAACGTATTGGAAGACAACATTAAAGCATTTACATATATGTGAGATACCGGCCGAAACATTGGAAAGAGTATGCCAACATTGGACTAAGCGGATGGACCATTTGAAGCACAGTCGCGGTCAACATTTGCATGAAATACTCTTCAAACATTAAATTATATGGACTGTACTATCGATTTAAACATAAATTTCATGAATTTTTTTGAATTTTACGTGTGTTTTTTGAAAAACTTTCCTATAGCTCTTAAAACATCACTCTTTACTTGGTCTTTTTGCTTGATCGTACTGTCGGGTTTGCTGTGACAAATTGGAATTTTTATGGTAACATTAAAAACAATAGAATATCAATAAAAAATATATACAAAAAAAACTCTTTGGCTTGGAAAATTTTATTTATTGTTAAAATTGTGTAATTTAGCGAAAAATTTGTGTTGCCAAACACCTCAAATAAAAACGAAGTTGTTGGAACGTTCTTTTTAAATCTGCAGTATTTTTGCTTGATTTTAGAATTTAGAAACATTTTTCAAAATATTAACAATGTTTTTTTTTATGGAAAAAAGCGCCGCAGGAGAAAATTTGCAACAATGTGAAAAAATGGAATATTTGAAAAGAACTGCACTTAAAAAAAATAGCCCTTATCAGTCCAACTCCAACTATGCCACTTACAGTATTTTTGCGTAGAACTACTGTCCGCATTAAAACCATTAAGGTAGCTAGGTAGGTAGGGTGGCTGTCGCAACAACACACTTAGACCTTTCGTAGGCCCATTGTGATACCACTGGAGCTTATCCTTACCCTATGGGTTCCTCTTCAAACCATCCGGTAGCTTTAATAAACGAGCAAAGCTTCATTAGTTTTAGATGCGCTATGCCCGCTACATCATTTAAAAATGCCGTATCAAAAGTGCGGAGCCTCTTTATAGCTAAGCTTTCACACTCACATAAAATGTGTCTGACTGTTTCCTCTTCTTCTGTATTAAGACAGCTTCTACAGAAATCGCAGTACGGGAGTCCTAACCTTCTAGCGTGGCTGCCTATTAAACATTTACCTTGTTGATGGTTTCCCTATCTATAAGTGGTTTACAAGTGGTTATAGGCATGGGGGCTATCAGGGTCTTATCCACTTGGAAGTAGAGCGTTGTACCGGTTCGAGCAAGTTAATCCGCCTTGCATTTCCCTGCTATATTCCTATGGCGTGGCACCCAAATAAGGTGTATTTTGTACATAAAATAAAAAATAAAATACTCTATGACTGTTTTTGAGGAGTTTAGTAGCCAAAGACGTGCAAAAATTTTCATTAAAGCTTTCGAATACGCAAAATATAAACTAAACTAGAAATGTTATTTAAATTACACTAAATAAATTGAAAGTAAACTGTCAACAAATGTAAAAACAGAGCTGCCAATTTTTGTTTTTTTTTCTTTGTAAATGAATCTCGTTCGAATTTCGAATTACCAGACTTTCGATTACAGAGTCGCATTTAGCTGAATGTTCTTATAAAAATTTAAATTTTAACTTAAAAAAATGGAGCGTTAAGGCCATTCGCGTGGTCTCGTCAACGTATCGAAGCGAATTAGCGAAGCGAAACGAAATTGTCAAAATATAAAGCATAGAAATGTCGTGTGATGAAGATGAAGTTATGTATTTTCCTCAGCTAACTTCTTCACAGAAGGAAAATAAATGAAGCATAGAAATGTAAACGGGCGGTTTTTTATTGCCATCAAGGAGTTAAGAAGAGATTCTTCTAAATTTCAGAAACCTACCATTCAAAAACAAAATGAAGGGTGGTTAAATTTCAAGGGCCGATGTTGAATGTGAACCACACCTAAACGTCAACGACACCGTTGCACTTCTTTCTTTGAGGTTATTTCAAAAAAAGGTGTACGTCGATAAGCCAGCAACAATTCAAGAGCTAAAGGATGAGATAATTCGGCACATTAACGGCATAGAACATCAATTATGCCTCAGCGTCATCGAAAATTTTGACCATCGCGGATGGAGGTGTGCCGCCCATTTGGCCGATATTTTGTTCCATACGTAATTGAGCTATACCAATATTATCATAATAAAGAGAAATGACAATAACTTCTTTAAAAACTTGTATTTTATTCAAAATCAAAACCGGCCCATGAAACTTAACCACTCTTTACTACTTAGTCATGCCATAAGTTCTGTTACAAGTTAAGGCCGTTTTAGAAATAAAATTATAGTATTATTTTTAATGAAGTTAGTTTTATTTAATCATACAAATGTTAAAAAACAAAATTTTAATTTCCATTCGAAATGGTCACCATTTCCTTTTTACACAAGACTTCAAATGATTAGGCCCTTCAGGTATTGCAGCACGCACGGTTTCTATGGATATTGACGTCACTGCTAGTACCAAAGATTGTTTGAGACTCTCCAAATTTCTGTAAGGTCTTCTACAGGGCATGTTCTCCAATTGTGACCACAAATTTTAGTCCAATGGATTCAGATCTGGACATCCAGGCGGTCAATCTTGTTTTTTAGCCACTGCTGGGTAGTTTTTGCCTCATGAGCTGGAGCGGAATCTTGCTGGAAGATCCAACGCTCTCCATTCAAGAGAGTACTGCTCAACTGTTTCACCACGACTTCTAAGACATACTCCGGGTACACTTCTGCCTCGCTATTAACCCGTCTTTTACAGAAATTAAGAGATGCAACGTCTTTACATGACCGTTGAAGCTGCTTGCATCTGTTGAGTCTAATTTTCTTCAAGCGCGTTGTCAAAAGACGACCAGTTCGGCTTTCATATGGAGATCATCTCCAATTCCTCTTGACATGAATCTGGTCTATACATTCATTACACTGGATATGATTTTCTGGTTTCTAAGGGAATTCTTTCTCGAATGGCTTTTATGGCTGCACTGGTTCGAACAACGCGAGGACGACCACCAGCTTTTTGTTTTTTTTTCTGTGTGTCACTTGAGTTTGGGAAAAACGATTGATCGGGCGGTTAATAAACATTCTCGAAACATTAAGTTTTTTCAGCAATTGGTAAATCTCACTTGCGCTTTTGCCCCACTTATGAAATCCAATAACTGCAATGCGATTTTCCTTATAGTTCCAGGGGCCGTTAAGTTCTTGACCATACTTGTGATTTAGGTTTCATGAATAACGAAAGTGAACGTCAGCTGCCGCACCCGCGGTGGGTGTGATTGTGAGAGGGTACGAAACGCGCCGAAAAAAATTTCTACCAACTCATTTTATACCGGCTGACATTTTTTTCATGTATTGACATTTAGTAGAATAAAAAAAAAAATAGTCAGCTGCGAGGTAGAGGAGGGAAAATACGTCAGCTGAACTTGTAAAAAAAATTGAAAAGTAAAACTACTTTATGCCGATTGATATTTTCTTACATAATTTTGGACACATATGAAAATATAATAATGATGGTCAGCTGCGTTTATAGCGGTGGGAAGACCGTCAGCCGAAGCATTGAAAATTCCGCGCGTCGCCGAGGTGTATGAACGCAATGATCCATTCTTGCTTCGGCTGACGGTCTTCCCACTACCCTTGTTGTAACAGCTGACGGTTGGTTTCGTCATCCATTGGAAGGCGTCTGCCTTCAGTATTAAAATCAGTCGGCATGAAATGATGAGGTCCCGCTCCATTGTTAACAAGCGAAATTTGCCACGAAACTGAGTATAATTCATGCGTAGACAATGCATATGAACAAAAGCGAAAATAACGGAACTTTTTAAACTGAACTTTAATTTAATATCGTCCCGGTGAATATTTTCAAAGTTACACGCAAATTTGAAAAGGCGTTTCAGAGTGCTTGAAAGTGATTTTCAAACTTTAAACTCGTTTTTCTCAAAATGGTGTTTTCAAAGTTGGTGACCAACATTACTCGAAAACGACTAAACCGCTTAGTCTAAAATTTTAACATGAGCTTCTAAAATATATTTTTAGTAATAATATATAAATATAATTAAATTTCTTTTTATTAACAATTTAAGGCCGAAATTTTGGTCAAAAATCGATTTTTTGTGAGAAACCGCCATTTTGTCAAAAAAAAAAAAATATTTTGCTTCTTCCTTCGATTAAGGGGGGAGCCTGCTGTAGAGGCTTCAAAAAATTGATTTTTTTTGCATAAATGTCTTCCCAAACTATCCAAAAATGTGCCCTCAAAATTTCAGAAGCAAATTCAAAATATTTTCGGAGTTACAGAAGAAATTGTGAGCAAGCGTCGAGCAGGTATACGAACGGCCGGTTTCTCGGTTTTTTATTTTTACGATTTTTCCTAATTGGCGGGAAACATAGGGAAAAATTTAAACGTCCTATCGAAACGAGATAACATTGATTGTATTCGGAATTAAATTCTCTTCTAGTTGAACCTAAAAAACCTTAAGAAAGTTATTAATAACCAACTTTTTAAACAATCTAAAGTGAATTTGTTTTTCCAAAAAAATGAATTTTTTTTAATTAGCGAAAAATTGTTGAATTTCTCACTTTTTTTTTTAATTTTCTCGGTTTAACTAGAAGCTATACTGTACTAAAATAAAATTTTTTTTTGGGTTTTGGGTTTCTGATGAAAATTGCGACCTGCATCTTTCCCGCCGCACGACACATGCACACTCGAGGCGCCTCGGCAAAATTCTCGTACCAGGCATAATATGACATATATTTTAATGAAAAAATTTGAGAAGACTGTTGAAATATACAGCTATGGTCAAACGTTTAGCGCACTTAAAAAGAGTTCAATATAATGCTCGATTAAATGATATGAAACCAAATTAAATCCAGTTTTTTTAACTAAATATATTTACAACTTTATTATAAGACAAAATAACTTAAAGTAGACAGTTTTCCCTAGTAAAGATATGACAAAATAGAAGTAATTCTTATTTGGTCATAGTGCGATTTGGACAAAGACTTAGCGCAGTTTTGATTTCTGTAAAAAATATGAAATATTTGTAAGGATTGAGAAAAGATTGTTGACTATTATTATTTACCATATCAATATTTGGTAGAATAGCCGTTATTCTGTATAACTGCTTCACACCTGCGTGGTAAACTCTCTATAAACTTTTAGCACCTGTCCAAAGGAATAGGGTTCCATGCTTCCTGTACACCTTCCCAAAGTTCATCGATATTTTTCAATTTTTTTGTCCAACCATCGTCTTCACATCATTCCACAAGTTTTCGATTGGATTTAAATCCGGACTTTGTGCTGGCCAATCGAGCTGGGTAATATTTTCCTGCGAAAGTCAGTTTTTGACCACTCCCGCAGTATGTTTGGGATCGTTGTCGTGCATAAATATCCAATTTACTGGCATAAACTCGAAAGAATATGGCTCCATATTATTTCTAAGTATATTCAGACACATATGCTTATCCATATTTCCTTCTATCTTGACCAGGGGCCCAACCCCGCGCCACGAAAAAGACCCCCAAACTTTTAAATTCCCACCGCCATGCTTCACCGTCTTTTTTGTGCACCGTGGATTGGTTTCCTGATTTTTTTCACGATGTACATACGTTTTTCCATCAGGACCGATGCGGTTTATTTTAGTTTCATCCGTAAAAAGTACTCGTTTCCAAAACTCTGTCTTTTCGAAGAGGTGCCTACGCGGGAATGATAAACGCGCTTTAATATTCTTTTTTGATAGGAGCGGTTTTTTCTGCTTATGCGACCAAATATTTTATTTTCATTCAGACGCCTTCGCACGAGCTTACTGGACACAACTAAGCGTAATTCTGCCCTTACTTCAGCCGCTATCGTTCGTGAAGACATAAAAGGATCCGATCGACTTTTCCTTACAATTATTTGATCCTCATCCTTTTTTGTTTTAATAAATTAGCATCTTTCTTGAACAATGCACTATTCTGGAAATCTTCACTTGATTGGTCCCCATTTGGTAAAGGTTCCATATTACTTTTCTTTGTTCAACTGAACAACACTTTCCTCTAGCCATTTTAGCAAAAATTTAAATAATAGTCGTTATTAATTAAATATTCACCACAAAAAATAGTTATTTGCCGAACCGATCGCATGTAAGAGAAAAACACGTGTAAGTGCGCTAAATAGTTGTCCAACGTAATTGAGACAGAACTCAAGAAAAAATAAGCAATAACAAATACGAAAGAATTATAACGGTTATTTTTTGGGCATTTGAAGAGAGACAAAAATAACTCTTATCATGCTGAAAACAAAATTAGGAAAATTTGCAGTCTCTTAGAAGTAACTGCATTATTTATCAGTATAATATAAAGTGCGCTAAATGTCTGACCATAGCTGTATAGCAATAAAACCTGAGAGCTTCGTTTCAATCGAATATTTCTTTCCTTCTCAAAAAAATTCACGAAAAAATCGATTTTTTGAAACCTATAAAGCAGGCTCCCCCCTGTTTGGTTTTTTTAATTTCAGAGGTTCCAGTTCAGAGGTATAGTGGTCACCGCAAAACGTCTTTTTTGGGAGGAGCGCCCGGAGATCAGCTGTAGCTCCTTTGCAAATAAATATTTTTACTAATACTAAGTCTTAAAATACAGTTAAAAGATAACATAAAATATGTACAAATCTTTAGATCAATAAATGTAAAAGTTATCTCAGAAAAAATTGTGAAAAATTCGCAACCATGTCAACTAAAAGAGCGTTTTGGACTCAGGCGATCTCAGCTGTGGGCATTTTTCGACAACCAGCTTACAGTGTTTTCACTTATGGATCTGTACAATGTATGCGGTTCCCCATTTAAACACAAATGTACGATATCGAAGCGTGTATACAATTTGTCGCATACGCTGCGATTACGCTACAAGTCGTGTGTGAAAGCCTAAGGCTGAGCTTGAACACAGTATGAAGTACTCTATGGGCAACTTCTTCACCCAATAATTGTTTTATTATATTAAATGTGATATCCAAAAAAAAAAAAAAGAATAAGTTTAAGGTCTCTTCATTATGTATTTTGGAAAAAAAAGTAATGCTAAGTTCATTAGTCAAGTCAATACATTAAAAAGTATACATAAAACTCACATTTGCTGACCAGATGGAGGCTGAGGAGCAATTTGCACTTTTAATATGCTGGAAACATAATCGCGACGTCCTATTAATGAAATGAATAATTTTTAAAATTATTTCGAAAAAAGAAAACTAAAAACACATTACCGATTTGTTGTGTGTAGAAACTGCCGAACGCAGCATCACGCTGCAACATTTTTGGATACACAATCTTCAACACATCCAAATCCCGTATACGATCAGCCAGCGATCGTGTGTGCAGGTCATTGCTAGTCCATGGTGCTAATATCATTATATTGCCACAGTCATCACGAAAAGCTATCGTTATGCCACCTGAAGCACACACACATTTACAAAAAATTTTCGTTTAATTTCCCATCGCATTATGCCAACTTACCCAATTCACTATCCGAGAATCGTAGCAAGAATGTACCATTTTCTTGGTATGGTAGTATTTGCTCCATAGTTTTACGTTTGTTTATAAATCCAACGATAAGCCCATCCACCCACATCTGCTTTAAATGATCCTTTGTTAACTTCATTATAGCATAGAACCACTCCCAGAAAGTAAAACCACGGTCCGGTAACTTATCACGACAGAATTGCGAGTAGCTGATATACTCATTTACCTGACCGGCATCATTGAATAGCAGTTTTTCGCCTTTAAAATTATATTTTTATTCATCTATGTTAATTACCTAAACTGCAGCAGTGATTAACTTACGTAGAAATTCGAAATTTTCCGCAGTTAAATGACGGCCGGTAGAGAAAGCGAACTTCATATTTAACGCTTCCAATAGTTTTGTATAGTGCACTTTATCGGGCACCTTGAAAGGTTCTCGCTCTATTACAGAGAACGCATTATCCCAAGTGATCGTGGCCAGCGACTGTGGCTCTTGACTGCCATGCACCACTACTACCAAGGGTAGAGTAAGGGTCCAGCACTAAAGAGAAGAAAAAAATGAAGATAAAGTGAGATAAATTATTTCATTTACAAATACAGAGATTTCTCATTTTCTCATTTAGCTTACCGTAATCTCATATTCCTTATACACTGTTGTTGTGTAAAAGAGTAAAGTGCATTTTTCGTCCATAACGATTTCCGGTCCCCTCCTTTCAGAGCGCTGAATTAGTTTTATAACAAGATTTCTGTAAGATAACACAGATAAATTAGTTGAATATTTAATTTAAAGAAATAAATAAAGGGTTTTCCAATAACAGCTGTTATCTAACGCTATCGAGAGATGATTAAAGATTTTTTATAGCCGGAACTGGATGGTATTGATCAGGACAACGTTTATTTTCAACAAGACGGCGCTACGTGCTACACAAGCAACGAAACCATTGATCTTTTACGGGAAACGTTTCAGGACCATTTTATCTCTCGAAGAGGTGATCACAATTGGCCACCGAGATCTTGTGATTTAACGCCTTGTGACTTTGGGACCACGTGAAAGTGAGGGTCTACGCCAACAGAACAGGGTCGATTCAAGACCTTAAAGATGGAATTCATGAGGCTATCGTGGACATAGGGCAGCCACTTTGCAATTCGGCTATCGAAAATTTCATGTGTTCATTTCGTGGTCGTTTGTCTGATGTTTATTTTATTTATTTCTAAAAGCTTACATGATAATAAAATTATAAGTAAACTAAACAAACGCAGCGCTAGCAGCAGAGGCTTTCGGTTGGCTGGTGATGTATGTTGGATCAGATACGACGGAGTAGGTCGGTGTCCTTCAGAAATTTGTAAATTGTTTTAATGTTTTCTTCAGTGGCTTCTTTTAGAAGTAGAAGAGGATCTGTGTTGCTGAAGTGGTGATGCCTTCGAGAAGCAAGTTCAGGGCAAGATACCAGTAGATGATGTACACTGACTGTTGCTTGGCAGAAGGGGCAGGTGTTGGATGTATTACCCTGGAATAGGTGTACGCTAGTAATTATGGTGTGCCCAATACGGAGTTGTGTGTATGGGGTAATGTGGTCGGTGGGTACCGATGATAGATAGGCAGGTTTTGAACGTTTGGGGTTAATGTTGGAATAATGGTGTTTATAATACGACCATTCACGAAGTAACTTAGTTTGCCTCTGTTCATGAATAAGTCGGTGTATGTCGCTAGATAGGATGACTTCTGATGTGACTGTTGGTGTAATGGACATGTATTTGGCAATTGTATCTGTCAGTGTGTTACCCTGGATGCCGGAGTGCCCAGGTATCCAAATAATTTTGATGCTACTCCGATGGATTATTAGTATGTTTTTGATACTGTCGATGATTTTGCTTGATTTTTTGTGGTTTTTGATGGCTTAGAAGCAGGACAAACTGTCGGAGTAAATTATATGTTTACCCTTACTTTTGGCGCAGTATTGAGCGGCTTGTAATATGGCGGTTGCTTCAGCGGTGAAAATAGAGCAGAATGCAAATAGAAGGCCGTACGTGATAACTTCCGGATTTTCCTTTACCACTGCGTAAGAAGTGTGGGAACCATTTGACCCGTCAGTAAAAACCAATTGCCACCCGTTAAATTTGTAGTCTGCGATAGATTCGGCGAACTTGGCCCTGTAAACGGCGTTTGGAGTATTCTCTTCTCGTAAATTAACTAGGTCGTTTTTCTCTGAATATCAAATAACACCTCTTATCGGAAAACCCTTTATATACTTACGTGAAGTTTGCCGAAAAATTACGATTACTGATATCGTACTCCATGGGGCACTCATTGCCTGTCATTTCGCCATTAGATGCAGGAGGTATTTGAAAATTTGGACCACTATTTTGTACTGCAAGTCGTTTAGCTTGAGCCTCTGTAAGAAATTTTGAAAATATTTTTAAGTAATTTTTTATGTTGAGAAAGTGAAGAAAATTGTAATGGAGAATCGTCGAACCAGAATAGAGAAGTTGCTAAGGATGTTGGCACATCGGTTGGCTCATGCCATGCAATCTTATCGGAAATTTTGGGTATGAAGCGTGTGGCAGTGAAGTTTGTTTCAAAATTGCTGAATCTTGACCAAAAACAACGTCGCATGAGCATCGCTCGGTAATTGTTGAATGACGTCTACGATGATCCAGATTTGCTTAAAATGGTCATAACTGGTGACGAATGATAGCTATAAAGTTATGACATACAAACCAAAGCCTAATCTTCCCAATGGAAGAGTCCAGGAGAGTCCCAGCACGCCAAGTACTCGATCAAATGTCAAGGTTTGGTCACTGTTTTCTTCGATTACCATGGCGTAGTGCATCATGAGTTCTTACCACAAGGGCGCACGGTAAATAAGGAGTATTACATTGAAGTTATGCGCCATTTGCATGAAGCAGTATGAAAAAAACGCCCGGAATTGTGGAAAAAAGTGCATGGCTTTTGCTTGTGAGAGATTGTTTGGCAAAAAAGAAAAAAAAACACCATTATCATGCCTCAGTCACCGTATTCAGCAGATTTGGGCACCTGAGACTTTTTCCTGTTCACAAGATTGACGAGACCCCTGAAAGGATGTTCTTTTGCGAGGACTGAAGAGATAAAAACCGAATTGCTGAGAGAGCTCAAGGACATACCAATGATATGCACAGAACTGCTTCGAGAACTCAAAAACAAAAAAGAAAAAAAACGCTTGCACAAGTGTATTATATCTGAAGGGGACTACGTTGAGTTAGCTAAAATAGAAATTGATGAATAAATAAATATGTTTTGAGAAAAATGGAAATTCATCTTATTTTTTGAACACACCTCATAGTTTAACATTAAATCCCGAAATGACCAATAAACACAAATTTGGTGCAAAGTGAACCAAATATTGGGTAGTCGAAAAAGTCTTTTCGTATTTTGTCAATAGATGTCGTTGGAGTCATCTATCTCCAGTGCTACCAATCACATTGTGTCATATCATTTGGTGCTGGAAGGTGACATTTTAAGCTTCATTTAACCAAAAAAAAAATTAAATTCGGAGAAGTTGAAAAAAAGTTATAGCTGTTCAAAAATGAGTGAAAATAATGAAGAAATTCGCTATATTTTGAAATTTTTGTATAAAAAAGGGAAGAATGCCACGCAAGCTACAAATGAAATTTGTGAAGTTTACGGAGACGATGCTGTATCAATTCGTGTAGCACAACAATGGTTCGCGCGCTCTCGTTCTGGAAATTTCGATGTGAAAGATGCACCCCGCTCCGGTCGACCTAGCGTTGAAAAAGTCGATGAAATTATGGAAAAGATTGACCAGGACCGTCACTCACATAAGCTCGATGTCATGGCAGCTAAGGCACTAAACCTTCATCATCAAACGGTTTTGAACCATTTAAAAAAGGCTGGTTACAAAAAGGCTGGGTACCACATGAATTGTCTGTGAAAACTTTAATGGACCAAATTAACATCTGCGATTCTTTGCTGAAACGAAATGAAATCGAACCATTTCTGAAGCGAATGATAACAGGAGACGAAAAGTGGATCAAATACGACAATAATGTGCGAAAAAGATCATGGTGCAAGGGTGGTGAAGCTCAACAAATGGTCGCAAAGCCAGGATTGAGGCCTCGAAAGGATATGCTGTGTGTTTGGTGGGATTGGAAAGGAATTATCCTCTATGAGCTGCTCCAGCCTGCTCGAACGATTGATTCTACACTTTACTGTCAACAACTGATGAGATTGAAGCAAGCAATCGAAAAAAAACGGCCAGAATTGATCAGCAGAAAGGGCGTCGTCTTCCATCAGGACACCGCTAGGCCACACACATATTTGATGACTCGGCAAAAACTGGGAGAGCTTGGCTGGGAAGTTTTGATGCATCCACTATATAGCCCTGACCTTGCACCATCGGACTACCATTTGTTTCGGTCAATGCAGAACTCCCTTAATGGAGTAAAGTTGGCTTCAAGAGAAGCCTGTGAAAATTACTTTTCGCAGTTTTTCGTCGAGAAACCACAAAAGTTTTACACTGATGGAATAATGTCTCTAGAAGAAAAATGGCAAAAGGTGGTCGACCAAAATGGTACATATTTGGTTTAATAAAGTTCATTATAAATATAAAAAAAAATGAGTTGATGTTTGCTTAGAAATACGAAAAGACTTTTTCGACTATCAATATTTGAAATATTTGAGAGGTAAACAATCTTACCTGAAAGTATTTCACACTTTATTTTCGGTTTGCTCCGATGTATATCCAATTTCTCCCCGATTAACCAACGTACAGTGACCGGAAACCTATTGAAAAAATTGCAAATAAATTTAACATCCGTTCCAAAGTTGAAGCTGCTGCATTTTCCACTTACTTTGACGACTTCTTTATCACTTGAGGTGGTTGCTTCTCCACAATGAAGGCCGAAAATATAAGCACATTATGCAGGCCCCGTGCGTGATTTAATATTTCATTGAGCGTTGGCTCATCACCAAAATACAGAAGATTATTGATGAGTGCGATTAATTCGGTGATAAGGTCCATCAACGCTTCTATAAAGTATTGTATCTCGTCTAAATTGTCGGGAAATGGTGCACCATTGGCCGACAATGCTTGTTTGCGTTGCCAAATTTTCAAAGATCTTATCACGTGATTTTGGATTGAACCATATTCGCCGAGAATAGTACCTAAACCTAAAATCAATCTATTCTTGCGCTCCCTTAAGTTAAAGTATTGTTGCTGTTGTTGTTCTAAAAATAGATCGCGCTCCCCCAAAGGCTGAAGGCTCAGCAATGCAGGACTCTGATCGAAGTCAGTGTACATGTTGTGGCATATGTCTTGATCATTTTGAAAACTTTGAATAGATGCGCGCATAGCTTCGTTGTCGACAGCTAACTTTTGCAAATGCGTGTACAGTGAGGCTAAAGCAACTTCCTCCAAAGGCGGTGTTGGCGGTCCATTTATAGGGAGTACATTCATTTTGATGCCTTGCTGATTGATATGCTGTGGCGTATCCTCTTGAATGAGTTGCAGTAGAATGAGTAGTTAATTAACGCGTATCGTGGATCTAGAAAAAAAAAAAATTGTATGGTTATTTTAAAATAACTATGCCGCCCTTATGTAAATTCTGGACTTGTTTTAGGTCAGCCTTCCATTTTCAATTTTTTATATTACTTTCAAATTCAAGGTGATTTCCATTTTTCTAATGGCTGCTGACTTCCTCCCATTCACGCATAACGCGCGTCTATTACAGTCGGCAAAAATGCAACAAACAAAAAAAGCATTTACAACAAAAACACAAAGTGCACAACTTGTTAACCCGGCATCGCTTCACTGATTACGCTATACGCTATAGATATAGAGCACAAAATAGTTTTAGTTTTTACACTAACAAGTTTAATCCAGCTTATCATTTTCCCGGAAACACTCGATATGCGAGTTCAAGGGTTTTGAAAAAATCACTGTTGTCAGAGGATGAATGATGATGAAATTAAAAGTCAAACTATTGTATTTTACCTTTTTTATTTTTTTCAGAATCATTAATAATCATTAGTAAAAAACATATATAAATGAGAAATTGTTATACATAAACAATTATTTATTTATTAATTAATAATTAAACAATCTTCTTCTTGCTATTCCTGTTCAGATTCTCGCTCTATAAAAGCAATAAGGCTCTACTAGCTTGGATTTACATGTATGTAAGGCGGCGGCGAGGAGCTGGTAAGGTGCATGCATCATAGGGCGGGTCGATTAAAAATCGCTCATTGCTCTGTGAAAATCGTATACTAGGGATCTAAATAAGAAACTTGGCCGAAGGAACCATATCTCTAAAACGAATTCTGATGTCCCCCAATTTAAAAATATCACCATTTTTGGCCTTTACATGAAAAAATCAGCTAAAAGGCTATGTCTTTTCTTTATTTTTATTTATTTATAATAATATTTATTATTTATTTATAATAATAACTATTTTTTCTCTTAAGAAATTTATTTAGTCAGAACATATGTAAATGAAAAAAAAATAATTTAAGTGAGTTATAGAAAAGAAACTAAAAAGTTTGACCCAAATTGGGGGACATCAGAATTCGTTTTAGAGGTATGGTTCTTTCGGCAAAGTTTCTTATTTTGATCCTTAGAATATGATTTTCACAGCTTTTATGCAAAATATGGTCGGATGAAAGCATGCCTGCCGATTGGAATTTAAGTGTGCTCTGCCCAATTCATAAGAAGAGTGATCCTGCAATCTGTGACAATTACCTCGGGATTAGTCTTCTAAATATCGCCTATAAGGTTCTAGCGAGCGTATTGTGCGAAAGGCTGAAGCCCACCGTCAACCAATTGATTGGACCTTATCAGTGTGGCTTTAGACCTGGAAAGTCTACCATCGACCAAATATTCACAATACGCCAAATCTTGGAAAATACCCATGAAAGGAGAATCGACACACACCATCTTTTCGTCGATTTCAAAGCTGCATTCGACAGTAAGGAAAGGAGTTACTTGTATGCCGCGATGTCTGAATTTGGTATCCCCACAAAACTAATACGGCTTTGCAAGATGACATTGTTCAACACGTTTGATACCAAACGAGGTTTCAGACAGGGTGACTCGCTGTCGTGTGACTTCTTTAACCTGATGTCGGAGAGCATCGTACGAGCCGCAGAAATTAATCGCTCAGGCACAATATTTTATAAGAGCGTACAATTGTTGGCGTATCCCGATGAAATTGATATCATCGGTCTTAACAACCGCGCTGTAAGTTCTGCCTTCTCCAAACTGGATAAAGAGACAAAGCGAATGGGTCTGGTGGTGAACGACGACAAAACGAAGTACCTCCTGTCATCAAACAAGCAGTTGGCGCACTCGCGTATCGGCACCCACGTCATTGTTGACAGTTATAATTTCGAGGTTGTAAAAGACTTCGTTTATTTAGGAATCAGCATTAACACCGATAACAATGTCAGCCTTGAAACCCAACGTAGAATCTCACTTGCCAACAAGTGCTACTTTGGACTAAGTTGGCAACTGAGCAGTAAAGTCCTCTCTCGACGAACAAAACTAACACTCTACAAGGCTCTCATCATGCCCGTCCTAACGTATGGGACAGAAGTTTGGACGATGACAACATTCGATGAAGCGACGCTTGGAGTGTTCGAGAGAAAGATTCTGCGTAAGATTTTTGGACCTTTGCATGTTGGCAACAGCGAATATCGCAGACGATGGAACGATGAAATGTATGAGCTTTACGACGACATAGACATAGCGCAGCGAATAAAGATCCAGCGGCTACGTTGGCTGGGTCATGTCGTCCGAATGGATACAAACGCTCCGGCTTTGAAAGTATTCGATGCGGTACCAGCTGGTGGTAGCAGAGGAAGAGGAAGGCCTCCTCTGCGTTGGAAAGATCAGGTGGAGAAGGACTTGGCTTCACTTGGTGTGTCCAATTGGCGCCGGTTAGCACGAGAAAGAATCGACTGGGACGCTTTGTTAAACTGGGCCAAAATGGCGTAAGCGGTTATCGTGCCAATTAAGAAGAAGAAGAAGGCCGGCTTCGGTAGTCTAGCGTAAAGCACGCTCCTCGCACTTTTGCAAATTTACCTACTTTCCCTGTTAAAAAAAAATACAATTCCATTCCTCAACCCCAAAAACTTATCCTTTCCATCCTTATTCTCGCACTACAAAAGTAAAATAATGGTTTAAAACAAGAATGATAGAAACAAGATGGCGCCCATCAGAGAGTGCGTGACGTCACTTTCGCCAAGTTGGTGCAGTCTTGCCCATCATTTGCTCTTCGTAATAAATTTAGTGCTTTTTTATATATCAAAAGCGAAAATTTTTAAGTCGGTGTTTGTTTCTTATTTATAATTTAAAGCTACCGAAACTATATGTAAACAAAATTTTTATTATTAAACAACTGTATTATGATATTAAAAAAAATGTTAAAAAAGGTCACTCTGAGAAAATTTTAGTGCTAATGCGAATTTGTTGGTTCTTATAAAATTTGATATTTTGAAAGTGTGAATTTAATTTTTTGCTCCTTTTAAGGTTATGCAAGAATATTAAATGCCCCTCTCTCAACTCTTCTTAACATTGAAAACCTTTTTACACATTTTAAAAAGCGTTTGAATTTACTGAATGCGAATTAAAACCATAGAGGTGTCACCGTTTCTTCCGGTCCTCAATCCTTAGTGGGGCATAGGACATCAAGAGGTGTATTCATAGTAAAAATAAGCAAAAAAATACCAGAAAACACAGAAGAAACCATAACGAAATTTTTGAAAAAAGAGTATCTTATCTTGTTACGTAACCTCAAATATAGCAAAAAAGTCGTTCTCTTAACAAAAGAATTTCTCTTAAAACATTTATTTAAAAAAACGCACATTTTAAAGACAATTTGTCACGCATACAAAGTTCTTTAAGTAATTCAATAAAAATTTGGTATTTTATTTTCTTTAAATGGGCATTTTAGTGCGTTTTTATATCCAAAGCTAGGCAACACTGCGGTAGCGAGAGAGAGATTTGACTGCTGAAAGCAGAAGAACACCAACAACAACTGCAGTCGCGGACAATGCGACCAGAAGTTAAAAAAAATTGAAGCTAAATAAAACTGAGTGAATTATTGAACTAATTTCAAAAAAAAATTATATTTCACAAAATTATAAGCATTACATTTTAATTAGAGCAGACTAGAAAAATGTCATGAAGAAAGAACTAAGACTCCGAGACTAAATAGCAAAAAAAAAAAGTCCTAAATCAAGTTACGAAAATGGTAACCACGATAGGCGCCATCTCATTATTCTTTCCATCATGGGTTTAAGATACATCAACACTTATTTTATGTTGTATTTCAATTTATAGTTTATGTATTCGACGGCAATTTTCATATGTATGTATGTATGTATGTACATTTTTATATGAAAAACAATAATGCACAAGCGCAAGAACATCATCTTCCTTTCATATGTACATATGCATGTATGCCCAAATAACCTTGACCTATTTATTCACATGTCACAGCACATCACATTCCTACAATAAATCAGATACACATACACATACGCACTAGTGAACGAGTTTCTTTCTAACAAGTGCAAAACCAATTCCGCTCTAAAGCCTATGTAGGTCTGTATGTATGGTAAAGTGGGTATATCTTTAAGTGCTAGCATGCATACATACACACATACCTACTTGCCTTCTAAACTTCCTACAAAATAATTGTATTCATATGCAACCACATCCATGCACGTTCAAACATACGTACATGCATATATGCGCGAGCACAGCGCTCCCTTCTTGCTTCCGTGTACTGTTGTCCTAAACCAGTCGATATTCCGAATATTGCACTTATAGTGGAGTGCCCAGGGGTTTTGACCTCGGACCTCGTAGGGACTGAATGAATTGCCATGTAACCAACAGGATTTTCTTTTGTATGCTCTAAATTGTAACTTCTACCAATATTATATTGTGCAATTAATTTTTTCAGTGTTTAAACAAAAAAATATGAAAAATTAATATATTGGAGCATAATATTGAGTTGGAAAATTTTTTTTTTAGTTCTACGTTAAATTTTACTTAAATAGATAAAGACAAACATCTTCCCAACGTTCCATTTTATTTGACGGGTCGAAGAGACCTTGAGCAGGTAGTCAAACTTGAAGAGGGGAGATTCCACTATTCCACGCATCAGAACATTTTCCCTATGCGAAGGCTGCACAAATTTATCTGCAAGATATGAAGGAATTACAGTATATAATGGATCCAGCAGAGTTCGAAAAATATACAACAGGATATTTCACATCTAGGCGATCAGATTTTTTTTTCCGGTATTGCAAGTGATCAGACTATTGAGCAGACTTTAATGAAAGGAATGAGCGTCGAAGGGGGTCCTTTTAAACGAGGTGCCACTGAAAGTGTAGTTTATAAATGGATCAGAGGAGTTATTTATAGTAAAGATATTATTCAAAGCATAGACAATTTTTGTGACATATCTTTCAATAAAAGTCATCAACACAGTGATTCTACAGATGCTAGAATAGAAAGGGATGGTATCGATGTAAAAAGATTGGTAGATTTTTCAAAGAACACAGTCCTTTTCCTGATATAGATGCAATTATGTCAATTACCACTGGAATTACCGGTGATAAAAGCATAAATTGTTACAATGCTTTTGAAGAAGGTTTAAAAGTTATGAAGAAAATCGAAGGGAAAAATGTACGCGAATTGAAGTTTTTAAGGAAAGATAAAATAAATTCTCTATTGGCTAAAAATAATAAAATTAAAATTCATAACAACGTTATTCCCCTTGATCCATTGTTGCTGTTTCAACGTATTTGTGTGTTGAAAAAAACAGATGATGAACTAAAAACTTATATAAATTATGAACTGGCACCATATCCACTTGCTCTGTTTGAAGATGGCCAAATGCGAAAGACAAAAAAATCAAGTTTCTACGAATTATTCCCAGAAATTCAGATTAATTTGAAAAGCTTAGAAAATGTTCATTATGTTATTGATGGAGGCATGTTGTTATATCGTTGCAAATGGCAATTAAATGAAACATTCAAAATGATATGCGAACATTACGTAAAATATTTGGGGAATAATTATAATAACGCATACGTGGTATTTGATGGATATAAGAAGGACGGTATTAAATCTGCTGAAAGGAATCGTCGCGCACTAAAAAATATAAGTACAGATATTGAATTTGATGAAAATATGCCGTTAAAAATCGCTCAAGATAAATTTCTAACGAATAAAAAAAATAAATCTCGCCTAATCGAAATGTTAAGAATAAAATTAGCTGATAACAATATTTTTACATGCCAAGCGGAAAGCGATGCAGATAAATTAATTGTTGATACAGCAATTAGTTTAGAATCTCAAAATATTGTTGTAATTTCTGAAGACATTGACGTCTTGGTTGTGTTAACGGCATTGGCGCCTACTGATCGTGAAATATATTTTTTAAAACCATCCCGAGGCAAAGTTAACCAACAAATATTTTCATCGAAAAGTTTAGAAAAATCTCTACATGTTCTATTTTTACATGCTTTCACGGGCTGTGATACTACTTCTGCGTTTTACAATAAAGGAAAAATTAAGTTTATCAAAAATTTTTAGAAGCGGAATGATCTACATGACTCAGCAGCAGTATTTAAAAATGTACATGAAGATGCAAATAATATATTTCAAGCTGGTATTACATGTATTTTGGGATTGTATGGTGCTTCGGCAAAAATGACAGATTTGAATACATTCAGGTTCAATTCCTTCATCAAAGCAACTGGCAAAGACACAAGTGTTCTTTTATCTTCGTTACCTCCCACATCTGATGCAGCATTTGAACACTTAAAACGGGCTTACCTACAAATCCAGATGTGGTTAGGGAATGATTTAATCATCGAAAATTGGGGATGGAACTATTCCAATAATACCTATCATCCAATATTTACGAATCAATTACCTGCTCCGGAAAATTTATTAAAAATGTTATTTTGCAATTGCAAAAAAGGATGTGGAGCTGCATGCGGATGCCGAAAAAGTGGATTATGCTGCAGTGTGGCATGCCTACAGTGCAACGACGACAGCTGTCTAAATGTAGCGCCTATGATTAACATCAGTGAAATTGAAGATGATATTTGAAAAAATGTAAATTTTTCAATAGACAATTTTTTTTGTTAATTCATTTTTTTCTTTTAAATAGTCATAATTTTTTTGTTTTTAATAATTAATTCGATCTTACTTTTATGCTATAATAACAGAAAACAATTTTTTATTTTTTTTTGTATGCTAATTATTTAAATAAACGAATAGTTTACATAATATTTTTTTTTAACATTTAATTATCCATAATCTATTTATTTTTTCATTTGCTTCCACTTCTGTTACAAAAACAATAAATTCTACAACGTTATTTGCATTATAGCACATAAGTTATTGCAATCATAAATTTTTGCTATTTAAAAATCAAATGCACAACTTTTAAATAGGTAGAGATTATTATTTATGTTATTCACAACACATTTTCGCAAAGATAATTTATTTTCATCTAGTCCCTGAGACATCCTAGGATTTAACGTTTTTAACGCTCCAGACACCCCACTATTACAAAAACAAAAAATCCTTGATTGACGCAAAAGCTGCTGCTTGCAAGCGCAACGCGAAGGCCGCTTTGGCACCACGCATTCCAAAATGTTCTAGAACGCAACAAAAACACAGCGCATTCACTTCATGCCTCAATATGCGTATGTCGTCCAAGCCCAAAATCTAAGTCTAGCGACTACAAAAACAAAAAATACATTTGTAAACGCAGTTGCAGCGGCCATGATTCTTTTAGTCGCGACGGCGCTAAACAATTTAGAATATTATAGGTACAAAAACAAAAAAAAAAGAGACGTGAATACCCTAAAGTGTATCTAAGATATATATAAGGTATAGCTCTCTCTCTCTCCTTTTTCTCTACGTTATATCTTGCTTCTCTCTCGCAGAACGAAAATGCCCAAAACGTTGCATGGCCTTGAAATGAAGTTTCACTTCAAAAATCGTTTGCGCTTTCTTGTTTGTTCCATTCAGTTGTAAGTTACAGCGTTTTAGCCAGCGAAGTCAACGAAGAGAAATTTCGGTACATTTGACAGTTTTTCTTTGATAAGACGAAAATGCAAGTTAGACTGCTGACTTTTTTCTTTGGGACCGCATGAAAGAGAAGGTCTACGCCAACAGCCTACAGTCGATTCAAGACCTCAAAGATGGAACTCGTGAGGCTATCGAGGACATAGGGCAGCCACTTTGCAATTCGATTATGGAAAATTTGTCCTGTAAGCGTGGTCGTGGTGGTCATTTACCTGATGTTATTTTACACTATTAACGGCATACCTTCCTCTTTATAATGAAATAAACATCCGATCATTTATATTAAAAAAATAGCATTTTTCTTTGAATATCAAAATAACAACGTGTAAACACAGAGAAAACGAAAGAGACCAAATCATGCACACATTGAAATCGATGCTGAATGCATTCAAAGGGTTGACAAATTTAAATACTTAGGTCTTTGAATCAGCAGTAATTTCAACACTTCCGTGGCAATAAATGACCGAGTAAGCGCGGCAAATCAGATAAGCATTGGCCGGCAACAGCCTTTAAGGAAAGAGGCTGCTGTCAGAGCTGCTACACCTTCTCGGCGTGACTGGTACGTTGCCAGGTCTGTGGTGAATGAAACCGCCATTCGATTTGCCATCGAATCTTTTGGCGGCTACAAAGCATGCTTGGCACTGGCTTATATACCACACTCGATTTCTTCGGAGATCGAGTAGATTTAAAGAAAATTAAAAGGGAATCCAAGTGTAGTACAATGGACTTAATTAATGTCTGAGTGCTGCACTTGCTAGTTGTCCCGACAAAAAAAAAAGCGCGGCAAATAAAGCATTCCTTACACACATAAAATTATTCAAGTCTCGATTGCTATCAAAAGCTCAAAAGATGGCAATGTATAAAACGCTTGTGCGACCCATACTAACATGCAGCAGCGAGGTATGGATACTTAAAACAGCAGACATCGACCAAAAACTGAGCTTTGAAAGAAAGATATTGAGAAAAGTCGGTTCTACGTTACCGGAACGACCCGGATTTATATTCGGCCAAGGATTGTCACTACAGCAGCATTCCTCGTACATTTATGGGGAATGTTTATGGTGCTAGAACAACAACAACAACGGAGAGGTCGAGGGAGACCAAACAAACGCTGGCTTGATGAGGTCACAGCTGATTTGGGGAAAATGCGGATCGCAAACGGGAAAGGCGTAGCAGAAGATCGATCGGAGTGGAGAACTGTAGTTGCGGAAGCAATGGTCTGCACAAGACTGCAGTGCTATCGTTGACTGTAAGAGCTATCTATGTATGTATGTGCAATATTGGTTTCGTCGATTCAGTTCAAGCATTTTTGATGTTAAAGAAAACGTCATTAAAATCACAGAAATGAAAGGTTCACCTGCATTTTGTAGTCGTAGTATCGCCCAGTAACTCCAGATGTTTTAAATCATTCGCGAAAAATTTTACACAAAAATAATGAAATTTTTTTCCTCCAAACAAATATGTATGTACACATGTACCTATATAGAACAATTTGCCATTTGGATTGCTCTTTCAACTTCGAGTTAGCTAATTAGCTAACATACATATGTACATACATACATAAATATATGAACATATTCGATCGATGCAAAAAATTTCATTTCAATTATGGCAAGCATTAAAAAAATAAAATCTTTACAGACTTTTTTTTTAAAATCTTATAATAAATATATGTACCATATGTATGTATCCTATAATAAACATACATATGTATGTATGTATGCATACTCGTTTATGTATGTATGTAAAATATTTTTCATGCATGCATACATTCATACATAAAAGGAAAGTTCAATTAAATAAGTTCCAGCGAACAGCTGATAACTTTTTGAAAAGCTTAAAAAATATAAAAAAATTTAAAATTAACATATCTATTTATAATTTATTTTTGTTTTTTGATATTGTTTTTTTTTTTTTTTTTGTTTATATACATATGTAGCCAATCCAATAAGTACACGTAAACAAATAGTTTTATTCGCATGGATTCTTATCGTAAACGTATTTGTTTAAGCAAAGTAGAGAGCAATGTGAGGCGAAATGTTTGCCGTCGAAACCTTTTCCTGTGAAATTCTCAAGAAATCTATAATAATTTTTTCATTTTTTGTTTTTTTTTTTGTTTTTGATTTTGCTTTTAATGCGCTATCTGCCTGCAGCAAGTTTGTTATTCACACTATTTCGCGCTGCTAGTTTGATCTTCAAATCGTTCCTTTTGCGATTCATTTATTACGTTCTACAATTATCGTGTTTCCAATTGCCGGTTTACCCACAACGATTTGGTTTTTTTATTTTATTTTATTAATTGCATCGCTTTTATGATCTTCGATTCTCTCGTTTCGCTTTGATTCTCTCGGTGTTTGATTAATTTTTCAGTCTACTTGCATGAATACATTTGTATATTGCAAATATATTTTTTTACTCTGCAGCATACTTGCAAATACACACATATGCATATATTCATATGTGTATGTGCATGCAAGCATTCGTATATTTTCTGCAGACTCAAACGAAGCAGAATGCAGACAATATTGTCGCAATAAAAATATTATGCACCCGTAATTATTAGTATAAGCAGTGCAAAGGGGTATACCGTTACATATGTACATGCATGCATATAATGTGTGTGAGTGTATTATCTCATTAATTTATTTTTTATTCGCAGTCAAATGGGGAGTTCCTAGAATTTACACCTCTTTAATTTAATTAATAATTGAAATATGATTTATGCTTAGTGTTCTCCAGGGGTCATTCGTACAGTAAAATGCCTGCTTTTAAATTATAGCATACAGCCACGCTCACAGTAAGAGCAGTGCGGCATATTGCAAAGTTTTGACTATTTATTTACTTTTAATTTTTTTTTTATTTTGTATAAAAAATATATCAGGTCAGTCCATAAGTTCGTGCGTATTTTACCCATAATTTCACTTTTGTACGATTCTTGCATACAAAAAATTATTCGCGGAATATAACGGAACTATTTATATTTTCTTTGATGTATGTATGTATTGTGCATTCAACAAGTGATTTTAATCGCGGATAGAAGCACGTGTTGTTAAAAAATAAAACGGAATCTTCGGACGCGTATAAGAGGCATATTTTGCATTTTTTTATAAAAGTGGTAAAAATGCAACAACTGCTGCTACAGAAATAAACACTGTTCACGGAGAGGATACCATGAGTGTAAGGACTGCGCAAACGTGGTTTTTAAAATTCCAAAGTGGTAACTCCGACGTGGAGCATGCCCCGCGCGCTGATCTTCCTGCAGTCTTTACCTCCGACGCCTTGCTCGAACTCGTAGAAGCTGCGCCAAATTCGACAGTCGATATGATAGCTCAGAGGTTAAATTCATCGCATTGAATAGTTCACAGGCACCTGGTTCACTTCGGAAATGTTTCAAAGCTGGGAAAATGTGTTCCGCATAGACTCTCCGTCGCCAACCTTCAGCAGAGAGTGAATGTGTGTTCTCGGCTGCTGCAACGGCTTGAAAATGAAAGTCTTTTGAACCGTATCGTTACTGGTGATGAAAAATAGGTCCTTTACAATAATCCTGTTCGCAAACGCCAATGGTTAGATAAAGATGAAACACCAGAACCGCCCCTAGAGATGGCCTTCACCCCAAGAAGATTATCCTGTCTATTTGGTGGGATATGGTCGGTATTGTTTATTATGAACTTCTGGAACCAAACCAGACGATAACTGCTGATTACTATTCCCATCAGCTATCAAACCTGAATGAGGCACTTAAAAAAAATCGACCGTCTTTAGTGAATAGATGCAAAGTTTTGTTCACCACCACAACGCAAGACCTCATACCGCAAGACAAACATTAGGCAAGCTGAACGAGCTCGGATGGTAGCTAATGCCGCATCAACCATGCTCTTCGGATATTGCACCTTGTGATTATCACCTATTCTGTGGACTTCAATCCCATATGAGTAACAAGAACTACTCCTCAAAAGAAGTTTTAAAAAGGGATATCGAAGCGTATTTTGGCTCCAAGGACAAAAAAGTTTTTGAGCAGGGAATTAAAAATTTGCCTAAACGTTAGAAAGGCATTGTAAATAACATAATGAAGGAAAATATATTATTGATTAATAAATACTTTAAACATCTTTTTTATTAATTTTAAAACCACCTTTAAAAAACGCACGAACTTATGGACTGACCTGATAGTTCACATTGCAACAGAAACCACATAACTCAAAGTTTAAAATTTTGTACAAAATTTAAAAAAACTTTAACCAATTTTCATAAAAATTTCAAATTGTTCTTTCAGAATTTTTCGAAAAAAAAAAATAAAATCTAAGTATGCAGTTTTGTGGTTCGTACAATTTTGGTTTGTATTGCATGTGTTTAAAGTGTCTAAAAGCTCCTACTGATTTTTGATATTTTTTTTGTTGACGGTGTTGCGCATTTTCTATTAAAAATTTTGAAATTTTGATGCAATTCCATTAGCAATTGTATTCCAGTGGCAATCACAGCTTTCTTTTTGAATCAACTTGCAAATTGTAATTGATGTTTATTTTTACTTTGCGATCAGCTGGTTTTCTCACTTCCAAATTCGTACAAGTTAAAATTTATCCAGTAAAAATTTGCAACTTCCCCTCAAAATGAAATATCACTTGCTCTCTCACTTTCCACTACTTTGCAGGTTTTTTTGGATATATGAACACCAAAACTTGATAGTTTGTAACCATACGTACGAGTACATTTATATGCATGTACATATGTACATATGTTAACCGTACTCTGCACATACAAGCATACATATATTGTTGCCATGTTCTGTGCGCCATTATTGCATACCTCGCCATGTACGTATTTGCAGTCAGGTTGCATACCTCACCTCTCCACAACTTTGCTTGCACTAAGTAGGCAGGTGTGTGCATATACATATACATACATATATATTTATACTTATAGTACACATATTTAATATTTGCAATTTTGTAATCCACATTTCAGTGTGGTGATTTCCCGATTTAGTATTTCAGCCGGTAACTAAATTAATCGATTAATGATAATTCAAAAACATACTCATTAAAATTCATAACTCTACACATGTATGTATGTACGTATGTATGTATGTAGAAGTACATTGGTACAGAGAACATTGGCGTGAGCACCTGTTCCCATGGCACTCAATTTACAACGAATTTTCGCACTTTTTTCCCAGCCACTAACCCACGTCATTGAAAGCTCTATGTGAGTACGGGAGGTGGTAAAAAAGTTCTCGAAATAAAGAGAAAGGGTGTGAAATTATTTACATAGCCGTACGCTCTCATTCTCACTTACTTTTGCGGCATGCGATTTCTTATCTTAATAAGCTAATCAACTTATCGGCTTAATGAAAGTGCAAAATCTAAGTTTACAAAGTAAGATTTTAGATGGGGTCAATAAATATGTATTTATTTAAAAAATAAAATCAAAATAAATTAAAATTTTAAATATTTCCATTTTATCGTAAAACAGTATGGAGGTAAATAAAAGTAAACCCAGATTTTTTAAATTGCTTGCTTATACTAATACATATTTCCATTTGAATTTCATTCGATTTATGAATAGCAAAGCAAGTGAATTTGCCATCATCTGTTGAGCTGGCGTATTTTAAATTTTTGTTTTGATTTTTTTTTTCTTATTTACGAACAACTTTTCTTTCTATTGTTTACATTACCCTAACATGACTTTGTATTTTTATTAAAAATCCTTCACTCTTCTTAGTCTTCTCATAGACCTCATCTACTTTAACGTCACGGCAAAGATACACTACTTTGTTCTTGTTTAGTTTTTGTTTTGTGCTCTTAACCTTGAAATTATTCGCAGAATAGTGCCTAAATTTTTACATACATATATTTATAAACAAAAATCTTAATATGGGCACCAAATTAAATGGTATTTTTGAACGCTTTCAATTCAGAACTATATTTTAACAGGGTTGCCACCTATTTTTCAATACATATTTTTTATTTTATAAGTATTTATATAAGAATATTAATTCAGAAATATATTGGAAAAGGGCTGCCACTTATTTCCCAATAAAAAAAATTTATTTGATATGTATTTATATGAGAATTTGTATATAAGAGGTTAAAATAAAAAACAATTCAAAAAGGATTCATCTGTTTAGGTGTAACCCCTGAAAATATTCAGTATGGCTGCCCGTTATTGTAAATTATTTTAAAAAATTTAAAAAATTAAGCCAGTTTTAATACAGAAATGTTGAATAGGGTTGCCAACTAAATTTTAATCTTATTATTTTTTTGGGTTAATTCAAAAACTTCAAATATGCACCGTTTTGTTGTTGTAGCAGCATAAACAATCCACATACAGATACTGGGAATGCTGATGAAGTGACAGACAGACAGTGGCGCCAGTAAAAGGAAGCGGGCAACCATCTGTGCAATCCTTCTGCCAGAAAAATGTGACACACAGATACCGCTTCACGTAGTAAGAAGGCTTTGTTCCTAAGCAACGACAGGTGGGCATTCCCACTACTTAGAACTGGTAGCGGCAGGCTAATCACCTACCCTGTCAGAAAGCAAAACAGATTAACGAAACCAACGCAAGACTTATTCTTGTCGAGGCCCTATGCTCCCGAGTGGAGTGAACATGGAAAAAAAAAATTCCATATAGGAATAAAAGGATCAAATATATTGTATTCGACACTCTATTGGTTTCATAAACAGCAACAATTTATTAATCCACCTCCTCTGACTTTTCAACTTGGGCGTAGTGGTACTGAAGAATGTACCGATTTTTTTTACCTTTATTTTGCTTTATTTTGGACTGCTGTAACACACAATTGGCTTCACCAAACACAAAACTGCCCGATAACTTTTTAAAATAAAACAAATAGACATCTAGCGGAAAAGCATTCAGAACTTTTTACTTCACCTAATATTTGTATGTTTTTTTTTATAATTTTTTGCTCTAATTTTTTGTTTGTTGTTTTTTCCCCCTTGATAAATTATACATTTTCAATTGAAAATAAACAAACTATGTATATAAAAAAAATATCATAATACATACAATATTATATCGCTCGTAGTCGGAATATAAGGCGGTATATTTGTATATACATCGAAGAATCGATTAAAAAAAAATACGAATAAACGTTCGCTTATCACCTTTTTAAACATCACTTACAATTAAATATAGGAAACAAATGAACGAAATGCAGCCTCTTTTAATATACACGCGAAGTTTTCTATTCATGTGAACAGGCAACCTAATCACCTACTAATTATTATTTACATGTTTTTCTAGTCATATTTGAATCATGATTCATTAAGCCTCACATTTCTCATCCTCCAGGATTAGGGGGATTGTCTTATAACAACTGTTTGCCCCCAAAACAAAAACTTAACACCACAAAAATACTTGAATTCCTGACCAAACTTGCCAAGATTGCATGCGCCACATAATACTTTATAATAATCAACAGAATATTAATTCTTGACAAAAAAACAAAAAAAAAATTGGGATTTTTCTAACTTTACAAGCAATTTTCGCAGACTCCAATAATATTTCTAATTAAATGTAAAAAGTTAATTAAACACTTCATTTTGTTACAAATTTCTTTTCATCAAAATTGCCACCCCCAACTCACTTCGAGCACAAATTGCGGGCAGTTCTTAACGAGTTGATGCGAATAATTAGTAGTTAGTTGTGTCTTGCTAACAAAACGTCGCACAAAACGAACTTAACTTTCAATAAGTAAATATTTTGCTCAACACTTTGCGCGCAAAACCAACTTTAGTAATTCACTAAACGAATGAACGAAAATAACTGTATGAAATAAACGGCCGGCGCTATATAAATTCTAGCCGAGCGTTACAAAGAATGTTGCTAAAAACGATAGTCTAGCGACAGGGTTGCACCGACGAACATATGTATAACTTCGGCAAAAACAAAAAAGTCCGATTAGCCTACATTCCTTTTTGCTATTGCTTTCGCTGCATAATACGCCCGCCACCCACCGTCAACACTATAGTTCAGTTGTAGTTGTATTTCTTGTTTTTGCATTCATTACTAGTACAAAATTATTCAATGCATTCTTGTTGCGCTTAAAATATGCTCTAATATGTTTTTCATCCATTTCGCTCATAATTTTGTATTCATTATGAATAAAGTAACAACAAATACTCTTAATTACATTAGTCATATAGAAACTACTTCGCAATATCTGCGCATTTATTTCACTTTCATACCTTCCTTAACAAGTTTGGCAGGCGTAGAAGCTGTTCTCCCACTATTGCAACCGGTGGATAAGAACTCAAGGTCACTTCCAAGAATTGATATGGCTTAGTAGTGTAAGCCTGAGCGCATAATTTCACAATTTCGCATCGATTATTTGATTAAATACTTTAATATAGAGAGAGTTTCCTTTGCAATATTCGATTATTAGTTTATTTATTATTATTATTAGTTTCACGATTTATGTTTACAATTACATAAATCGGCGAAAATTGCATACTGCGCACTCGAAAAACTAACAAATATGCACATATGTATGTATGTGTGGATATGTATGATAGTTGAAACTTGCAATAATAAGCCCCTCCATTGTGAATTAGCGCGTGGAGTTGCCATCCACTTGACAACTGACGTGTGTGAGTAAAATATAGTATATGAATTGTGGAATGTATTCTTAATGAATTTGAGTATTTGAAGAGAACAAAATATAAAATAATTTTCAAATTCTGAAAATAAATAAGGCAGCACACCTATCACCAAGCGTTTAACAGGGTTGCTACGTGCGATGCGCTAAGAAGTGTGTGAATGAGCTGCAGCAAAACGGAAACGGAAGTCTTCAGGCGTGCGAAATTTTTGCGGCTGTCTAGTTTTGAATTGGTTGTTTAGGGCAAATGGAATATTTTCAGTTAAATGCCTTTTAATGGTTTTCTAAATAGTATGTAAGTGTGTATATGCTTAAAACTATCCATATTTGATTAATTCTTAATATGTTTTTTTTTTAATTGAAGAAATTTTTGAATGTTATTATATTTGATTAAGGGCTTATACGATATACAGTTAGAATTTTCAAAAAATCGATTTTTTTTATTTTATTTTTCTTAATGTACAATTATTTAAGAATACATACAGAAAATTTAATATCGTTCCGGTGAATACTTTCGCAGTTACACGCAAATTTGAAAAGGCGTTTCAGTGCTTTTTAAACTTTAAACGCGTTTTTCTCAAAATGGTGTTTTCAAAGTCGGTGACCAACATTACTCGAAAACGGCTAAACCGATTATTCTTCTCTTCTTTTTAATTGGCGCGATAACCGCTTACGCGATTTTGGCCGAGTTTAACAAAGTTCGCCAGTCGTTTCTTTCTCGAGCTAACCGGCGCCAATTGAACCCATCAAGTGAAGTCAAGTTCTTCTCCACCTGATTTTTCCAACGCAGAGGAGGCCTTCCCCTTCCCTACTACAACCAGCTGATACCGTATCGAATACTTTCAGAGCCGGAGCGTCTCTATCCATTCGGACGACATGACCCGACATGTCTATGTCGTCGTAAAGCTCATACAGCTCATCGTTCCATGGCCTGCGATATTCGCCGTTGCCAACGTGCAAAGGTCTAAAAATCTTGCGCAGAGTCTTTCTTTCAAACACCCCAAGCGTCGCTTCATCGGATGTTGTCATAGTCCACGCTTCTGCGCCATACGTTAGGACGGGCATGATGAAAGTCTTGTAGAGTGTTAGTTCTGTTCGTCGAGAGAGGACTTTGCTACTCAATTGCCTACTTAGTTCAAAGTAGCACTTGTTGGCAAGAGAGATTCTACGTTGGATTTCAAGGCTGACATTTTTATCGGTGTTAATGCTGGTACCTAAATAAATGAAGCCTTTTTCAACCTCGAAATTAAAACTGTCAACAGGGACGTGGGTGCCGATACGCGAATACGCTGACTATTTGTTTGGTGATAGGAGGTACTTCGTTTTGTCCTCGTTCAACACCAGAGCCATTCGCTTTGCTTCTTTATCGAGTTTGGAAAAGGCAGAACTAACAGTCAGGTTCTTAAGGCCGATGATGTCAATATCATCGGCATACGTCAACAATTGTACGCTCTTATAAAAAATTGTGTCTGAGCGATTAAGTTCTGCGGCTCGTACGATGCTCTCCAACATCAGGTTAAAGAAGTCACACGATAGCGAGTCACCTTGTCTGAAACTTCGTTTGGTATCAATTTCTTCCCAATTCTGACGTCGGTGCTGGTGTTGAGCAACGTCATCTTGCATAATTGTATTAGTTTTGTGGGGATACCAAAATCAGACATCCCGGCATACAGATAACTCCTCTTCGTACTGTCGAATGCAGCTTTGAAATCGACGAAAAGATGGTGTGTGTCGATTCTCCTTTCATGGATCTTTTCCAAGATTTGGTGTATTGTGAATATTTGGAAGCATTGTTGAATGAAGATGATGGGCAAACGCAAGAAATGATGACAGAGCAGTTGGGAGTGACCCAAAAAACCATTTCCAAACGTTTGAAAGACATGGGCATGATTTTAAAGGTCGGAAGATGAGTGCTGCATGAACTGATAATGTGACAATGCATCCCCACATCGAACAAGAGCGACCCGGGAATTGGTGGAGACGTACGATTGGGAACCGCTGGTGCATGCGGCTTACTCACCAGACTTGGCGCCTTCCGATTATCATTTGTTTGCATCGATGGGCCACGCACTTTCCGAGCAGCACTTCAATTCTCACGAAGAAGCCAAAAAATGGCTTGATGATTGGTTTGCGGCCAAAGACGGCCAATTTTTTTGGCGCGGCATCCACAAATTGCCTGACAGATGGGAAAAATGTGTCTCTAGCGATGGCTATTATTTTGAAGATTAAATTTATCATTTTTTGTTAATAAACGTTTGAAATTGAAAAAAAAGTCTCATTTCATAGATATATACCAATAGATCAATCTGGTCGCACTGCATAAAGGCCTTATCCTTACCCCTACAACTATTACCATTACCATGTAATGTATTTGTAATGTTGTTGTTGTTGTTGTTGAGGTGGTTGAACATTTCCACTGAAATACTCCTAATTAGTGACCAGCACCGTTTTACTACCACTATCTCGTGTGATGATGAATTTGTTTTTTTTTCCAAGTCAGATCCATTTAGTGAGGTCCAAGTATAATAGCAAATCCTTTATCTGGATGTCTGAGCTCTCCTTGATTTGCTGTAGGAAAGGCTTACCGAAGGATTGGAGTCGTGCCCTGGCTAGTCCGGACATTCACATAAATAGTGGAAACGATTTTCCTTCGCCCCTTCCGCTTGACAGCTTCTGTAGATAGGATTGAAGGGTAGATTGTGTCTAGCTGCATGATCCCCTAAGGGTTGTAGTGATGCGTGAAATGTTTGGCCGAGAACATCCTAGCAGGTCATTCGTCCTTTGGATTTTGTATGACGGCCATGTGTTTTTTGTTGTAATACATGTAGGTATTTACTTCCATCTTCTTTCGGCTAAAACAGTGGATGCTTTTAATGTGTTCAGTGGGGTGGAGACTGTCTCTGTTATGTATAGTGTTGAACCTTTGCTAGCTCATTCGCTATCTCATTGCCCCGTATGTTCCTATGACCGGGAACCCATATCAGAGTAATTTCAAGCTAATGGCTGAGCAGTTCCAGCTCCTCTCTACACTGTAAGACCAGTTTGGATGGAATGTAGTTGGAGTCTAAGGCCTTAATAGCTGCTTGACTGTCTGAGAAGATAGCTACTCTTGCACCAACTTCCTTGTAGAGCTCTAGGGATTTGCATGCTTCTCTGATCGCTAAAAGTTCTGCCTGGAACACGGTGGCATAATCAGGAAGACGAATTGACTGAGATAGGTTGAGCGGCTCCGAATGGAAGCCAGCTCCCACACCACAGTTCATCTTAGAACCACCGGTATAAATTTCGATATCGTGTCTTCCAATCACCTCTCCTTTGCTCCAATCGGCTCTCGGTGGAAAACGTACCTTAAAGCCTTTGTTGAAGTTGAGGTCGGGGACTGTGTAGTCTGATCCGTTTTTGAGCAGCGAGGGTCCTTATAGGAGGATCTTACTGCGACCGTACGACCTTGTTGTCCAGCTTCCTATGTCTCTGAGTCTCACCGCGCTGCAAGTAGCGATTGTCTTAATGTGTTAATTTAATGGTAGCAGATGAGTTAGTACATTGAGCGCTTCAGTAGGACTGGTGCTAAGAGCTGTTCATTGTATCTTTTTCAGCTTGATTTTGTTGTATTTCCTTTCTGTTGCAGGCCACCAAACTAGTGCCGCTATGTTAGTATTGGCCTTACAATGGCTGTATAGGACCAATTGGATAGTTTTGGTTGGATACCCCATTTTTTTCCAACATTCTCTTACACGTGTAAAGTGACATCTTCGCTTTCTTTACCCTGCACTCTACGTTGGACTTCCAGCTGAGTTTGGGGTCCAGGATAACACTTAGGTATTTTGCCTGTTTGGTTAGCGTGAGGCTGACGCCGTTTAGTTTTGGGAGATTAAAATTTGGCACCTTGGTTTTCTTGGTGAATAGCATCAGTTCAGGTTTTCTCGGGCTTACATTCCTGAAACCATAAGGACTATGTCGTCCGCGTACGCCACTACTTTAATTTCCTTTCGGTTGAATTTGGTAAGGATGTTGTTGGCGACTGGTAACAACAGCAGAGGGGATAAGACTCCTCCCTGAGGGGTTCCCCTGTTGACAGAGCATTTTATCGTGCTGCTGACTACCTTACCGATGATTATTCTAGTTTTAAGTATGTTCTCTATCTATTCGTTGAGACCTATGTCTAGTTTATGCTCCTCTCAATCGCACTTACAACCTCATGAAGAGCTGTTTCTGTGGATTTTCCTTTGAGATAGGCACGTTGAGATGGTGAAATCGTTGTCTGTAATCTTCTCCCAGAGATATACAGCCAACAATCGCTCGAGAGTTTTGAGGATAAAGGAGGATAAGCTGATGGGTCTGAAATCTTTCGCTGTATCATGACCGCGTCTACCAGCTTTGGGGATAAAAATCACCTTAACCCTCCTCCAGCTTTTTGATATATGCCCCAGCATAAGGCTTTTTCTGAAAAAGACGTCCACCCAAGGAATCGTCGTTTCTCGAATTCCACAGCATGGCTGGCAATATCCCATCTGGACCGACTGTTTTATATGGTTCAAAGTTTTTAATCGCCCATAATATTCTATCTTGGGATACGATGTGGTTGATTATAATGGGTGATAGTTTGGATGTTTGAACAATGTCACTATTGTTCTCAATATATTCTGTGCTGCCTGGGAAATGTGTATTTACAAGATGTTCTAGTGTGTCGGCCTAGGATTTTGTCCATTCTCCGTTATCTTTCTTCAAGAAGGAAAGGCAGGAGTGTTCTTTCGATAAAAGCTTGCCTAGTCTTTTTTATTTGCAATAAAATAATGTTTTTGTTTTTTTTGGTTTTTTTTCAGCTTGCAATTTATTTACCACTTTTCGAATACTTCACATAAAAAAATGTCTCAAAAGACTTATGAAACTTCAACAAATGTTGTGTTACCATTCGTTTATGTATGTAAGTATGTATGCATGTATGTATAGTATGTAACTTAACTGCAAAGAGCATTATACGTATTTAGTTATAAGCATTTGAGTACTATCATATACATATGTTTGTACATACATAGATAAATATCTACCAACTGATATCTTCATAAGTCCAACACATGACAACTTATTTTGCACATTCCTTGTAAAACGACAATCGTTCGAAAACCACTCTTTACTTACACGTGTATGTATGTATGTATGTAGGTGCCTACTAAATGTACCAATATGTAATTTTAGATGTATGTATGTATGTATATGCTGTATTAAAAAAAAATCAGTTTAGATTTATTGTCGCATTGTGCTTACTACAGTTACACATTAAATTACTCATATTTTATATTTATATAATATTAACACATATAAAAAGGAACAAAACTCGGCTCTCATCAACAAATTCGAAGCTAAACGGCTAACCGTATAATTTATATTTATTTTATATCACCTAATGAAGGCATATTTCGGTAAACGACGGATTACTCTGACCATTCCCGAACTCACATATACCTGCACATACATATACGTATATATAAGTATATCTATTGATTTAGAATTAATAATTGAACCTTTCACGTTTACTCAAGTTTAGTTTGAATACAGCAATAACGTCTAAATATTCGTATATAAATTCCACTTTTCGGCATTCGGCACACCGTTTAGCATTTTCAAGTAAAAAATAATAGTTACATAACAAAATATATATAAATATATGTAAATAAAAATACGAAAAATAATAGTTGCACAGTTTAAGCATCGTATCGGCCGCGTTTCGAATGGAAAAGTTCCCTAAGCAGTTCCTTAATTAAATCGTAGGCAGAGAAGCTAATGCCAACCGCAATCGGGCCTTTGATCCAGTTCATGCTCAGACCTTTGTAAAAGCCATTTTTGATGCCTTCCTCCCTGCAAGATGCAACAAGACGATTAATTATTTAGCACCAGGTATGTATGTATGCATGTATGTGTGTATATGAAAAACATACTTGTAAATTTTCTTCAAGGTTGAGTATATAGTGCGATATTGATCGTTGGCGCCCTTATTGACGCCCATTGTTTGCATGCGCCGGCGCACTATATCCAACGGGTAGCTCGATGTTTGCCCCGCTGCACCAGCAACAGCGCCAAATGCAAGTGAGACTAGAGTATTTGGTTTAGAGTTTCCTGTCACCTCTGTAAATGGCGGAAATAAAGTAAGCGAAATATTAATTTGCGATGCAGCTTATTTTAAATTAAGTAATTAATTGTAAAAAATATGGCTGACAGGGGTTAGATTAAGTTAGCCTAGTTGGCATTAAACCATTCATAGACTTTTTGGTTCCTAGCGATACCAGATGGAGACCGACCTCTATGAATACTGAAAGTAGAAATCATGTAGGCGAATCTAAGCAGAGCTGGGAGAGACGTCTTCCAGACCCTCAAACAATGGGGCTCCCTGGCATTTTGAACGCATTTTTAATAATGCCGAATAAACGCACAGAAGGTGCAAAGTTTCCTCAACATCCTCTCTGCATTTCCTGCATTTGCCCGTGTAAGCAATCCCTATCTTGTACGCAAGTGCAGCCAATAGATTATGACCAGTTAGCATACTTATGATAGTTCTGCAGTCCTTTCGCGAGAGCGTACGAATTGAGTCAGTTTTTTGTTCTTTGTTCTACACATAACTTTTGCTGTTTCGCATGTGGTCAGATTAGTTCACCCAGCTTCCACTCGCTTTTTCATGTAGTCGACCTTTTCGTTGTATATTGTAAAGGGTGGTTAAATTTCAAGGGCCGATGTTGAATGTGAACCCCAACCAAACTTCCAAGTTTTTTCTGCATTTCATTTCACATTTTTCAATTTCATACTAACTCAATTTGAACCATGGAAAGATACACAATCGAGCAACGCGTTAAACTTATTCAGGCTTATTATGAAAACGGCCGTTCAAATCAAAATGCATATTGCGCACTTCGTGAATTTTTCGGTCAATTTAATCGTCCAAATGTGCTTACAATCGGAAAAACTCGTCGTTGATGAACATTATGCATAAAGACTTGCATTTACACACTTACAAGGTGCAATTGACTCAAGAACTAAAGCCTCTTGACCATTTCAAGCGTCGTCAATGGTCAGAATGGTGGCAGGAAATGGCAACAGTGAATGACCAATTTTCGAAGAAAATCATCTTCAGTGATGAGGCTCATTTTCACCTCAGTGGATTCGTCAATAAGCAGAATTGCCGCATTTGGGCGAATGATAGTCCAAGAGTGATTGCCAAAGAGTGACTGTTTCGTGCGGTTTATAGGCCGGCGGCATTATTGAGCCGTATTTTTTCCGAAATGAGGCCGGTCAGGCAGTTACTGTGAATAGTGTTCGCTATCGTGCGATAATAACGATTTTTTTACGGCCTGAATTGGAAGATATGGATGTGGACGATATGTGGTTTCAACAGGACGGTACCACTTGTCACACAGCTAACGAAACAATGGCTCTTGGCGAAAAATTTGATGGCCGAATAATCTCACGTCGCGGCGATGTCAAGTAGCCGCCAAGATCATGTGATTTGACACCGTTGGACTTCTTTCTTTGGGGTTATTTGAAAGTAAAGGTGTACGTCGATAAGCCAGCAACAATTCAAGAGCTATAGGATGAGATAATTCGGCACATTAATGGCATAGAACCTCAATTATGCCTCAGCGTCATCGAAAATTTGGACCATCGGATGGAGGTGTGCCGCCGACACCGCGGCGGCCATTTGGCCGATATTTTGTTCCACCCGTAATTGAGCCATACCAATATTATCATAATAAAGAGAAATGACAATAATTTTCTAAAAAAGTTGTATTTTATTCAAAATTAACACCGGCCCTTGAAACTTAACCACACTTTATTTAGTGGTTTTTGTATGCATGTTCAAATGGTAGTCTAATAGCACTTTTTGCTATCTCATCTACTATTTCGCTTCCCAGTATGCCTTTGTAACCACGTACCCAATAGATATGTAGCCTTCTGTTTGCGTCTAGCCTTTCTATGGCCTCTCTGCACCGTTCAACATTTTTGGACTTAATACAGTATGAGCTTATTGCTTTTATTGCTGCTTGACTGTCCACGTATATATTCATTGTTGACTTCTTTCTTGTTCTTGTGTAGGCCAGCTCCGCAAGCTTTCCCTACAGCAAAAACTTCTGCGCTCGGAAAATATTGCTGTGGTCTGGCAGCTTGATCGACTGCCTTATCCCTAGTTTTGAGCAGTAAATACCCGCTCCCACTCCGTCTAAAGTTTTAGAGCCGTCTGTATAGATGTGAAAAGTTCTATGGCCAGGCTTCATGCCTTTGTGCCATCCCTCCTCTTCAATTGTTAGTTGAATAGAATGAGTCTTTCAATCAGTCGTTGTTCATACACCGTCGTATATGCCTAAAGCAACTGAACTGAGTTTTTGCCGACTTCCGTTGTAACCAGCCTGTAAAATCAGCTCATTCCTTCAAAGTGGCTGAGCGACTGGTTAACGATCTGTTGTTTGCCGCACCTTCTGTTTTCTCTCCACACTGTGTCAGTTGTTGGCAAACCATCACGTAATAGAGAATACCGAAGGTGGCGCCTTCGGAAGACCGTTACTAGGTTTTTGGTAATTTTGACAACTGAATGATGCCAGTACAGAAAATACACAAATTTTTGCGTGGAAATGAATGCACATCCAATTGTATGTATGTAGGCATGTTTTATTCTAACATTGTTTTTGTAGTTGTTGTAGCAGCAATATAAGCCCTGTCAGTGTAGTGTATATATCCGGTATATCAGTGAACCGTTTATCATTCCCCCTCTAACGTCATTCCCATGGCAGCCGGTTCTACGTTACCGGAATGACTCGGGTTTTTCCCAGACCATGGGCTGCCGCCCCATTAAACTAGCCCTATCTAGTGAACCGCTTATCTAACATTCTTGTCTTTCCACTCAGTTTCGTTCCTCTTCTTTTTTTCCTATCCCTTTAATTTCTTTATTTTCTGTGCTGACGTCACGGCCCTTGGAAAGGCACAATCTTGTATTCTAGCATTCTTGACAGGCAGTAGTTTATTGAAGCGTGCCCCTTGAGTACGCCGGCTCAACATAACAACAACATATTAGAATTGATAAACAAAGTTTGATACTTTAGAGAACAGATTAAATTATACAAAAAAAGTGGAATCAGCTGCCCTACTGCTACTACCTTAGAGGCGTGGAATGTGGTTGGAATTGCTAAATCTATATAAATAAATTCACTATTTTCTAATCAGAGCATTGGTTTTAAAAACTTACCATAATATTCACGCTTAAGAGTGCCGTAGGTAAAGAAGGATACCCCCGCGTAAGGTATCACACCCAGCACGGTGGCAAAATATCCTCGGTAAAGTGTACGCGGTCCTTCTTCAACCCAAATTTTAACGAAAACTTGTCGTAAGGTCCTATAAAAATAAAGTAAATTCAAATATTATAGCAACACAAATTTTCAAAATCTACCGAAAACATACCTGTATCCAGTGTATTTATCTGTGACAGCCATGCGGGCGCGTGCCAAATCCAATGGATATGTCAGCGATTGGGAAGTTATGCCAGCCAATGATCCCGCTATAAAACGTCTGCCTTTGGTGCTGTGCAAAACAAAAGAAAAGTACAAATATTTAAAGTTACTTTGAAAAGTTATTTATGAAAGTTTCAAAATCAATGTTTTACTATACTCATTCTTCTTTAAAAGAAATTAAAATGGAACTCATATTCAATGTGCTAACCCAAGCGGCACTTCGAAGTTAGTCGGTGAATGTAAGACAAAACTGAACAGTGAACTGAAAGTTAGTCTTATTTGGGTGCCTGTACATTGTGGTATTACAGGCAACGAGTTAGCTGATAAACTGCCTAATGAAGGCTCTGCAAGTATGCTACTACGCCCCGAACCCTTTCTAGGTGTCAATTCCGCATCGATTCAACTATAGATTGACGACTTCAAGGGGTCTACCCATAGAGGACGTTAGTCTGGGTTGAACTCGTGCAAAGTAGCCAAGTGCTTTGTGAAAGAACCAACCAGGAAAATAGCAAACTTTCTCCTAAAACTGAGCAGAAAGAACTTGAGAATACTGGTGGGTGTCTTCACAGTGCACCACGCCTGTGGTCAGCATATGACTGCCATGGGGATCGTCGATAGCCCGATATGCCTATCCTGTTTTGAGAATGACGACACTGCAGAGCATTTTCTCTGTGGCTGTCCGGCGTTTTCGAGAATCAGACTTAGGATATTGGGTTACGATATACTGAGTGTGAATAAAGTTCATACTCTTACTCTTCCGTATCTCTTAAAATTCATCAATGAATCCAAGAGATTGGTGGAAGAGTGACCTCAAACTAATTTATTCATCTTACTACCTACATTTTATCTTTCCTACCTCTATTCCTTTTACTGAAATCTATCCGAGTGTAGTACAGTGGTCTTCTGGACTGAGTGCTTGGACTCGTCCAACCCCCCACAAATCTAATATAATGAGCTTTAATTTTGATCTCCCACTTACTCGCTGCCGTCCTTATCCACCTGTAGTATTTTGCGCCACTGTTCATGCGCCGTGAATTGTATAGCTGCGTAAGGCACAATGCGTGCCATCGTTGCTGAATTGCCCCGCCATAACGCCAAAATACCCTCCTTCTCGTAGGTATTTCGTAAAAAATTAATTGCCGCCTTGAATGAGTAGGGAACATTTTTGCTGTAGAGAAGTGAATAAAATATTTATATTAAAATCGGGTATTAGTATTTGAATAAATTTTGTGCAGCTTACCTAATTTGAAAATTGATTTTCGTGCGATCCAGCGGCGCGATAGTGGTTTTCGCTAAAGCGCCGGCAGCTGAACCGGATACCAAACTTATAAAGACTTCATCGAAAATTGTGTGGGCTGCCGAGGAGTGATACAAAAATTAGTTATGAACGCTAGAATTTTTACCATGTTTTACATACTATTATTAGTTGTATTCGAACTGGTCACCGCCGCCAATTGATTTGTGTTCGCTTCGGCTTGACTTTGTACAGCAACTTCAGTGGCAGTGATGCCTAGTCCACCAGTGGCATTGCCAGCAACTGCAGCATTCGAGGACAATTGACTACCTGACGACGACGACGACGACGACGACGACTTAAGGGACATCGCAATGCTGGGCTTCTCGAGAAGACGGCTCATTGCAAACTGAAAATAAGTAAAGTGAATAAATTAATGCATACTCGTACATACATATTTACTTATGTCAATTCAATTCAAGGAGCTCAGAGTTGTGACACTATAATTACTTGGTGTCAAGCAGCACAAAAATAGATGAAAAATTAGTTATGTCCATACGGCAATTAGCAGCTCGAAATTGGTGGCATTTGTAAAGCTTCATTTGTGTATGAGCGTGAAAAAGATGCTATGCGAAAATTAATATGTAATATACAACAACACATTAGAAAACACCAGTAGGATGAGTCTAGGATATTTTGTAATTTGTGTTGTAGTTGTAATTTGTGTTGTAGTAACAGAATTACTTCAAAGTAGCTGACATATGAGTGACTAACAGAGGCGGAGATTTATAATAATTTAAAACAAACAAAAAGAATTGGATTTCAGGTTATTGATATTAAATTTTTTTTAACTTTGCTTTATGCCCAAAATTTTAAATTATTTAATAATAAATATTTCTTAATTTTTTTTTTTTTTTTCTAAATAATAAATACTTGATTTATATTTTGGGAAGCATACAAATTATTTGTCTTTTTGATAATTAATATTTTTTTTTTATTGTTTGTAATTTTGTAATTTTCCAAATCTGAATTTTCCTAAAAAGATTTTTTTCGTATTTAAGCTTTTTGATAAATTTTTTAACTTTTTTCTATTTCTATTTTTGTCCAAAAATTGTAATTACTTTATTTAAATTTTTTGAGAATAATAAAATTATTTGATTTTAAGTATTTCAGCTTTTTTATAATAAATGTTTTTTTTTATATAATAAAATTTTTTGATTTTAAGTATTTGAGCTTTTTTATAGTAAATATTTTTTAAGAATAATAAAATTATTTTATTTTAGGTTTTTGAGTTTTGTATAGTAAATATTTTTTAAGAATAATAAAATTATTTGATTTTAAGTATTTGAGCTTTTTTATAGTAAATATTTTTTAGGAATGATAAAATTATTTTATTTTAAGTATTTGAGACTTTTTATAGTAAATATTTTTTAAGAATAATAAAATTATTTTATTTTAAGTATTTGAGATTTTTTATAATAAATGTTTTTTAAAAATAATAAAATTATTTTATTTTAAGTATTTGAGCTTTTTTATAGTAAATATTTTTTAAGAATAATAAAATTATTTGATTTTAAGTACATATTTGTGCTTTATAATAATAAATATTTTTTTTATTTTTATTTTATATCCAAAAATTTGAATAACTTCATAAAAATTTTTTTTCTTTATTTTTTTATATTCTTTGTCCCAACTTAATATGTATATATTTTGGGAAGAATATAAAAATGGTTTATGTTTGCATTTGAGCTTTTTGATTGATTTTATAATTTTTTATTTTATTTTATCCATTTTTTGCCCCTGATTTATATTTTTCAAGAATAATAAAATTATTTGACCTTTTTAATAATAAATAATTCTTTATTTTTGTTTTTGTAAAAATAATTATTACTTGATCTATATTTGGGGAAGAGTACAAATTATTTGACTTTTTGATATTAAAAATTTTTTTTTTTATTTTAATTTTTTATAATATTGTAATTTTTATAATATTTTTTTTTTTATTTTTTGTCACAACTTGATTTATATTTTTTGTTCCAACTTAATGTATATTTTTTAAGAATAATAAAAATTATTTAATTTTAGGAAGGCTCTCGAATCTCGTGGGTTTTCTCACAGGTCACTATGCGCGAGGAATGCATGCTGTGAGACTTGGAATCACCTCAAGTCCGTTTTGCGATGGATGTATGGAGGATGAGGTGGAATCACCTTCTCCTTAGCTGCCCTGCTCTGGCTACGCTCTTACTTCTTTGCTACGCTTGCTAATATATCTGGCGTTGACATTAAAAATCTGAATCTCATTTGAAAAATCTGAATTTCATCAATAGCACAAAGCGGTTGATGCAAACGCAGCACAGTCATCGTACGTAATCCACGCCCTCTAAACCCACCCTGCTAACCGTCCCAGCACCACCCTCTCCCTGTATCCCATTGGTCTTCCTCTTTCACCTCACCTCCTTCATAATGGTATTACAAAGGACGAAACCGTTTTTCTTCGCCCAAGTGTGCTCATTCACTGCTCAACCGTATCATCCTAACCTAACCTAGGTTTTGAGCGTGTTGGTCTTAATTATTATTTTTTATTTATATTTTTTGCCTAAAAATTATAATTACTTGATTTACTCATGCCAATTTTTTGTTTTTCGTTTTTAATAAAATTATTTGGGTTTGCTTGGGCATGATAATTATTAATTTTTTACTTAGTTTTTGCCAAAGAATAAAGAATTATTTTGGGTAAATGAAACGTTGTCTCTTTGCTAAAATTTTGAGCCTAAAAGCTAGTTAGATTAGACTGCATCAGATTTTCGGGTTTGTGTAATAAAACAAAAAAAAAAGAAATTATAATTTACAACTTTTTTTTTGCAAAAAACGTCATACAATATCACAAATAAAAATACTTGTTGAATAAATAATATAAGAGGAGATGAAAGAAAAAAATAGCAATAAATAAATTAAAGTATATTAATAATAATAAAAATAAATTAAAAAAAAAAATAATAATAAAGTAAAAAATAATCAAATAAATAATAATAAATAATATAAAAAAATAATAATAATAAATTAAAAGAAAAAAAAAATAATAATAAATTTAAAAAAAAAGAAAAATAAATAAATAATAATAACCAATTAAAAACAAATAATAATAATAAAAAAAATTAAATAAATAACAATAACAATGTAAAAAAAAGATAATAATATTAAATAAAAAAAAGCAATAAATAATAATAAATCTAAAAGTAATTAAAAAAATATAATAACTCCTAATAAATAAATAAAAATAAATAAATAATAATAACAAATTTATAAAACAAATTCTACTATTAAAGTAAAAAAACAATAATAGATGTAATACATTTTAAAATAATTAAATAAATAGTAAAAAAAAATAAATAAATAATAACAAATTAAAAAAAAACTAATAATAATAAATTCAAAAAAAAATTATAATAAATAAATTAACAATAACTAAATAATAATAAGTAGGAAGTATGCGCTATCTGGTATGCTGCGAAAACTCTCTTAGAAAATCGAATATCACTAGAGGATATCCGCTTTTTCACCGACAGTCAAGCGGCCGTTCGAGCACTCAGCTCCTCTTATACCCACTCAGATGTGGTTCGATCCTGTCTCTTATCTCTTAACGAGATAAGTGTTCAGAATTCTGTCCAAGTTATCTGGATACCGGGTCACAGTGGATTCGAAGGCAACTGCAAAGCTGATGAGCTCGCAAGAGCTGGAGCTGCGCAATCAAATGTTAGTGACTTACCCACAATCCACATTCCGCTCTCAACATGTAAAATGCTCATCGATCGAGAATTTCACAGCATTGCTGATCGGAGGTGGCGAGTGGAAACTACTTGCGTTACGACCAGACAAATCTGGCCATCCTACAATCTGAAACAGACAAAAACCCTTATAAGTCTTTCGAAACACGAACTAAGGCATATAACATCTCTTATCACCGGCCACTGCCTTTTGGGCACTCACGCACGTCGGCTCGGGGTTCCTCAAAACGACCTGTGCAGATACTGCGAGGACGAAGATGAGGAAGTATCGAGCAGACATTTGCTGTGCAGTTGTCCGGGCCTAGCCAGAAGTCGACTCGCTCTTCTAGGCTCTCCAACTATTGACAATCTTTCAGCACTCTCGGACCTGAAAATCGAATCTCTCATCAAATTTTCGAAACGAATTAATATCTTTGACCAAAATCTACAATAAAAATCTCGGTTAGGTGGGGAAATCATTTAAAATAATGAGCTCTAGGGCAACACAACGGACCCAACTTGCGGTCTATGTGGCACTCCGATGCGGGGTCACCCTTAAACCAACCAACCAACCCAAATAATAATAACAAATTAAAAAAAATAAATAATAACATTAAATTAAAAAAAAGAAACAAATAATAATCATGAATTTAAAAAGAATGAAATAAATAATAATAAATTTAAAAAAAATAATAAGAAATAAAAATAAGTATATAATAACAAATTAAAAAAAAAATAATAACAATATTAAATAAAAAAAAAACAATAAATAAGTAATAAATTTAAATTTAAAAATAATTAAATAAATAATTAAAAAATAAATAAATTATACAATAGTCAATACAAAAGAATAATAATAATTTTGATTGATGAAAATTTTTATTTTGATCTTTACGCGCTCCATCGGGGTCTGAATACTGCAGCTGTCTGATTCACAAGTGCCAAATATGATTGACGTACGACCCCATTTGCAAAAAGTATAAAATTTCCGACAAGATTATTTTTTGCAGTGTAATGAAATGAATAAATAAAAAAATTTAAAAGTCATAAGCATTTTCCCTCTACTTTTTTAAGTCAGTCGTAGTAAAACAAATCAGAAAAATGATGAATATTAATTTGAATATTTACTATGGTCTAATTAAAGCAATAAGATTCCTCGTATAAGAAAGTGCAAGTTAGGGTTTCGCCATAGGGACATAGCAGGTCTCTTCTTTGTAGTGAAATTAACACAATTATAGTTAAAAATTGTTATCTAAAAATCATAATAAATAATAATCCATATTTTTTAACTAATAAGGATTACCGTTCCTGGTGATTTATGATTAAAATTACACTGAGTTATTTATTTATTTCGAGAAAGTGCTCTCTAATCTTTTCACCAAACTGATTTTAGTCAAGTGGTCAATAACGCTTTTGCAGTTTTATAATTTATGACAATAAAAGCCAGAACACATGATAAAGAGTTTACACTGGCAGCTTATTTTTTGCATTCATCGCTGAAGAAGTATCGAGTTGCTATACTATATTTGAGTATGTCCCTTTCGTCTTGTGCACAACATTTTTTTAAATTTTTTTATTGCTTGATGAAGCGTCCAAACAATTGCTTTTCCCTCCAATGGTGGTAGTCCAGCCTTTGGAGTACTGATTTTGTTAGAAGCAAGAAGCCTTCCAATGTGTCTTTCATCATGTTCTTGAATTTTTTTGCTATCCCAGCTCCTTTGTATTCAGACTTTGCAAATATTTCATTTAGCCATTAGCAAAATAGACCTGTGGCTAAGTTTACTGGAATACCCTGGGATTCTATGAATTTTCCCCCAAACCAAAAAACTAATTCAGAATAAAACAAAAAAAAACTACTACAAAGGCTACATTTTCTTTGATACATAACTTTTTTCTTTGTCGCAAACTGTAAATTCTGGAAAATACAACAAATAAACATTTCCAGATGATTTGGCCCTCCGCCTAACTTTAAATCTTATGTACAAATATTATTGTATACATTTCAGCTGGGAGCAATCAAATGATTCTTATCTCTTTCTCTCTCTTTGTCATTAATTTTTTTCAAATTTTCACACAATGTTTTTAAGATTTATACTTTAAGAAAATGCAAAAAAAATCTAACTTTTTGAAAATTCTGACTACCCCTAACCTCTTTTTGGGCGGAAAATATAAATAATAATTGTAATAAATAAAATAAATAAGCAAAATATCTTAAAGAAAAGAAAATAAAATCTTTGAAAATATTTCACATTGTTGATTATTGCTACATTTTGCTCCTCAGTGTATATATGTATATGTAAGTTTAAGTTCAATAGAATCTGTTTAATGGTTTGAAAATAACAGAAAATTTGATTTCACATGTTTTGAAGGTTTTTTTTTTTAATTCCGCCCACATAATGCTTTCATGCAAGACTATTAAAACTCATTTGCAGTAATCTTGGCAATTTTTCTGGTATTTACGCACATAAGCATTGCAATTAGCATCACTTCTTTGGCTACGATGCACTGAATGCACTAAATAATTCAACGCACTTACACTTTGCGAGCCACTGTTAAATGCACTATCAGCTTGCGTAGCAAATGAGAGCAAATATTTTGCTGCTGAAAACATTTCGCATTTTTGAAGGTCACTGCCTGAGTAGAATGCATTCGTTAGAGAGTGTCGAGAGCTATAGCTTTGCTGATTTGAAACAACTAATTAGGACAGAGATTAATTGTATGACGCACAAGTGACTGGCGAATTGGCATAATGAGTAAGAGAAAGAAAGAGAGGGAGAGATAAGAATCATTTGATTGCTCCCAGCTGAAATGTATACAATAATATTTGTACATAAGATTTTAAGGTTAGGCGGAGGGCCAAATCATTTGGAAATGTTTATTTGTTGTGTTTTCTAGAATTTACAGTTTGCGACAAAGAAAAAAATCACCAAAGAAAATGTTGCTTTTGTAGTAGTTTTTTGGTTTTTTTTTATTCTGAATTGGTTTTTAACTATAATTTAAATGGCGGGGTGAAAATCCGTCAAATGTCAGGGTGTTCCACTTTCTTCATTTCTTTATCAGCAGAACTGTACCGTTAATACGGTAGTTTCTTTACCCATTTACACATTTTTTCACAATTTACACGTTTATACTCTTGGTTTATTTCAAGGGGTTAGGGTAAGTCAGAATTTTCCAAAAATTGGATTTTTTTTGTATATTCTTAAAGTATAATATCTTAAAAATATTGTGTGAAAATTTGAAGTGAATCCGACAAATACTTTTCGAGATATTTAACAATTAACAAAGGGCGCTCGGGCGCTCCGGAGCAGATAGCAAAACTTTAAATGCATTTTTCTCAAAACTATGTAACTTAAAAACCGCTTGGTAGATTTCAATAAAATGTATACTGCTTTTGAAAAACATAAAAAACTCGTGCCGAATCGAAGAATTTTTTTCTCAAAAATTTCGATTTCTTTTAAACAGTAAATTCTCGGTTTTTTTTCTCGAAAATCTGAAAATATATTTTCTGAGTCCGCCATATTGTTAATTTTGAAAAAAAAAAAAGCTTTCTTGTCCATTGATTTTAGATGAATCTCCAAGGACTTGTGATGAGGGACTTCTGGAGAAACGGACTCCACACAAACAGCTATAAATTTTACAAAAAATAATTTTTTGTATTTTGTTTTGAAAATTTGCTAAAGTCAAGTCGAAACATGTTGTATTAATGCTATGTTTTTACTTTTGTAAAATAAAGCAACTGACTAGCAAAAAAATATTGGGAGGTTGAATTAGTTTTAAAGGTTTTTTTCGAAGATTTGGGGCTTTATTGTGAAAAAACGGTACAAAATATTTTATTCGAAGTATTGGCCATCGCTAGCTACAACTTTCGCCCATCTTTCGGGCAATTTCCGGATGCCGTTTCTCCAAAATTCTGGCCGCTGCTTGGCTATCCATGACTCAACCCATATTTTGGTAGCCTCGTACGAGGAGAACCGCTGGTCCGCCAAATCGAGACTCATATGCCGGAACAAATAATAATCGGAGGGAGCTATGTCCGGACTATACGGCGGGTGGGGTAACACTTCCCAGCCAAGCGTTCCAAGGTATTTTTTGACAGGTTGAGCAACATGCGGCCGAGCGTTGTCATGTTGCAAAATAACCTTGTCGTGCCTTTTTACCGTTTCCGGCCGTTTTTCTTTCAATGCCCGGCTTAAACGCATCAATTGCAGTCGGTAACGATCCCCCGTGATTGTTTCGCCCGGTTGGAGCAGCTCAAAATATACGACGCCGACCTGATCCCACCAAATGCAGAGCATGATTTTCTTGCCGTGAATATTCTGCTTGGCCGTCGACGTTGATGCGTGGCCGGGCAAACCCCATGATTTTTTGCGTTTTGGGTTATCGTAGTGGATCCATTTTTCGTCCCCAGTCACCACCCGATGCAAAAAACCCTTCCGATTTTGTCGCTCGATCAGCAATTCGCACGTAAAAAATCGCCGTTCGACGTCGCGCAGCTTCAACTCGTACGGGACCCAATGTCCTGGCCTTGGATCATTTCCATCGCTTTTAGACGCTTGCAAACGGTTGATTTATCAACGCCCAATGATTCAGCAAGCTCTTCTTGGGTTTGGCACGAGTCCTCGTTTACCAATTCCCCCAATTCCGCGTCCTCGAACTTTTTGGGCTGGCCAAGACGCTCCTTGTCTTCGGTGTGAAAATCACCACTTTTGAATCGTCGAAACCAGTACTCACATGTTGAAATCGACGGAGTATGGTCTGGGTAGGCCTCCTGCAGCAATTCACGGGCTTGGGCTGTATTTTTTTTCAAATTGAAGCAGAAAAGCAAAGCTTCCCGCAAATTGCGTTTCGACGGCACGAAAGATGACATACTCGGAGCACGAAAACACTGCGTTGTTTATACTTCAGCGAAATGACAGATACTGATAAACAAAGCCTAGGGATGAGGCTTTGTCATGAATATATATTCAGTATTGCCAACGCGATAAAGTGATAAATAGCGCCATCTGTGTGTCACCTTTAAAACTAATTCAACCTCCCAATATTATTGAAAATCATCATTTTTTCGGCCCTCTGACCACCCCTAACCTCTTAATTTTACTCGATACATCTATGCGACCTTCTTAACGAGGAGCCATTTTGTCACTGATTATACTGAATTAATCGGGTTTTCCAATTTCTGACACGCCGTCATAATAAAGGAGCCAATTTAATTAAGGTAAATTCTTTTAAATATAGTTTCCAATCTCATGCGATTCTTTTTCACATAAACTAGCCTTCTATCACATCCTGAGTTCTTCTTCTTTTGGCACACCTCGTCTTCTTCAAAAAATATCCCACGACAGTCGGTCCTGCGTCAACGGAACGACCCGGATTTAAGTCCGGCCAAGGACTGTCACTCCAGCAGCATTTCTCGTGCATGTATGAATAATGTTTTTCTGCTACAACAACAACAACGAACTTATTTTTTACTTATGTCTTACTTATTTCTCGGATAGTGAGCTTTATGTCCGCCACTTAACTTTTACTTTCAAAATAGTTCTAGTCTGAAACCTACAAACCTCCACTCAAAATGTATCCGGCTACCTATTTTTCACACCTACAGCTTCGGCATTTGTCACTGTAGCCTACACCCAGTCTTTTGAAGTGACTATCGATAGGGCAGCGCCTGATAGGAGCGACAAAGTAGCCACGCGACGTCAGACCTTGGCTTCGCTAACAGAGTGGATGTTCGTATAGGTTAGTTTCGGAGATTTTGCAGCCGCACGCCAACAATAATCCGCTTGCTACTGCGTATCAAACCATTTGGGGATGGGCTGAATTCCTTACTTGTGGTTATTAACCGTCTGTTGGGCACCCGGGTCTGACCAGAAAAGTCTTTTTAGACTTTGGACGTGAATTTAACATATTTCTATTATATGGGAGCTAACGGCTTGAGCTTCCAGGTATCTTCCTAAATTTTAATTTTCTAGCGATGTATGGATATAACCTTTTAAAAAGGATTCTCGAATAGGACGAAAAAAGACCAGACTCGGGTGCCCAACTGAAAGTTGTTCAGGTGTTCAACGGTGGGTTAAGGAATCCCCCTCCCCGACTAACTTAGCAGCCTCGTTTCCGTGGTTATTTGGAGAAGTGTTGCCGAGAGTTTTCGTGAAAGACGCCAGGGACAAATTGGCAGCTTGACTATCTGGGCAAAATGACCACGAGCTTGTGTATTGTGTGTATTGACTTAGTTCTGACTGAAAAATTTTCGCAGAGTTTGGCGGATGGAAGAATCTTCGCATGCCTGAGGAATGAGAAAAAATCCCAAACTCCCTCCTAGAACATTCCGGCGTTTAGGTTGTGGCTTTAGACAAATACATCGAATTACCTGTTGCGATCAGATCTTGAGAAAAACCCTAAAGCGACTATGAAATTATTGTTCAGGTCGAAATGAAATACTGGCCAATACTTACAAAAAAGGTTTATTTGAGAAGAAAATAGGATAATAATAATAGTCTTGATTTACTTGTTTCAGATAAAAATTGCAGTGCTCATTACGGCCATCATGAAGAAGTGTGTCACGCGGAGCCATATATGTCTGCCATTTAAGCCATATTTCTTTCCCTAAAAATTCTTTTGATTTACTTTTCTTAAATTTGTTAAATTTTTTTGTTATTTTGTGCGAAGTGTGGAGCTTAAAGTTATATGGTTTTTGTTGTAGAATGCACTAGACTTTTATAAAAAAACATAAAAAATTAACATTAAATACAAAAAAAATATTTAATGTGTGCTCGTGCTCCCATTATTTTGAACCCAGTTGTATGTATGTGCATATGTCAACATATGCAATGTTTAAATATTTAAAACAATCATCAAAAATGCTCATGGAAAAGTTGTAAAACTCGATTATCGTGAATTGAACAAAAATTGAATTTTAATGGCTTGCTTTGTTTGTTATTGAATTTAATTTCTGGAAAGTTTGCTAATCTATTTTCAAGCTCAACAATACATTTTTACATACATACTATATGTACATATTTAGCGTGTTTTCTTGGGCTATCCAGTCCAATATGTCCCGATTTACACACAGAGACATCTGGAAGGGAGACTCTGGAAATTTCCTTTTGACGTTTCATTCGCGGTCATATGTGAAAAATTGTTTTCAGCAACATTCGTTGCTTTTGACGTGGTTAAATTTCAAAGGCCGATGTTGAATGTGAACCACACCTAAACGCCAAGTTTTTTTCTGCATTTCATTTGACATTTTTCAATATCAGACTAACTAAATTTGAACCATGGAAAGATACACAATCGAGCAACGCGTTAAAGTTATTCAGGCTTATAATGAAAACGGGGGGTCAAATCAAAATGCATACCGCGCACTTCGTGATTTTTCGGTCAATTTAATCGTCCAAATGTGCGTACAATCGGAAAAATTGTGCAAAAGTTTGAGCAAGCCGGGTATGTAGGAGATGTGAAAACAGCAGTGCATGCTCGTACAGCTCGTACTGCAGAAAATATTACTGCTGTTAGCGATAGTGTGGTTAAAGAGCCGTCCACCTCAACTCGTCGTCGTGCCCAACAATTGCACCTCTCACGTTCGTCGCTGATAAACATTATGCATAAAGACTTACATTTACACGCTTACAAGGTTCAATTGACTCAAGAACTAAAGCCTCTTGACCATTTCTAGCGTCGTTAATAGTCAGAATGGTGGCAGGAAATGGCAACAGTGAATGACCAATTTTCGAAGGAAATAATCTTCAGTGATGAGACACATTTTCACCTCGGTGGATTCGTCAATAAGTGGAATTGCCGCATTTGGGCGAATGATAATCCTAGAGTGCTTGCCGAAAAACCAATGCACCCACAAAGAGTGATTGTTTGGTGCGGTTTATGGGCCGGCGGCATTATTGGGCCGTATTTTTTTTCAAAAGGAGGCCGGTCAGGCAGTTACTGTGAATAGTGTTCGCTATCGTGAGATGATAACGAACTTTTTATGGCCCGAATTGGAAGATATGGATGTGGACGATATGTGGTTTCAACCGGACGGTGCCACTTGTCACACAGCTAACGAAACAATGGCTTTTTTGCGCGAAAAATTTTATGGCCGAATAATCTCACGTCGCGGCGATGTCAAGTAGCCGCCAAAATCATTAGATTTGACACCGTTGGACTTCTTTCTTTGGGGTTATTTGAAAGAAAAGGTGTACGTCCATAAGCCAGCAACAATTCAAGAGCTATAGAATGAGATAATTCGGCACATTAACGGCATAGAACCTCAATTATGCCTCAGCGTCATCGAAAATTTGGACCATTGGATGGAGGTGTGCCGCCGAGGCCGCGGCGGGCATTTGGCCAATATTTTGTTCCATACGTAATTGAGTCATAACAGTATTATCATAATAAAGAGAAATGAAAATAATTTGCAAAAAAAATGAGTTTTTCTTTAACTTTGCGAACAATCCACCTCTTATCAGCATCTTGAAATATTTTATTTGGTGCAGATCTGCCCTTATCTTCTATCCTGTTTCCTTTCTATAATGTGCCCGATAGTTGATGAACTAATAGCAATAATTTCTGCAATTTTTCGTTGGCTTTTGCCCACTTTATAATGACAAATAACGTATTCCCTTTTTTCAAGTGAGGTCCGTTTTCCCATATTAAAAAATTTTAATTTTTTCAAATTTTCTTTACAAAAAATTTTTGAGAATGACTTAAGACGCTAAGCTAAACAAAAAAAAAAATACATTTACCGTTATTGTATTCTCAGAGAAAATATAAAATACACTGCATCACTTAAGCTGTGAGCATATTTTAATGAGAAAACTATTTGTTTCTATATTTTTTCAGCAAATTTTGTTTTTGTTATTGTTCTTTTTGCAGTAGTAAACAGTACTTACATATCTCGTTACAAGTCGTATACATTTTTTTAATAAACATCGAGTCATTTTCTTTTTTTCTAAAAAAGTATTACCTGCATCAAATAAGCTGTGTGTCACTATATATAAATCTGTGACGTTCCGGTAGCTTAGACTTGCCTACGGTAATGATTTATACCAATAGCGCAGCATTCAAATTGTCTGCCAAAAATCTCATTCATCATAAAATTCATCTATGAAATAAAAGCATTTTTAATTTGCTTCATGTAACTTCCTCTCTCTGCATACATTCACTTGCGTTGCCAATTACAATTATAAAAGGCTGCGTTGCCAAATTAACAGCAAAACCAAAAAAACGAACAGCACGGATCATAAATTTACTCATATCCCGTTCATTGACCATTGGAACCCATCTCTTATTCATGACGCGGTATTTTTTTAAAATTCTACTTAAAAAACATTCTACATATACAAAGAAGCGTCTCAATATTAGATTAGTAGTGACCTTTGGACAGCGATTGACAATTTAGCATCGATTTAGATTAATTGATTGAAATATGAGTGTTTGAAAATGAACTGATTGATATTGCCGAGGCGACCACGGACCCACATCACCCAAAAATTAAATATAAATAAATAAAATTAGAAATTACTTTATTTGGAGTGTACAAAAGCAGTCGTCAAATGCAAACCTACGTACGTGTACACATGTACATACATATGGATGTATGTATGTATGTATGTTTGCATTCAATTGCTACTAAGAGAACTAAGAATACCCAGGCAAAAAAAATTAAACAAAAACAAGATTAGCAAACAAAACCAAAACGCTAAATTATTTGCCCAACATTTTTATTGGTGCAGATAAGGGATTAGTATTTATAAGTACTGTTATCGTACGCACTCACTCTCTCTCTATAAATCGTTCGTTTGTTGGGAGAGTGTCATAATCAAAACAAATGTTTTTTGAGATAAGTAGGTATGCTTGCTTTATGCTGTGTAAAAGTATCACAGCGTTGCGTTATCTATTAATATTATCTCATTAGCAGAAATGTATTTTGATTTTTGTTAAAGGAAAAACATTAAATTGAAAATTTCGAAGCCAGTTTTATCCATATCTACAGGGTTTGATTGAAAAGTAATGAGCCTTATTTTTTTGGCAGTTTTATTAAACCTTTTGGCTTATACAACTAATATTCTTCAAAATAGGACCCTTGAGCGTCAATACACCGCTGGTAGCGGTCCTTCCACTGCAGGAAACATTTTTTAAACTCATCCGCCGGAATCGCGTTCAATTCGGCTGTCACAGTTTTTTGAATCGACTCGATGGAGTCGAAACGTCTCCCCTTCAGCTTTCTTTTCAGGCGCGGGAACAAGAAGAAGTCCGGTGGGGACAGGTCTGGGTTGTAGGGAGGGTGGGGAAGCACCGGAACCCCCATTTTGGCCAATGCAGAGGTGCAGAGGAAGGCGGTGTGCGCCGGCGCATTGTCGTGATGAAGGGCCCAATTGTTGACGAGGTCGGGCCGAACCCGGGCGACGCGGTTTTTCAGCTGAAGGAGCACTTCTTTGTAAAATGCCGCGTTTATAGTGCTTCCTGGAGGTACAAACTCCTTGTGGACGATGCCTCGCTAGTCAAAAAAGATGATCAGCATGGTTTTGACCTTGAATTTCGACATGCGCGCCTTCTTGGCTCGTGGCGACAGGCTCGTGTGCCACTCCGCACTCTCTCTCTCTTGCCCTCAGGATCGTACTCAAAGCTCCAGGTTTCATCTCCTATGATACAATTGTCTAAAGTATAATCCTGTTCGTCACTTTACAACACTTCACGACTATTTTCCACACGCAATTGCTTTTGTTCATCAGTCAAAACCTTTGGAACCAATTTGGCACACACTTTGCGCATTTCAAGTTTTTCGGTCACGATTTTCCGCACATTGTAATAAGTTAAATTTAACTCTTCATTGATCTCACGTAGACTAGCACGACGGCCAATGCTCAAAAATTCACGAACCCGGTTCTCATCTTCGTCTGTTTGCGTCGTCGAAGGCCTTCCAGAGCGCTGTTTGTGAGAGATTGGTCCCCGTAAGCCTCCTTGAGTAGCCCAATGGTGTCGGTACTCGTTTTGTTTAGCTTTACGCATTCAGATTCCATTTTTTTAAATTCAAAATATAGCTCTTAGCAATTATTTTCGAGGTGTGTTAAAAAAGTATCGCGAATTTTGTGTTTTTTTTTTTAATTATTTATTTATTCATTAATATCTAGTTTGTCCCTTTCAAAGTAGTCCCATATTATGCACTTCTGCCAAAGAAGCATTTCAAAAAATCATTTTTTCTTATCTTGTTCAGCTCCTCCTTCGATGCCGTCTTTATCTCGTCAATCGTAGCGTCGTCCTTTCATGGGCCTCTTCAGTTTTGGGAACAAGAAAAAGTCACAGGGGGCCAGATCTAGGGAATACGGAGGCTGTGGCATTATTAGTGTGCAGCTGTTGGCCAAAAAGTCGCGCACAAGCAACGAGGGGCGTTATCATGATGCAAGAGCAAATTTTTGTTCTTCCCCAAATCCGGGCGTTTCTGGCGTATTGTTTCTCGCAAATTGCGCATAGCTTGCAGGTAATATTCCTTATTCACCGTTTTACCCTGCGGCAAGAACACATGTTGCACAACGCCCCTGCAATCGAAGAAAACGGTAGGCAAAACTTTTACATTCGACCGAACTTGACGCGCTTTTTCGGTATTGGTTCGTGCGGCAGCTTCCATTGAGATGATTGAGCTTTAGTTTCCACGTCATAACCATAAACCCACGATTCGTCACCAGTTATGACCCTCTGGAGTAAATTTGGGTCGTCGCGGACAGTTTTGGTAGGAATTTTGCCGCGACCCGTCTCATGCTTAAATCATTGAAAAAAATTGAATGGCACGAGCCAATGTCCACGAGTCTAGGTCCTTAGTAACTTCTCTAACGGTGATTCGACGATTGGTCAATCCCATTTTCTTCACTTCATCAATTTTTTCGTCTATTGTTGAAGTGCTCGGGCGTCCGGCTTTCGGCGACGCTTTTCGTCGTTCACATCTTCTCGGCCTTCTGAGAACATTTTGTACCACCGATAAACGTTGCTTTGGTCCAAAGCAGCTTCTCCGTATGACACAGTCAACATTCGGAATGCATTCGCGCACTTAATTTCGTTTTTCACACAAAATTTCACAGGTTCTTTGATCCATCTTTTTGAATAGGTAAAAATCGAAGACGAGCCAAAACACGTGCAAGCAAAGCAGCTGTAAACAATTAACTGAACACTCAAAATGACCGAACTCGTCGGCATGAGTGAGAGACATGTACACCAACATATCGCCACAAAAAAATCGAAATTCGAATATACGTAACCTGCGAAAATTCAAAATTCGCGATACTTTTTGAACATATGTACCTCGTATATGAAAGCAAATCTTAGAAAAATTTATGAACTCGCCTCCAAATAAACGCTGCATACTTGCCCAATAAACTTAGGCCAGGGAGAAGACGTCGAGAAATACATTAAATCCCAAAGGCTTCGATGGTTAGGGCACACTGTGCGCATGGAAGACAGCTGCCCCCAAAAAATCTTTTTTATCAACGAATTGTCTAATGAACCGAGCCCGAGGACGTCCAAGGTTAATCTGTCTTGACCAAGCCATAGCCGACCTGAAAAAGCTACGAGTTAGGAGCTGGAGATCTGTTGCTACGAACCGTGCAGATTGGAAGAGGATTGTGGATGAAGCTAAAGCTCACCCTGAGCTGTAATCGCTACCTGATGATGATGACTTGTCCAATAACCAATAACTCGTACAGAGATTTAGTGTTTTATATAAATTCCTTTCACGAATTTTCCTCTTTCACACTGCGTTCTTACGGTGCGGAGCTAATGATACTTCCACGGTTATCCAACATGCAAAAAATAGGTGAAATTCTTATGTATCTATCCTTTAATAACCATTTTTCCTCACTTTAAATGCATTAAATAAAAAAAATTCATAAAAAATTGTCACCGTTCATAATACAATGGCCCGAGACTGTAGATAAAATGTTTACTCGGAATGTGGAATTCGTATGCCTAAGCACTTGTAGCATACACACATACATACATACCTACATATGATTTTATAATTTTATTTATTATAGCTTTTCAAAATATTGCTGTAGTAGTTGTTGTTGAGTAAATTAAAATAATTTGCTGAGCTAATAAACAAATACGTCAGCTATGATAAGGAAAATGCATTAAATTTATTTTGACCACGAGCTCCCAATTCTGAAAAGCGTACACGTACACACACACTTTCATATATTCATATGTTTAAATTTTCTATAAAGGAATTTGCAAGTTATTTTCGTTTTCACACAAAATATCTGATGCCGTACGTAACGAATGCCGCCTTCATACTTCTGCCTGAATATAATGGGCAATTAGCACCTATTCTCAAAGCACAGATGTTCACTTAAATGGCTACTAAAATGTTGTGCCATATTTGTGGTTAACGCAACACTTCATTCGTTAATTCGTTCATAATTTGCACAGTGTTGCTAAACAAAAAATAAAATTAAATTTTGCTATAATAAATGTTTTGTATATTTAAGAAAAATATAGTCTTAAATCTTATTAAATTAAAAGTTTAAATCATGTAATTATAGGGAGGGAAAGGAGACTAGTTCCTATTGCGGAGTGCGAGGAGTTAAACTGATCTTCGGATGAGTTCTTTTTTTATTTCACTTTCAGGATTTAAACTTTTCTGCTTGCTTCTGTTAAAAATAGCCTCTTTACTATGTTCTATTATAGTATTTCCATATTTGAATGATCCTTCAAAAGCAACGAACGAGTATGCAGAGAAGTCATGAGGAAGTATTGGACAGGGTCCGGCACTCGAAGTGTAACCAATTAAAAAGGCTATAAATTTAGTTTGGAAAATTACTTTTATTCAATTCAATCTTAAAAAATGTGTGAAGATAATACTAATACAAAATTAAGAATCAATTTACTTTTCCCCGTTATGACCACCTTTTGCCTTGACTATGGCCTTGAGACGGTCCAGAAATAAATCGCAAACTGCCCGAATGTGACTTGCAGGTATTTTGGCTCACTCGCGGACAATGACTTTTTTCAGCGCCTCGAGACTAGTGAATCTTTGCTCTCCAAAATGGCCCATGGTGAATTGGAGAGCCATTGTGTGGACGTTATGAAGTTCGAAACGTTGATTTTTAGTGATTCTTGGTTCTCTCGAGCTTTGTAAGACGGTGTCGAGACCTGTTGAAACGTCCACCGTTTGCCGCTGAAATGTTTGTTTGCCCACGGCTTCAAAGCAACCTTCAGAATACTAAAGTAAATTCGAAACTTGAAAGCCGATAATGTTTTTTTTTTGTTTTTTCTTGCATTACCACTGAATAAAAATAAAATGTAATAAACTAAATGTACAACCTTTTCTCGTACATTTTCATTGCAACACATCTGGGAACACCATTTTTTTTTCTCTGGTATACAAATTCCGGTGGGCGAAAGAAATTTCTAGCACAATAATATAGCAAAGCTCACAAGCTTATGATCCACAATTAACTTTAAAAGTTGATTGATCGGTTAATCGATCAATATTCACATGATTTTCTATTATACTACGCGCATTTGTACGAATTGTGTGTATGACAATAAGCAATTAAACAACCCAGGTCTCTCAAGTGCAAGTTTCTTATCAGCTGTGCTTTGTTTTGACATCTGTCACAGCTGGAAAGCATTTCATTTAAGTAGAAAATCTACAAATTGCGAAAATGGAGTTCGATTTCGCTCAAGAATAGTGCAAAAATAATAAAAATTCACTACAAAAATATTGAATCTATGAAAGCTCATTTCTCAAAACTTCATTTTCATAGACCAAGCTTGTTTCCATTTGAACGAGGAAGTAGCGAACAAATATGCTGTATTGGAGTATTGAAAGACCTGCAGTAATATGTTAAGAAGCCTCAAATTCCCCTCGTGTTACTATTTCCTTGTGATCATCAAAACTACAGCAGAAAATATGCTTCGGTTAGATTAGGTTAGCCAAGTTGCTTGTCTAAGACGAATTTTGGGTACCTGGTCACAGTGACATGCGAAACCGACGAGTTGGCCAGACAAGCGACCTGTGAGGTAGTGTGCCCGCGAAAGGGGAGAATCGGGATCCCCTTGACAACCTGCGCTCTACTCCTGGAAGGATGGCCTTTGCACCAACTCAGCGAGCGCTGAGCAAGTACACGAACGTGTAAGGTCGCGAAGTCCTTCTGGCCACGTTTGGATAGGAGGCGCTCGAGGGATATTCTGAGGATGACAAAATCTTATCTTTCAAATTTCGTCCGCATCCTCACGGGGCACTACCCGCGGGGTATACATGCCGTGAGACTCGGAATTATTGCGAGTGCTTTTTGTGTCAGCTGTATGGAGGATGAGGTGGAATCATCTCAGCACCTGCTTCTTAGCTGCCCAGCTCTCGCGGGACTAAGATTCAAGCATCTTGGCTCTCACTTCTTATCTGCGCCTGCTGTTATTAGCAGGTCTTGATAACATAAATCTGATGAACTTCATCAGCAGCATAAAGAGGCTAACACAACCGCAAATTAGTCACCGTTCATGGTCCACAAATACTCAACCCTCGTTTTTTTCCTTCTCCTCTTTTCCCCCTCTTGCAATGGTATCACAAAGGATGAACCAAACTTCTTTCGTCCAAATGGGCCCACTCTCTGGGCAACCATTACTACCTAACCTTGTCTAAGACAAGACAATTGGTGGCCCTTAGGCCGATTGTCATACCTGCATTTGATTTTCATCCCCTAACTAAGTTGCTTAAACCACTTAGACCTTTTAGAAGAAGTTATCTAGTCCCCCTAGTGAGACATTTTGCACATTTCCCTGGCCTTCAAAGAAATCAAAGAAATATTTGGCACGGCTTCTTTAAAAAGCAGGACACGTTGGACATAGGAGGTTTTGCACCGACTCAATTCATCTGCACAACTCCTGCAGTGCACTGGCACTTGTAGAACCAACAGCGCAGTGACCCGTTATAACACCTGTGAAGGCGCTGCTAGTTCATCTGTAGAATCCAAGCAGATATTTTGTCCTTTTAAAATTCAGTTTTGGCCAGAGCGCTGTGGAGATCCTGCAGTTAGTAGTCAGAAACCACTTTCTATTGGTTTCCGCGATTACGCTCAGGTCAATTGCAGTGTACAGTTCGTTTAGAGGAATGCTAATGTCCTCTACCACTCTCTGAAGATCCAGTTCGGAGCCTTTCTGTGCACACTCATCCGCTCCTTCATTTTCCTCCACTCCAGTGTGTCCGCGGACCCAACAAGTGGTGTTGTGTAGCTGGATAAGCAAACACGACCTCCCGCATTCTTGAGTTGATGTGCGCTGCGCCTAGTGCCTTGATCGCTGCCTGACTATCAACAAAATCTGGTAAGATTTGCTGGAGGTAAATCCATTAGTCTTATCGTTTTTATCGTTTTTATTGCTTTGACAACTAACCAGTCAACTAACGCAGAAAAACAGCAGTCGAAGAGGACTAGAAAATTATTAGAGTCTTGAGCCATTCGAACGCCAACTGGCGAGCTCTTAGTTCAGACTTTAACCCAATATAGAATCTTTTACACCCCTATGATAATTACACCCAAATTTTCCGTCATGAATGCCAATTTTTATAAGCTAAGCAGTTGAATGCGGAAAGATCTGCGCCACTTACATTTGCTCAAAAGAGAGCGGTGGACGGTTGATATTTCAGAAAAAAGTACTCTCCATTCTATTGATGATCCAAGTTCAACAGCAATGAATCTGCTGAATACCTGAAATTTCTTGCTGGGCATCTAAGAAGCGATGTTTTCAGTAAATCTGTATTTACGAGATGTAAATATAAAATTATTGCAAATACGGATCTACATATTGGCAATGCATCTTTAGAACAAACAGGCTAATCGACTACATAAACAAGTTACATAAAGTCAATTGATATTAATACAGCTACGCTTCAATAAGTTTACTTTTCCATATGTATGTATGTGTGTATGGATGTATGCATGGATGTATGCTTGTAAGTATTTATTTATTTTCTCGTGTTTTCTACTCTAAACAATTTGATACAACGATGTCTTATTGATATTTTTTATGTGTGCAGAAATATGTACATGTATCGCACAAGGTGGCCCAAAATTAATCATCCACTTTGGTTTTTGATTTTTTTTAATGTATCCGGAAATATGTAAATATAAATATAAGACGGCGCAAACTTAATCATCCAATTTGGTTTTTGAATATCTTTTTATGTGCAGAAATACATACATATGTAAATGTATCGTACAAGGTGGCGCAAAATTAATCGTCAATTTTTTTTTTATTTTTTGTTAGAATAACTTTTTTTTAAACAGAGGTTTTATAAACATTTTTCTTTAAAATGTAAAGGTTTTGTACAAGGTGGCGCAAAATTAATCATCCAGTTTAGTTTTTGAATATTTTTTTTTATTTTTTTCCTGTGTGCAGAAATATGTAAATATATTATACAAGGTGGCACAAAATTAATCATCCATTTTTTATTTTTTTGTTGGAATAACTTTTTTTCTAAAGAGAGGTTTTATAAACACTTTTTTTATGTGTGCAGAAATATGTAAGTGTATCGTACAAGATGGCGCAAAATTAAGCATCCATTTTTTATTTTTTTGTTGTTGGAGTAACTTTTTTCTAAACAGAGGTTTTATAAACATTTTTGTATGTGTGCAGAAATATGTAAAGGTATTGTCCACGTGGCGCAAAATTAATCATCCAGTTTGGGTTTTGGAATTTTTTTTATGTAAACACAAATATGTAAATATATAAGGTGGCGCAAAATTAATCACCCATTTTTTTTAAATAACTTTTTTACTAAATAAATAAATGATTTTTAGAGATGAAAGTTTTTATTTTAACCTTCACGCAATAGCTGCAGCTGTCTCGTTCATTAGTGTCAAAAATGATTGACATACGACGCCATTTACAAAAATTATAGACCTTCCAATGTAGTGATCATTTTGCGCCACCTTGTATTATCCCACAGAAACGAAGGAAGGCCGAAAAGTTGGCAGATTGCAGAGAATTTAGTCTTGTGCTTTGAGTAAGTTTTTCATTAAGCACAGAAATAGCATACGAACTTTTGTGTGCCAAAGTGTCTTCAAGCAAAGATCAATTCAGTCCAGGGCATCCAACGCTCTTGCAAATATGTAAAAACTTCTTCCGAGAAATGCACATTTCAATATTAAATAAATCACAGAAATGGTCGGATGATGAACTACAACTTTTTTGAAAACTCTTCACGTTTAACCCTCTTGAAAACCTTCGGCTGGGCACCTGGGTCTGCCCTTATTTTCGTCTTATTCGAGGTTCTTTTTTAAAAGGTTATATCCATAAATCGATAGAAAATTAAATTTCAGAAAGCTACCTGGAAGCTCAAGTCGTTAGCTATACTAGAAATATGTTAAATTCCGCTCAGAAATAGGTTAAAAATGAAAAAGCCAGTCCTATCAGATCCAAGTGCCCAACGAAGGGTTAACATAGTATTATCTCAGGTGAGCGCAAGATAGAGAGACTGAGACAGCTCAGGGCATTTCAAAGGCAAAAGTATGGCAAGCAGTGTTCTCGTGAACTTTTTAATCTGTTTAGCGTGAAGAGGAGGAATGTAAGAACCGAACTGTTACTGGAGACGTAACTCCTGTTCATAACTATAGGCCTGAGTCGAAAAGTGGCATGCGTAGTAGGGCAGAATGTTTGCAGCACCCCCTGAAAGTTGCAATGTGTCACACCTATCTCGAAGAATTATGGTCATTGTATTTTGAGATTTAGAAGCATCTCTAAGAGCGATAATAAAGAAAAATGTGTCACTACAACTAAGATAAACTTTTAGAAAAAAAAAAAGATAACATTAAGACCAAAAGAAAGAGAAAAATGAACCCAAGACGAGCTGCTTTTCAACGACAATGCGCCCCTTTCAAATCAAGCATGCTGTCCTACCTTCCCTATAGTGCAGACTTAGCCACTCAGATTTTCATTTAATCAATGAAGAAAGAACTTCGAGTGAGAAAATTTCCTGATTACGAAGAAGTGAAGTGGGTTATGGAAAAAAGTAGTTTTTCTTGATGGCATTAATAAACCTGGGTATGTATAAAATCAGGTAACCTGGTGTGAATAAAAGCAGCCGCCGTAGCCGAATGGGCTCTGCGTGAAAGGTTTTTTGCCTTGCTTCTCGGCAGGCAATGGCAAAGCGCCGAATACATTTCTGCCATGAAAAAGCTCTTGATAAAAATCATCTGCTGTCACTTCACACCCGTTTTTCTTCATTCCCTGAACATTTTGACCTCCGTGAGTCCTAAAACGTTTCATTCCATCTTCAATGAGGTTTAGTTAAGGAGAATTACACAAACGCATTGAAATTGTAAAAATCTACCACCAAAATTCTGCTAGTTTTAGGAAGGCGGTTCAAAAAGGTTGGATATCTCGCGCAGATAAAATGAAAATGGATTCTGTAAAATAATGCAATTTGACGTCATTAAATTTCGTGCCAATAACCCAAGAACGATTCACGAACTAATAGATGGAAACTATAGCAAATTATCATCAGAAATTTCGTTAAGGTAGTAGTCTGGTCAAATACTCATTGTTTTCAAAAGTCCGCAATTTTGTTATTTTTTTTTTTTTAATTTTCCCATTGTCACACCTGCCAGAATGACAGGCCTACAGAATAATAATCAGTTTAACTTTTTTGTTTTAAATGCCCTGAAGAGCTAAAATTCCGGCGACAAGCCACCTATTTTTTTTTAAGACGTTTACTTTGGTGCCACCCTACTACAAAAAAATATGTCAAAAAAAATTGTTTTTGTATACTATTTGATCTTGATAATAACTATAAAATCAAAACGCATTTTATTTTCTTTAAAAAAATCCTAAAAAATATATATAAAAAATGAGTATTTGACTAGACTAGTACGTACTACCTTAAAAGAACTAACAGACGGCCATTCATTAGACTCGAGTGTTATGTCTCTATGTAACCTCTATGTTTATTAGAATTTAAATTTAAAAATTTTTGACGAATACACATTTTTTTCAAATTTCAAAATACGTTGTCTTAATAAGTCACCCTTTGTACATGCGAGGGTAGTTTGAAGAGTCCGTGCACAGTCAAAGAGAGGGCACTACTGGCGCGTAACGAGCTTACGTTTATCTAGTTGCACCTCTTGGAAGAACACACACCAAGTTTCAGCCAGATCGGTCCATATCTTTGTGTTTAGCATTCGTTTGATTTGAGGAACTCGAGTGATTTTTCTTTTCCAGCACGACATCGCCTCATCAGTTGTGGCCGCAAAATTAATGGAAATAGAGTTCCAACTCGTTTTATATCGCCAATATTCTTCAGACTTGGCTCCCTCGGACTACTACTATTTGTTCCCAAATTTGAAGGAATGGCTGGCGAGAAAATCAATTTTATTCAAACGAGGAGGTGATTGTAGGAACGAATGCCTATTTTTCGGACTTGTATAAATCCTCTTATTCGGAAGGGATCAACAAACTAGAACAGCATTGGACGAAGTGTAAATATTAGTCTAAAGGGATATACATATATACCTATATTATATATTATATATATATAATTGGCGCGTACACCTCTTTTGGGTGTTTGGCCGAGCTCCTCCTCCTATTTGTGGTGTGCGTCTTGATGTTGTTCCACAAATGGAGGGACCCACAGTTTCAAGCCGACTCCGAACGGCAGATATTTTTATGAGGAGCTTTTTCATGGCCGAAATACACTCGGAGGTTTGCCATTGCCTGCCGAGGGGCGACCGCTATTAGAAAAATGTTTTTCTTAATTTTGGTGTTTCACCGAGATTCGAACCGACGTTCGCTCTGGGAATTCCAAATGGTAGTTACGCACCAACCCATTCGGCTACGGCGGCCGTCTAAAGGGATACCATGACGAAAAATATTTAGGCAATTAAGAAGTATTTTTTTTTTGCATGGACTTTTCAAACGACCCTCGTATGTCCACATATGTATGTACAGTTACGTATGTACGTAGTTATTGCTTGAATTTGTTAAGTTTTCACAATAACTCTCAATACTACGCAGCGCAAATGCCATGTTATGTTATGCTAATTTATGCGAATTGAAGTACAGATGAAAATATTTACATTTATTCTCTATTTAGAAACTATACATTTTATATAATATTATTTTTTGAATTACTAACAAACTACTTTGATACATTTTAAGTTTCTTGGCAAAATTTAAAATTTCATTATGGTCGTCGTAACGAAAAGCTGTCACAAAAGCTGCTTCTGAAGAAAATTTAAATTTCGGTGAGTGTTCGGAGAGTTTAAGCTTTGATTTTGTTAAAAAAAAAAGAGTGAATATGAGCTAAATATATTGAAGAAATTAATTATTAAGACGCCATAAATATATGTGCCCATAATTATGAAAGTGGTCTAAGTCAAAATTTCAAAAAAAAAAAAAAAATGAGTTTATCACTTATCTACATCCACATTATCTTAAACTATATGTATTTAATGTATTTTCACGTTTTCGTCGGATGTAATTTCAACGTTATACGGAATCCATTCAGTCTTAATTATGAAAGTAGTCAAAAATTTGAAGATTTTACATTTAAACTTAACTTGAAAATAGCACGTGACCATCTTCAATGCATTTCTGAACTACATAGTAGGCTGGTAAAAACATATTTTAAGTTTTCCGGCATATGAGATCCACTACAACAGAGCTCGCCACACTCCTGGTCGAAAATATTTGAGTCCTGGCCTTGGCATTCCTAAAATGTATAGCCTATATGTAGAGAAATGTAAGGAAAATAATCAATCCTTTGTTAAGGAATGGATCTACAAGAAAATGTTTAATACAGAATTTAACTTAAGGGGATATATACCTTGTGAGCCCGAAAAAATGGACGATTGTCTTAATTTTTTTTAAATATGTTTTAGAATATTTATTTAAATGAGGCATATATCATACTCAAGGGTAACTCTCGAAGAATACATTTTGGTGTTTTTATTTAAAAAAATGTTATTATTTATTGTTGATATCGCCCCTCCCCCGAATCGCCGTTTTTTAGAAGATGCTTGCGGTGATCACGGTAGCGCATGAGCAGCTCAACTGAAATCAAAAATATTAAATGACTATTGTAGAAAAATGTTTTTTAATGAATCTGAACGGTTCATTTACCCAAAAAAAATTTTTCTCGATATGAAAACCGCTTTGCAAAAAAAAAAAAATTTATTCCAGCGAACTAAGCAAATATTTATAAAAAGTGAACCGTTCAGATTCAAGAGGTTGTAACTTCGAATAATTAAAAAAAAAGTTTATGCAAATGGGTCAAATAGTTTTTGATAAATAATTATCACCGCGACAGTAATTTTCAAAAAACACGACTTCGAGATAATCGCGTCTAAAGTTTTGCGTGCACTTCATTTCCGAAAAAGGTCGCGCGCTTCCACGGTCTGTAACTTTCGTTCTAGTGCTCTGATCTTTATGATTTTTTGAATTTATATTTTTAAGATGGTGCACTTTTAGAATATGCCATAAAAAAATTTTCGATTTTTTAGTCAAACACAAGATATAACCGCTTAAATTTCCATGCTCCTCGAAAAGACACGTACCAAAAATGAGATTACTGAATGGAAAAACCCAAACATGCAATAATGAAGGCGAGAAATTACATCTTGGAGAAAGTCATGAGGCACATTTACAAAATGCCAAAAGAGCTAGGAACTGCCTTGCAGAGGACCAGAAAAAAGTCAAAGGAAATTCCAGCGAATACTATGGATCCTCGTTTGATTAGCAAAATTAAACTGTTTGAGTTATTTTGAAAAAAAGTACCACTTAAAGTCTTCGAAGGTATTACGCTCTTGGAAAAATATTATATTAAAGCCAAAAATACAACCCTCAAAGAATGTTAATTGAAATATTGATATTACATGCACATACATACATACCAACACATATCGCACACAAGCTATTGTCTATATAAAGGCTAAGTGCCCTAAGGGCATGCTGCGGCTACAGAACAATATCGGATTACGCGGCGTTTGTCATAGCTGGTATGATACCAGCGGATATTCTCGGGAGTGAAATGAAGCGGTTCTATGACAGATGTGCAGCGGATGCCGAAATAAATAAAAAAGCGGTGAGAGAAGAAGAGCGGCTTGTGTCACTAACAAGGTGGCAAGACCGATGGAATACCTCCAGTAAAGGGCGATTGACCTATAAACTGATTCCCGATTTGCGACCATGGCTAAATCGGAGTTTTGGAGATACAGCCTACCATGTGACACAGTTCCTTTCTGGACATGGAGGTTTTAGGAAATATCTGCATAGGTTCGGGCATGATGACAGCCCATACTGCCCTGTGTGCATCAATGTAGAAGAAGACGTGGAACATGCCAGTTTCCACTGCCCACGCTTTATAACAGGAAGAATAATTCCAAGTGCAACTGACGTAGTCGAGTTCATGTTGCAATCGGAGGAAAAGTGGGAGGAGGTAGCTGCATACGCTACTAGAACTCAAAAAGAACTCAGATATAATGAGCAAATGAGACGCATTAGCCTAAAGACATTGACGAAGTTATATATGTAGCTAACCAGCCCTGCGAAGTAATACGTTGAAGCAGATCCGCAGGGAGAGTGGTGGAGGAGACGGAGTTCAAGGGTTTTGTACGTAGGTGTACTGTTTTGCAAGACCAGACAGTATGAAAATTACTGACTGTGTGTGGTCCCGAATGAGGTGTATCCTTAGCAAGCAGTATGAATCGTGCATGCCGTCTAAGTTGACGGTATCAATGAAAGATTCCCCTTCGTTAACAAAAAAAAAAACATACCAACACATATGTACGCCATTAATAGAACAAAATTTCTCGCTGTGCAATTAAGTCATTTTGCCTCAATTATGTGGTGAAATTGACAGGAGTGGCGCAGCGCCATGAATTGAATGTTATTAAAAAAGTACGTAAAAGCATACATATATGTATCCACTTGCATGTATGTATGTATATAAATGTATGTACATATGTGTATAGGTTTGTATTATTGACTCATATTATTTCCATTCGTATGAAATGCATTTATTGGAAACATCTATGACCTAGTTGCATTTTATGCTAAAAAAAAATAGAATCTGCAATTTAATATGGCAAAAAACAACTCCAGTGCCCTACATGGTTTTGCATGGAATTCATTTTATGGATGATGAAGGTATTTTTCCTAAAGCGAATGAATTAATAGATAGTATATATAACCAACAACTATGCCGATGCCTAATTTGCTGCAACTGTTATTTCTGTAAAGAGACTTAGTAGAGAGGGAGTTAGTAGAAGAATTTGTAGCTGTAAAGAGAGTGAGTAGAGAGAGAGTTAGTAGATGAATTTATAGCTGTAAAGAAGCAAAGAAGTTCAGAAATGAACTCAACGAATTAAAATCCCACGGCTTTGCGCACTAGATTGTATCGTACAAAATAATAAAAAACACATTGAAAGTTTTTGATGCGGTAATAACAGGAGATGAGTGAATTGAGCTAATTGTAGAATGAAGGACTTGGGCGCCACTTATTACTAGCATTTCTGGTTGGCGCCAGACGAAATTTTTTTTTTGTTTTGTGTTGCAAAGAAACTAACAAGCAGTAAGATTTTAACATTTTTGTGGAGTTTTTATCAAGAGAATTTAAATTCTTTATGTTAACAACCAATTAGCTGGTTTAAATCGTTTTTTCGGTGGAGTAATCGAGTTAAGCTTGCGGTGTTGAGAAGTTTTCATCGCTTCATCGTTAACGTACCGGTGTGACCTCATAGAGTGGTTAGGTTAAAAATGGTTGTCCAAGGAGTGGGCACACTAGGACGAAGAACCTCATAGAGTCGGTCTCTGCTTGTCACAAATGGCACATGAAGAAAGAGGAGACAAAAATGCTTTTGATGGCGCCATCTTTTTATTGAGTTAGAGCGTGGGAAGTTACATCCCTAGCCTGGCTTCCAGCGAAAGCTTGGTGACATTCGGTTCAGTGGAAGCAAAGTTATTGCATCTAAAGTGTCGGTATGTTTGTGTCATCAGTACAAAAATGAGTTTCGAACAAAGAGCTAATATCAAATTTTGTATTAAAATCGGTAAAACGTTTACCGAAACATTTGAATTAATGAAAAAAGTTTATGGGGATGATTGTTCATCTCGTGCCAAAGTTCATGAGTGGCTTACACGTTTCAGAGATGGTTGTGAGGACATAAATGACAATGAATATACGGGCCGCCCAAAATTTGTAATCACCGAAATCTGCATCAAAATTGTTCGTAAATTTATCGAAAAATGAACCGAAATCATCGTAGAAATTCATGGAAGCGGAGTTGAATATCGCCAAAATATCAATTTATCGCATTTTAACTGATCGTTTGGTCTTTCGAAAGGTCTGCGCACGTTTCATTCCGCTTATTTTAACTGAGGACCAAAAATTGCTCAGAATTCAACATTCGATAGACCTCATAAGAGGCGAGAAAAGACGGGAACTTCCTTTACAATATTGTCACTGGTGATGAGCCGTGGTGTTTTCAACATGAACCTGAAACTAAGCGTCAAAGTGACGAATGGAAGGCCTCAGACGAGCCACCACCCAAAAAATCGAGTTTGGAGAAGTCAAAAATCAAGTCGATGCTCATTCGTTTTTACGATTCCAAGGGAATTGTCCACAAGGAGTTCGTGCCAACGGGCCAAACCGTAATTGTAATTATCCATCTTAGCGTTTTGAAGCGTTTGTTGCATCGCATTCTTCGAATTCCCCCCTGAATGCCGCGAAGGAGGAGGAAGCTGGCGCTTAAAAAAAAAAATAAATGATTGGCGCGTACACTTCTGTTAGGTGTTTGACCGAGCTCCTCCTCCTATTTGTGGTGTGCGTCTTGATGTTGTTCCACAAATGGAGGGACCTACAGTTTCAATCCGACTCCGAACGGCAGATATTTTTATGAGGACCTTTTTCATGGCAGAAATACACTCGGAGGTTTGCCATTGCCTGCCGAGTGGCGACCGCTATTAGAAAAATGTTTTTATTAATTTTGCTTTCACCGAGATTCGAACCATCGACCTCTCTGTGAATTCCGAATGGTAATCACGCACCAACCCATTCGGCTACGGCGGCCGCCGCATATTGCATGATAATTCATCATCTCATCGATTCACTCTTGTGACTGATTTTTTGACTAGAAATCGCATTTTAACCAACAATCCTTCACCGTATGGGTGCCTGAGATGGCTCCCCGTGACTTCTACCTGTTCGAAAAATTGCACTTGGCCATGAAAGAAAAACGTTTTGGGTATGTAGAGGTCATCCAAAAGGCTTGTACCCACATCCTGAGGGACATTCCGGATTCCGGTCAATGACCTGAAACACTCTTTCGAAAAGCTTTTCGATCGCGCCAAACAGTGTATCGAGGCCAGAGGGGACCATTTTGTATAAATAAACTCCAAGTTATCAGAACAAATATCCTGTCGTTGCTATTTTAGCTCAGTCTTGATTATGTTGGACTTCACCTTGTAGTGCAAACCTGCGCGAATTAATAAAACGCATTTCGCTGCTATTGTTTATTTTGCGTCCGATTTCTATGTAGTTCCTTTCTACTACAATTATCGCAAAGGGCGATGACATTCTTTTCCTTTCTCCCTACTTCCAAAATGCGACAATAGATTAAGGAGAGTCAAATTTCAGTTGTCACTGAATACAAAACCTTGCAAATTATATCTCATATTTTGAACTTTGTCAAAATTCTTATCTATATACACCTACATGCACCTGGATAGAGATAAACACTTGTGGAAGTGGCATGTAGTTAAATGCGCACTTTATATTGGCCCACCTTGTATTTTCATAATCCCACACTCCTAAGAAATGTGTAGCAGTAATGAAAACAATACTTCACTTATAAAGATTTATTTATTTATTATAGTATAAATAGCAATGACAATGAGAGCGACAAATATGCACACAACCGCGTAGATTTTCGCACGAGCTGATTTGAAGCTGATATTTATAATCGAAATTATCGCTTTGCATTTCACACATTGAAAACATTTTTTATGCATTGCACTACTGTTTTTATACCCATGCGCTTTTGCATAAGGGTATTATGCGGTACCGTCACTTTGCGCTCAGCGAATTTGATAATGAGTTACGTCATTTTAGCACCAGTGTGGCCAGATTACCATTTTCGTAACTTGATTTAGCATTTTTTTTTGTTCTAATTAAAAGTAATGTTTATAAATTTGTAAAATATACATTTATTAAAAATTAGTTCAATAATTCACTCAGTTTTATTTAGCTTTAATTTTTTTTTAATATCTGGTAGCATTTCCCGCGATTGCAGTTGTTGTTGGTGTTCTTCTGCTTTCAGCAGTCAAAGCTCTCTCTCGCTACTGCAGTGTTGCCTAGCTTTAGATACAAAAACGCACTAAACGCCCATTTAAAGAAAATAAAATACCAAATTTTTACTGAATTATTTAAAGAATTTTGTATGTGTGACAAATTGGCTTTGAAATGTGCGAATTTTTAAATAAATGAGTTATGCTTATGCACAATTTAATTTATGCGTTTTTTGTTACGAGAAACTCTTTTATTAAGAGTACGACTTTTTTGCTATATTTGAGGTTATGTGAGATAAGGTACTTATTTTATAAAAATGCCATTATGGTTTTTTTTAGTATTTTCTGGTATTTTTTTGCTTATTTTTACTATGAATACCTCTCTTAATGCCATATGTTCCACAAAGAATTGATGGGCGGAAGAAACGATTACACCTTTATGGTTTTAATTCACATTCAGTTCAAACGCTTTTTAAAATGTGTAAAAAGGTTTTCAATCTTAAGAAGAGTTGAGAAGAGAAGAAGATTTAATATTTTTGCGTAACATAAAAGGAACAACAGATTAAATTTACGCTTTCAAAATATCAAATTTAGTAAGATCAACAAATTTTCAGTAGCACTAAAATCTTCTCAGAGCGACCTTTTTTAACCTTCTTTTGTTTAATAACACAGTTTTTTTTTTAAGTTACTGTTGAATTTAAAAAAAGAAACAAACACCATTTTTAAAAATTTTCGCATTTTATTGCGAAGAGCAAATGGTTGGCAACATTGCATAACTCGGCAAATGTGACGTCACGCACTCTCTGATGGGCGCAATCTTGTTTCTATCATTCTTGTGTTGTATGTAAGAGGCCTCTCCAATTCGCCATACGTTTGCAAGTCGCTCCATGCTTTCCACAAGCTTGTGGCACCATTCCATTGAGTACCAAGCCTCGTCAACTGCGGCCCACAAATCATCAAAATTTTTAAAATTTTTGTTAGCGATTTTGGCCTTAACGTCGTTCCTAAAATTTTCTATTAGATTAAGATCAGGGCTCTGCGCTGGCCAATCCAGTACATTAATTTTTTCTCTTCTGAGCCATTGCTTCACTCTCTTTGCAGTATGCTTTGGATCATTGTCCTGCATAAATGTCCAATTTAATGGCATGAACTCAAGCACAAATGACTCCATTTTATTTTGGCGTATATCCAGATACTGAAATCTATCTATTTTACCAACCACGCGAACAATCGGCTCAACACCATGCCGCCGTGTTTATCGTCTTTTTTGTGAACCTAGGATTAGGCGCTTGATTTTTTGGCTCACGTACAATAGTTTTCCTATCTGGTCCCATCCTATTTACTTTGGTTTCGTCGGTCCAAAGTACGTTTTTCCAAAACTGAATAGATTTATCTTTGTGGGCTTTTGCAAAGGCAAGTCGGTGTTCGATATGTTTTTTGAGAGGAGTGGGTTTTTTCTGCTTATGCGGCCAAACAGCTGGGCTTCGTTAAGTCGCTTTCCTACAACATCTATAGACTAGATTCTTGGTTTATTTCAAGCATTATTTTCCGTGCCGACTTAAAAGCATCTGCTTTGCTCTTGCCTATTATGGCTCTATCCACATTAACATCAGTTTTTCGCGGCTTTGGTTTTCTTTCCGTTTTTTTGCTTAGATAGGATGAATCTTTCGTAACTAAATTAAGAGCATTATAAACCATTTTTCGAGAGCACATCATCACTTCAGCTATTTCTGCATAGCTTTTCCCATTTGACTCATACGGTATATAAGAGCTCTTTTCTCCGGCGAGAAATGTTTTCCACGTCCCATTTTAGGTAATTACTTTAAAAATTTATTTAAGAAACAAAAAATTATACTAAAAATCGCTGAAACAAGATTAAAGTTTTACTCTCCGCTGCTCAAATTAAAATGTGCCATTTTTGTGTTGACTCCAAAACAGCAATAAGCATAAATAAAATAGAACGCAAAAAATTCCATCGAAAAAAAACGGTAAATTCCTCGCATAAATGTAAGCTTAATAACGCTAATAAATGTAAACAAACAAATTTATTTGATCAAAGCAGAGTTTGTACTAAAAACTTAACTTATATGTTCAAGGTTCACATTTGTGCTGTTTATCTGTCCATGACTGTGTATATTTGATCTATGAGATTCAAAAACAATTCATGAACTATTGAAAATCGTGTTAAAATATAATTTTTTTCCTTTTCAACTCGTGTTAAATCAAATTTGTGTAAAAAGAGAATTAAATGTAATTTTTGCAAATGGCGTCGTACATCTATTTGACACTTGTGAACTAGACAGCTGCAGTCAGGTCAAAATTCATATATTTTCATCACCCAAAACCATTTTTTTAATTAATAAAACTTGAAATTGAGAACTTCAAAAACAAATTGGATGATTAATTTTGCGGTCCGAACCGTATTTGGTCTTCCTTACTTGTTATTGTTCGTATTGTTGTTATATTTACGTTTTATTATACTTACATTGGTTGCTCTATATGTATGCATGTATGTATGCCTGTATGTACGCATTTCGCAAATATGGCCACAATACAGAAAATGCAAAACGCAAAAACGACCTCACAGGCCGACAATGTAGTATGTAAACAAAAAGCAACACGAATCAAAACAACAAAATAACAGCAACGAAATATAAATAACAGCAACACCAAGTGCAGAAACTTTTTGTAAGCTCAACACAACAGTAAACAGCTGATTGAAGGCAATTGAACAATTACGGAACGTGTGTCAAAGTCTATGGTTTTTGTCATCGCGTTGACAAATTGAGTTGCGTATGCGAGGAGTACATGAATAAATTTATGTACATGCGCTTACATGCATACATACTATACATACATACAGATGTACGAGTAGATTTCGCAGGCCTGCACATTGCATTTTGTAATGCAATTATTTTATTTTTAGCTCGCTGACATTAGATTTGAAATTTTTCTGTGCACGTCACGGTTGACCGGTAGTGCTGTGCATTTGCAGACAGAAATGGATGTGCAATTTAGCTACAGAATTTTATAAATATAGTCAGTTTCATCTGCGTACAATGCATGCATTTATTAGGCAAAAAGCGATTGACGCCATAACGGTTTTCATGGTTTTCGTTAAGCTTTCTGCGTTATTTGTAAATGCTAGATAAATTTGAATTAGACGGAAATAGGTAAATGCTTGTGCGACTATCGCATATAACTTTGAAATATAGACTCTTATGACTGTGACGTGCAGTTTTACAAAACTAAAAAAGTTAAATGAAATAAAATGTGTGAATAAATAAATAAACAAATACATACAATGCATGATGGAAAGAATAATGAGATGGCGCCTATCGTGGTACCGTTACTTTGCTCTCAGCGAATTTGACAATGAGTGACGTCGTATTAGCGCCAGTATGGCCAGATTACCATTTTCGTAACTATATTTAGCATTTTTTTTTGTTATTTAGTCTCGGAGATTTAGTTGTTTCTTCATGGAATTATTTAGCCTGTTCTACATTTCAATTAGTGAAATTTTGTGAAATATACATTTTTTTTTAAATTAGTTCAATAATTCACTCAGTTTTATTTAGCTTTACTTTTTTTAATATCTAGTCGCAGTGCCCGCCATTGCGGTTATTGTTGGTGTTCTTCTGCTTTCAGCAGTCAAAGCTCTCTCTCACTACTGCAGTGTTGCCTAGCTTTAGATATAAAAACGCACTAAAATGCCAATTTAAAAAAAATAAAAAACCAAATTTTTATTGAATTACTTAAAAAACTTTGTATGCGTGACAAATTGTCTTTAAAATGTGCGCTTTTTTAAATAAATGTGTTATGGTTATGTAGAATTTAATTTTATTATTATTATATTTATTTAATTTTCGTCAACATTTTCGCGGGAGTTAATCTCCTCTAAATTTGTAAATATGTTTTGAAGGGCATTTTTTAAAAACTTCTTATATCAGCACCAGCATTTGATAAGTCCCAGTTAAAATTAGAAATATATGGAAATACTCTCACGGATGTCGCAATCTTGTAATTTATTATTCTTGTTTTAATTTAAAATTTTTTCTTTTTGGTTTTGTTTTGTTAATAATGCAGGCGACCGCCGTAACCCAATGGATGAGTTGGCGCGTGACTACCATTTGAGAAGAAAACGTTTTTTCTAATAGCTGTCGCCCCTCGGCAGGCGATGGCAAGCTCCCTGAGTGTATTTTTGCCATGAAAAAGCGCCTCACAAAAACCATTTGCCGTTCGGAGTCGGCTTAAAACTTTAGGTCTCTCCATTTGTAACAAATAGGAGGAGGAGCTCGGTCAACCACCCAACACAAGTGTACACGCCAATTATTTATTTTAATGCAATACCCTTTCTATACCTAGAAAGATATTTGTTGTTGTTTATATTTTTGTTTTTATTACAACACCTTTTCCATACCAATAATGTGTGCACATAGTCCCACATCCAATTGTATTTCTGTTTGCCGTCTTTATTTATAGATTTGCACTATAATTCAAGATACTAAGCAGCCGAGCAATGCAAGAGTCGCCGCCAACAAGCGAACGAAAATAAACTTAGATGTAGGAATATAAATACGTATTAACGCACTTCATACATACATACACATACACACTTACACATATTTTTGAACGTGCTTGGACATAAGCATGGAGAACGTTGAAAGAGAAGGAAACTTGCTTGGTTATGTGGACTTTGAACTTTACCGGCGGTAAATAACGAAACAGATAGAAGTAGCAAGTAAACAAGTAGCAAAAACAAGCTTTTATTAAGACACTCTGCGAAAGTGTTGTTCACTTACATAAATGTGTATTGAATATGTTCAGCCATACATACATACACACATACATACTTATGTATGTATATAAATAGGTGCAAATATGACAAAATAAACAAACACATACAGATAAATATACTGATTGCCGCACTTTATTGAATGATTAAAAAATATTAGACATACATACATACATACATACAAATGAATGGAAGTACGCAATTAAGTTAGGCGCAGCCGAATTTATAAGATTGATTAAATTATAAACACTGACGCATGCAATAAAACTGAAAAATCTTATAATTAGCGCTCCAAAATATATCAAAGCTTTATTTCGGGTTAAATACAGTTACATACTCCAAATTTCGCAATTGTGGGTCAGCGTTGTAGTGATGAAGTTCTCTCAGTAGTTCGAGAGTAGACGAAGCAACGGTTTACGGTAAACCAACAAATTACATAATTAATATTTACAATTTGGACAGATCAAACAATCAAAATCACACAACCGATAATTGAGAAATTATAACAAATAAATGGCAATAATATTGATGCTAATCGAATTTTTATTGCTCAGAAGCGAGCACTGCTTATAAATATATGTACATATACATGTATATATGTATGTCCCGTTAGGTACGATCTACAGAATGCAAAGGTGTGGTCAACATCAGACTGCTAATCGGCTCTCAGCGAATCAGCTGGGACGTAACAGGAGCTGTGACAGCAATTTGTTTACACCAGGGTCCTGCAAAATATGTACATACATATATCACAACATCAACGTAGAGCACAAGTTATTTTGTTCCGTTATTTAAGGCGCCACATTTCTAGCAGTTAAGGCGCCTATCAGCTGTTTAACTGTCCAGGGATTAGCACATGGTAAAAAGAATTGAGAGGATGTGGCCAATAACAGACCATTATCCAACTCTCAGAGAATTCGACAGAATCAGTTGATAGGCTGTACATCAGGGGTCACATAGCGATTAGCTTACGAAAAACTAAGATTGTGTTAGTGAAACTAAGTTGTGTCACTTCATTGACATCTGAACAACGACTGATTGGACGAGTGTGTGAATACATGTGAAATGATCGTGCAGAATTCGGCTTCCGGATTCTCCATGACGTGGTAGCCGAAATTCCCCTCACAATTTTCATTTTCAAATCTTTTTCGGATTAGCAGTGCTGCCGAGTAATCAAATGAGTTCGTGGGTGTATTCTCACATAAAACGAGAGAGTAACGCATCTAGTTATCCATGGTCTGAATAACGATTAACTGGCAGAGTGTAAGAGCTCTGCTAGACATGACTTAGACTTAATCTGGTTTTCATAGAAACTTAGAGATTTCCGTCATCACGATTGCACTAGCCATATTAACTTTTTATTGTACATATTTGCAATGATTGGCTTTTTGCTGTTGTTGTTGTAGCAGTTTACTAAACCCTGTCGGCGCAATGTAGTCAGTCCCCTGTGGTGTTCGTCTAACTCATCTAACGGTAGACCCAGAAAACGTGCTGTTTCAACAGGTTGTGTCCAAAGGGAGAGGTGTGTTAGGTGTGAGTAGGTTTGATAGAGCATGTGAACAGATGGTTACTGTCGTGCGGTGTGCCTTCACATGCTAGACATATATTAGGTATGTCGGGATCGATTCTGGATAGGTGAGAGTTTAACCTGCTACAATATCCAGAACGCATGGATCCCATCAGTGTAGTTGAAGGAAGTATTGATGCCTCGTTGTGTGGGTGTTGCGGGATCAACATCAGGAGACATCCCGTGGCTGTCCTGATAGCAGTATTTTGACAAGTTTTTAGCTTTATCCACTGCGAATGCGGTGGTACCAGGCGACCATACAGGTAGCAGCAGCGTAATTTATAACCGGCCGGCCAATTACTTTAAATGGTGTCAGCAGCATTTCTTTGCCTTTGCCCCAAGTACTGCAATTGCAGTTGTATGCGCAGGAAAGGAGAGCAAACAATCAAAGGTGATGCCCAAAATTTTGGGGTTGTTTACTGTCGGTTTTGGTGTATCATCGACTTTTACCTTTAGCTGTATTAGTAGTTTGACCTCCTTCATCCAGCTGGTAAAGAGGGTCGCCGTGGATTTTGTAGGGGAAAGTTGGATATTCCTCGCAGTGAAAAAACGAGAAAGCATTATTCGATGGTTTCCTTTGCTTTTATATTTAATGGCTCTCTTTGTAGGCAAATTTGGTAGACTTTTATTAAAAAAAATATAAAATGTGATATGGCAGTATGATTCTTACGATGCTTTCCGAACCTAAAACTTACAACTCTCTATGTTTTCTAAGTTAAGTGAAGATTAGGCTAACCAGAAACATGTTGCTGGTATAGCAATTGGCCTAAGGTGTCTAAGGCTTGGCTAACAGAACTCTGTTAGGGGGAAAAAATCTGCTGTTGAATACCCAACGAAGTAACAGCAAAGTTACTCTCACAACTTTGCTTCGGATGGTCAACCTTTGTATTCTATCATACTTGCCTTTACGCACATACGACTTCGCTAACAGAGCTCTGTAAGTGGGAACAAATCTGTTGTTGAATCCCCTACGACGTAACAGCAAAGTTACTCTCACAATTTTGCTTCGGCTAGCCAGAACTTGCATTCTATCATACTTCCCCTTAGGCACATCAGCGAGAGCATCATCTCTCCCATGCAGTTTTCTATTGATTGAACTGTTAACACTAATATTGACTTTCGCTGCAGGGTAGATATTGTGGTATGTATGGAGTTATATATGTATGTACATATATGCATTTAGGTGTAGGTATAGGTAGGTGTATATACATATAACAACAAATTTAAACACATTCAAGTGTGAAGTGCCGATTAAAAGTATGCGATATTCGAATTGAGTGTCAATATAAGATTGGCTTCGGCCATTGAGTAAGTTATAAGTATCATAATAACAATTAATTGCTCATTGGCTTCAGCTATTTATTTTTTCATTTATTTATGCGGCTTGACTTACGTTAATATGTGTACATATATTTGCATGTGTGTACTTGTTGTACTCATAAGAAACCCCAATGAGCGCAGTAGCGGCCGGCTGGCGCACCAGATATGCTAATTCATTTTATTTAAACAGAGATTTTCCGTAATTCTGTAATACATAGTAGATATATGAATGTATATTTGCATATTAATCTAATGGAAAATGAAGCGACTACAAAAAGTGGCGCCTTCTAACATTCTTGTAACTAATAGGCCTAACACAATGGGGCCGTTAACTGACGTCACGTGTAAAACGTACCGGGTGCCACAATGAAAGTATTACCGCATATTAGAACAAATACAGATCTTTTCGTCGTGAAAGCAAATATTATATTACTATATTTCGTTGTATACGAACAGGTGTTGCTGGTTGTGAAATATATATGAAATGAATGCTTATTGAAGCGAAAGAGGGTTTTAATAGTATTTATTTCAGTCGTACACGGTGAGAGCGACCATAACTTCGAGATCGGGACGCACATTCATTTCTCAGGAAAACTTGGCTAAGTCTAGCTTATGCTCTACTCTTTCAAGCTTTTATAGAAAGGATAATTAAAATTCCATTTATTTTCTGCGTTTAATTTGATATAATAAAAAACACCATCGATAAAAATTTGTGCGATATAATTTCTTTCTCCTTTAACCCTACCTTGGCCTTAAAGCACGACTTTGGACGTGAATGTATTATATCTCAATCGTAAAATTAATTTTTTTTTTATGGATTTGCTGATACAACCTTTTAAAACGGATCCTCGAACAGGACGAAAAAAGGCCACATCGGGGTGCTCAACCGAAGGTCTTAAAAAGGATGTCCAACAGAGGGTTAAACAGTTGTCATTTACGCCGCACTTGCCGTACAGTAAAAGTCGAAAGTTGCCAGTTTTTGTGCATTCCGGCATGACGTACGGCACATATCGATGGTTTTCGAGAAAAGCGACACAACTCAAAATTAACTCAAATTCGGAGTTTTGCCGTTAAAAGCAAAAATCAACTACAGAGTTTATATATTTTTATCTGGAAAAGCGTCATAAGCGAATCTTGAAGCAATTCTGAGAGATGGCGTTAGTGTCGTTTTGTCAGGTGATCGAATTGGCGCGTCATATATCTAGAAAACTGACCCAACTCAGTATTTTGTATTTTTGAATTATGTCACTTTTCTCGAAACCCATCGATATGTCGCGTCTTCGACTCAAATGTACTTAATCTATTTTGCTGGCAGTCAAATTCGTTGTCGCAACGGACCCATTGTGACGGACCTATAATGCATACCGAGGTCTTGCTTTGTATATATGTATTTGTTCGAAATTGCGTTGTAATTGAATAAAGACTCATTCTTTCGCGCTGAGTCGTAGCTTTTGTTTTATTCGGTCACTCGCTATTTCAATTTAGTGAAATGCTAACTAACTTTTTAACAGTGCTCATTTTCTTGACGACCTGCTAATGTCAGGTTCATAGAACAGACAATTTAACTGATCGAAATTTTAAATTCGATATATTTTCTTAAAAATCAGTTAAATATTTCTTTATTATTAGAAAATAGTTGATAATACTAAAGAAAGATTTTCTTTACCAAACATTTTAGGAGTTCAGGTAAATAAATGATAATGTAGGAACCAGTTGTGATTTGTAAGGAACCAGTTTTAAGTAGGCACGTCATTAAGGTCAGAAATGGATACACAATAAAATAAAAGAGATGCAGAAACTCTATTGTAGAAGAGGTAGAACTTCTACATTTGATGGGAGAAAAAAGAGGAGAGAACGAGTAATCGGATGTACACATTGTGTTTTTGCGATATATATGATTTACCTTTCCGTATTGATTTAAATGGCACCGGTAATCGTGCTCAGAATATACGAGTAAATACATAAAACCGAAGCCTCTTCTCTCTAAGAAAATTGCTTTTAGTTAAACGGCGCTCTGATGGTTGGCTCTTCAATAGATTCCTCAGTCAAAGCACGTTTATTTTCCAATGCAATTTATTCAAACAACAAACCAACAACAAAAATAATGCAAGCCTGTCAATCAGCTGTTTCATGTACATACATACATATCCATATGTAAACAAAAACCGATGGTATTGTTGAAGCAGCAAATGTTAACTAGCGGAGTGACTGTCTGTTAAACTTGTCGAGGGCATACATGTGTATATGTGCGTATGTATGTATGTACATAACAGAGAGTTCAAAGAACGTACGTCATTATGTACTTACTTTAAAATATGGTATGTGTGTTGTTTACTTCTAAATTTTGAACAATGCGGGTGTTAGTTAATTTTGTGCTTCTTTATACTATTCAATAGCGTTTTAAATCATTAAATTTATCTACATTTGTTGAGCCTATGATAAGGCAGTTGTTGATATTATATTTTCTAAAGGTTTTGTTTATTTACTACCTGTCATAAACTTTAATAGTGCAAGAGTTTTTGTTAATGTCACGCCTTTCTGGGAGCAGCTATGGTCCTGACAATAGATTTTATAGATACTATACATATGTAATTATTTTAGTTTAAATTATTCATTAGGCTCGTTTATCAAGACTTTAATAGGTATGTAAAAAATACATGTAGATAAGATAGAGTAAAAAAGGAGCACCATAGAATTTTGGCCAAATTACTCGTGTAGCGGGTTATTCAACAGAGACATACTAATTTTTTATTTAATTAAATACAGACTTATATTATTTAGTCATACGTGTATTAGTGAATTTAATATACATATTTCCATTATAGCTTCCAGTTAGCTTCGTAAAATTTAATTTTCAATGGATTTATGGATATAACCTTTTAAAAAAGATCCTCGAATAGGACGAAAGAAAACCAAACACGGGTGCCCAACCGAAGGTTTTTAAAAAAGTGACCAAAGGAGGGTTAAGAATATTATATACCTACAGAAATTGGGAGTCTTTCGGTCCACATTAGGTCAAATCTCGTGTGAAAAAGTTCGTTTAGGGCATATTTAACTCCCGAAGAACTCCTTTATCATTTGAATCGCCGAAAATTTCGTTAAAGAAACTCAGAAACAATATCAAGAGTGAAATTGCCAAGGTTCCAGCTAATAGGCGAGATATGGTGGAAAATTAAATTCTATACTCATTAAGATTTGTGCCGCACTGGGAGTGAATATCAGCTCGATGCAGGTAGGTACAGTGCTAGTTTACTTCGCACGATACTAACCACAATTATACATGCCCCATTAAACCCACTCACCACACACCCCTCTCCCTCTGAACCCAACCTAACAAAACAGCCATTTCGATTAACTAGACGAAGACGACCGGTAACTACTTTGCACTGACAGGGTCTAGTAAGCTGGTACTAAAACAATAACGGCAGGCCGATATCTCACTTATTCTGTATTTTGCTGGAAAAAATTTGTTATGCCCCTATTAAAGCCTTATATACAATAAAAAATATTGCTGATATTTAGGGCATAGGATGTCTCACCAAAAAAAAGTTCTGGTTTTGCATGCGGGGTTATAAAATTTATTATATTTTAAGGGGACAGATACCTGTAAAATTTCAAAAAAAAAATCTTTTTTTTTTCATATAATGTTAATATAATCCTTTAAGAATATGTCAAAAAAAAAATTTTGAACGTAAATTTAAGTTTTTCTTATAAAGGGTGGTTAAGTTTCAAGGGCCGGTGCTGATTTTGAATAAAGTACAGTTTTTTTAGGAAATGATTGTCATTTCTCTTTATTATGATAATATTGGCGTGGCTCAATTACGTATGGAACAAAATATCGGTCAAATGGCCGCCGCGGCCTCGGCCGCACACCTCCATCCGATGGTCCAAATTTTCGATGACGCTGAGGCATAATTGAGGTTCTATGCCGTTAACGTGCCGAATTATCCCATCCTGTAGCTCCCGAATTGTTGCTGGCTTATCGACGTACACCTTTTCTTTCAAATAACCCCAAAGAAAGAAGTCCAACGGTGTCGTTGACGTTTAGGTGTGGTTCACATCCTACATCGGACCTTGAAATTTAACCACCCTTTATTATAGATCGTCAATCGTAACGACTCTATTCTTTGGGTTCGAGCGCTGGGATAGGTATCGTTACCTTGTATTCAAACTTTAGACGCGTTTTTCTCAAAACTATATTTTTCGAATTGGCGTACACGATAACTCGAAAAGTTATTGACCGATATCCCTGAAATTTTGCACACATCTTTTTTATGATATTAATTTCTATGTGAATTTACCTTCGAAAATTTTTCGAAAAAATATTTTTTTCGAAGCAAAAATAATAGGAAAATTCGCCCTAAAATTCATTCTTTTTTAAGCATTTTATTCCCCGTTTTTTTCCATCTGTTTAATTCATATAGAAATTATGACATTAATAAACAAAAAATGTTTGGTTTTTTGTATTCAGGTCACTGACGCCGATGCTACAATGCCCGCCGATTGAGAAGCCCCAGAAGCGACCTTCCTGGAAGAATTGAGTGAACATCCGCCATTTTAATAGATTTAAAAAAAAAAATTTATATTATTTTAATGTATAAACAAACTGTATGCCAATTTTGAAAAAAATAAAAATATATTGACTTTTAAATAATTTTAATGAAAATCAGTGGAAAAATAGCCGTTTACAGGTATCTCTCCCGTTAAGACTTCCGCTAAAATATTTCGGAAAAATTATTAATATTTATTTAATTAGTGAGTTGAACCAATTTAAAAATATCGCCAAAAATCGAGTTTTTTTATAAACAAAGTTAATTTTTAAAAATATTGTTTTCAAAATTTGTTTCATTCATTCAAATACAAATGACTTTTATATTAATAAAAAGGATATCGGTATATGACGAAAATGGTACCTCACCAAAAACAATTATATGACGGTATATGACAAAAAAGGCTCATCATAAAAAAATTATCCAAAACGCAAAACGCAAATAGAAGGAGGCTGACGCAAAACGCAAACATAAATGCGGTAGGCGCCAATTATAAATATATATATATATCAATTTTTTAAGTATTTATACTAAGTAAAATAAACACTAAAACTTGACACAAATTGAAGCACCACAAAAATTGCTCCCTCTTTCTAACCAGAAAGCGGCAACAAATCATTCAACTGTGCTCGTCATATGCATTTATAAGCACTAATTTTCCTATTTTTCCCCTATTTTATGAACATACCCACATGGGCCTGTTACTCCACAGTTTTGGTTCGCACTTTCTATAGAGGGCCCTGTATATACATATATACTCGTATGTACTGCCTATGCACGTTACCCATCACTTTTTAAATGCTAGAACACGACACATGTTTTTGTTGGTGTGGTAATTATATAATTGCCAAATAAAATCTAATTTTTTTTCATTTGGCTTAATTTTCGTACGCAAATACTCGATATACACATACATATGTATGTATGTAAGACTTACCAAGCTTAATCCAGGGGTGTTGCGGTATTTTGCAGGCAATTTACGAGAAGTTAAGCAATGCTGCTGCTGCTGCTGTTCTATGAGCAGTGGGTGGTCGAGCAGAACAAAACGCACTGGCTCCTGGTACTTCGCTGCGTCTGCCAAAATTCTCAGCTCTATGCGAGCTGTATACAACACACATCGATTTTTTGATTATTGGCAGTTTCACACCTTGATTAACCACTAAGATTACAAAAATTTAAAAGTTCTTTTTTGTAAAAATATATTTTTACGCTTATCACTAATGGTTTAGAGCTCTTTTATTTTAGCGAAAATTTACAACGCAGAAAGTAAAGTATATATATTTTTGTTGTTGTCGCCTTCTAGGTATTTCACTTTTTACGCTTCACAAATCACGATTTTGGAATTCACGCGTAGTAATAATTTTATGCACCAGAATTCTTTACACGTACTCTTCTTTCACTCAACTAAAACCGATTAGTGACAGACAATTTCTTTTTAATAAATAATTACGAAACTACTGAACTCGTTGTGTTCTGACATTTCACACTTGTTTTTGTTTAGCTTCGGCTATTTTGTGTATTTTGCTTTGCGCAGGTAGTCATCATGTTTGTTTTGTCAGTTCTTTCATTTGGGGCTATTAGTTGCTATCTCTTTTTATCTTGTTGCGAACTCTGCCGAATACTTGGTAGAGCGAGTGGATAAGAGCGATGGAGCGTACGAACAAAAGTTGACTGTCAAGCAATCAAAATGGTTGGTCGCGTACCGAGTTATGTTCGTTGTCTATGTTGGACGTTTGAGTCGATTACCAACTAGGACAAAAATTCAGCTACAACTTTTTACAAAGTACAATAAACAAGAGCGCGGCGTCTAAAAACAATTGTTTAAGTTGCAAAATAGTGTACCAATTTTTAAAAACCGTTATTTATATTTAAGACTAAGTGCTTGACTACATTTAATATCTATTAGATATTTCGTTGAGTGAAACGGCGAGGTGTGAAAACCGAACGAGTGCAAAACGAAAAAGGTAAAGTGTCACTTGGAACCATTTTCTATGCTTTTAAGGCAAGTAGCTATTTCTAATGCGAAAACAAAAATGAATCACGGTTTAAGTTGGTGCTAATAGTTATTATAAAAAATAAAACAAAGTACATAAAAATTTGAAGGCGAATTGTTTTAGCTGGCGCGTTTAGTAAATATTTGTTCGCAAGCGTGCGGAGCTCCTTTTTTTCAACGCGTGCAACATCCGAACGCGAGCGTGTTCGCACGACGTGCTCGAAGGAAGGGTGAAGAGCGGCTATGCGGGATAAACTAAGAAGGATAAACAACAAAGTCGCCAAAAGCAACTAACCAATACCTGTACATTTGCTAATCCTTTGATTATTTCTTAGCTGCACACGTCGCTAACTTTGGCTATATATAGCGCTATGAAAATGATATCCCTTTCGAAATTTGTGGTAGAGGAGATGTATGGGGAGTGCTGCTGGTGTGGCTGTTCTTGACCGAATATAAATCCGCGTCGTTCCGGTTATGTAGCACCGGCTGTCGTGGGAACTCATGCTTTTAATGTCGGCCTCCTAGTGTTCTGCAGTTGAATTAATAAAATTGTGTATTGTTCTTTCTGCGAGCCATCTATAAAAAAAACTTCATCCAGAATTAAATGGAGTAAAATTAGTGGTTAATACCATTTCTCAGTTTACTTTATAACAACCCTCTAAATTTATTGCGTACTCCTCATATAAGAGTCGTCTTGATGGAAAAGATAATTTACCTTTGAATACAGCGGGTCTAAGTCATCACCTTGAATGTATCGAGAAACTGAATATACTAGGAACGCACAATCGCATCCGGCTAATTTGGGTCCCAGGACACAGGAGTATAACAGGGAATGAAATAGCGTACGCATTGGCGAGAGAGGATGCAGGCTCGCCTTTAATAGGACACGAGCCTTTCCTTACTATAAGTGAAGAGCTAAGGTTAAGGGAGGTTTGCTGGAAGGGTACAACCAAAAGAGGTTTAAAAAACTCATAACCCTCTGCAAGGACAAACAGAGAATGCTCATGGGAATTCTCACAGGTCATTGCATACTGCTTAGTCATCTGCACATGATAGGGATATGGTTCACTGACTCTATTCGTTTATGTGACCGATCCCAGGAGACACCAAAGCACATTTTCCTGAAATGCAGCGCTATACCACGGATTTATATTTATTTAGTGGACTGTCACTACAGCAGCATTCCCCGTATGTCAGTATGGGGAATGTTTATGCTGTTTTAACAACAACAACCATTAGGTCGAAGTGTAAACTTCATAGAGGTTCTATTTTATAACGCGGTATGAATGGTAATTTCAAATAAATCAGCTCTTAAATCAGCCGGCTCAGCTACTCATCAGAATAATCAACACCATACGAATACATCATTGCATTCCCGTTGTCGATCCTTACTGGAGCTATTTTCTTAATCATCCTTCGCGGGTTTTCCTTTCCACATACCTACCTTCTTGAACGTTTTTGCCGTAAGACGATTCAACAAATATCAAATAATTCTTCAATAGATCTTTACGCCTTCTGCTCATTACAGGACCTCATCCAGACCCAGTGCTCTTATTAAACTTAGGATAGAGCTGGGTTGAATTGAGCGTATGTGCCTCTTCTGGCTGCAGTTGACCGAGATGTCTCAATGTTCTTCGCGCTATAGCGCTGCATTCAAGGGCAAGATGCATTGGAGTCTCCTAGGATTGTGCGTGCCGATCTAGTCCTTCAATTATGCAACCACTTTTCACAATCCAAAGCGCCTTATGATTTAAAAAATAAAATGAACGATAGTGTTCTAACCACTGAATCCTTGTACTTAGTTTATAAACCTAATAACCATTTAAATGGAATAACCATTTAAATATGGAATTTCCACTAGGCAGGCTTTTTACGTACGCATGAATAATATAATTTAAATAAAATATATAATTGTTTTTCCATTTTCAAAGGTGATCCCTTCCATTGCGATGTCCGCCGGTCTAAGTTCATTAAATTGCGATCTACGTTCTTACTCGCGTCTCTGGCTCGGCGAATTTATTGAACTCTATCAACAGGAAGAATGTTTATGGCACTCCAAGCACCCCGACTACAGCAATCATAGGTACAAAACTAGATTTTTTTTCTCTTTTTTTTGGTAAATTACTAATAATATTTTGTAAATTATAGTGTACGCAATAAGGCCTATGATCGGCTGGTAGAGAAACTGAAAGAAGTGGAACCTAATCCGGATCGTGCAATGGTCGTGCGCAAAATCAACTCGCTACGTTCCGCATTCAGACGCGAATTTCGCAAATCAAATTCAAAGAATAACTACGAAACAAGACTATGGTACTACGACAAGTTGCTTTTCATCGCCGAGCAAAATACAAAACGTCTTGCAGCTATGCGTGATGCCAAAACACCAAAACGTTCGTTGGCAATAAGTTTTGATGTAGATGATTCGATGGAATTCGAGGACGAACCTATAGTGGAACCCACTAATGTATCGCCCTCGGAAAGCCTGAATCATTCACAACCAGCCGAAATAAAAACTGTAACGGTCACCTCAGGTGAATGTGTTATTGTTAAGGATGAAGACCAACATCAGCAACACCAGCACCCACACCAACATCATCATCAACATCAGCATCAACATGAGTTACAGCAACAGCAACACAACGCCGAACAACACATGCAACATGCAACAGCCGCAACGCAACCACAGCACGCGACAGAAGTTAAAGTTTTGGAAATAACGTCATTGGATACCAATTCGCAGCGCGAAATACAGCAGGTTAGCTAAAAATAGTTTAACTAGTTGTAATCTCTATAGTGTAAATTTTGTATTTATCGCTTTAGGCTGTCAGTTCGCTGGAACAACATCAGCAACAAATGCAACAGCAACTGCATCAACAACAGCAGCAACAACAACAAAATCAGGCTGGTTCAGCGCAAATAACACAAATTCATCAGCAAGTTCCAACCATACAAATAGCGCGCGAACACTTGCAACCATTGTTTGGCAATTCTTACACAACTACAGCAACCCATCGGCAGGAGGACGAATATGATGCCATCGGCATCAATGTGGCATCCAAGTTGCGTGTAATGAACCCAACACAACGAATTATTGCCGAAAAACTGATTAGTGATGTGTTGTTCAATGGACAATTGGATAATCTCAGCGTAGCCTCAACATTGGCGCAGTGAGACGACGTTTTGCATATTTTATAGCAGCCAAAAACAGAGGTAACATAGTGCAGGTTCAATATGTATGTATGTGTCAGAAAAACTTCCTGAAGCACATTTTATTAAAGAAATTAAACAAGAAATAATATTTCCTCATTTAAGAACATTAAAATATGTGGAAGATGTTCTGCAATACAATACTGGTGCATTGTATATCATTAGACTAAGTAAATACATATGTACATTAATTAGAAGTTTATATTTAGTTGTTTCTCAAACATTTGACTATCTCTTTTTGAGATGAAATTGTGTTGTAAATATCGATTAAAGTTTTGGATTTAGTTAAGCGTATTCGTTTTCTAACTGACATTTATATTATATTTGCATTGTCATCTCAAATGTTTGTGCAGGTTGCTTCACGTTTGCCTTACGTCAAACGGACAAACATGTGCTATAACAACAAATTATGCACTAATGTATTTCAGAGTTCAGCCTCACAACAAAATATTAACATAAGTCTTAATTTTGTATTTGAGTTTTAAGTGCTGAAGTGTATCAATTAAATTTAGCGTAAGTAAGCTTGTGTATTTAAGTTTTGGAATAAGTGCACAGGGAAAATAATTCAATAAAGTGTATTTTATTGTATGTTGGGTGTGTGTGTGCATATAGTATATATTTACTCATGATTCGCGCAGCAGGCCAAGATACAGTTAGTAACAGAAGTAAGTATACACCGGACACGATTTCAATTTTCCCCCAATCGATTCCTTCAAACAACCTAAATTATAACAAAATTGTGTTTTATTTACATGAATGATATATAAAAATCATATTTAATCCAAATAATGACAAAATTTACAAAGGAACAAAATTATAGCTTTTTTTATTAAACTTTATAAAAATTCATGTCTCAAAAGTAAGTATATAGTTCATCATATTATTAATTTGTGACATCAAAAACATAATTAAAATCAAATCCTAGTATTTGGTAGGATAACCATTTGACTTTACAATCGCTTTAAGTCGTGATGGCATTGATTTCACCAAGTTTTCAGTTACAGCTGGTGGTATTTTATTCCATTCCTCTTGAAGGACGTTTTTCAGTTGTTCCTTATTTCTAATCGAATGTTTACGTATTTGCCGCTTTAAATGTTCCCATAAATGTTCCATTAGGTTGGTATTCGGGGACTCTGGCGGTGTTTTCAGCTGTTTTCGCACATTGTATAACAGCCACTCTTGTACAATGTTGGATGTGTGCTTGGGGTCATTATCCTGCTAGAAGATAAACGTTCCTCCAAGGCCCAATTTCGTAGCGCTTTCTATTAAATTATTTTTGCAAATATTTAAATAACCATATCGGTCCATAATATTGTCGATAAATACCAAGTTTCTAACCCCGTTCGCAGCCATACATCCCCAAACCATCACAGAGCCCCCTCCATGCTTCACAGTTCCGGCCACATTGTTTGGATCCAATTCCGCGTTAACTTTTCTCCAAAATTTTCACGGCCATACGATCCACAGATACTGAACTTACACTCATCAGAAAATATGACTTGGTTCCAAAACGTTTGGTCATATTTTTCATGATCTTTTGCGAATGAAATCCGTTTAATCCGATTAACACTACTCACGAAGGGCTTTTTCCTAACACTGCGTCCATGATAACCAGCACTATGCAAAACCCGGCGAATAGTTTGGGTGCTAAATTGTTTTCCAGTCTCATTTTCATCGTCAGATTTCAATTTGGGGGCACTTATTTTGGGGTTTGTCCTGATTTTCCTCTTTTTCTCTGGGACTTAAGAGCGGTGGATGCCTTCAACGCTCTTTATTAGTGGCGCTTCCCGCACTTTTATATTTATTAACAATCTTTTGAACTGTAGCAAAACTCCTATTTATCAAACGACCGTTTTCTGGCAATGATTTATGTTCCTTGTGATATTTTATAATCAGTTTTTTTAAATCATCAGAAAGCTCTTTTCCTCTTGGTGTCATTACTTAAAATGTCGCAAAAATTAATACAAAACGTACTTCCCTAAATTTTTATACTCACTTTAATTATTTCCTTTTAATAGCTTTAACTTTTTTAATCAATACGTAAAAAAAATGTAATGCAACTGTAACTGAACAATCGTTTGCTGTATACTAACTTTTGTGACATAAATTTCACTGCCATCAAAGAGAAAGCAAAGCGTGGATAACGGTACCTAAAATTTACTGCAAAGCTTATCCCAGTACACAGTTACCATGTGTAAAATATTTTGATTACATATTAAGGAAAGCGTTAGCGTCAAATAATTCCATAAATCAGGCTCCTGTATACTTATTTATGTTACTAACTGTATGTAATAATTCAATCATTTACAGTATTAAACTGGGAAAGGTAAACACATATTTATATTATATATTCTTCTAATATATGTACATAACAACGTAAAAACTAGCAACTTTACTGCACTTCAACTGCAAGCATCTCCCAATCGACACTTTTTTTTTACTTGGCAGTCGCTTTTGCTATAGCTGGTGCGGTGGTATTTTCAACACTTTGTCCACCGCCGGTTAAATCTTGCACTCGCCTCCAGCAGTATTTGGCAAACTAAAAAAATTGGAATGTTAGATAACAAAATATTTGTGCTGACTTTAGTCCAACAATTTACCGTCACAACCGGCAGGTCGATCTCCTCGTCGGCGGTAACTAATGTACGATTTTTCTGCATTAAGCTCCAGGCGTAGTGTATGCCGATTAGCGAGGGAATCACGACAATCGCAACGGCATTGCGTTGAAAAAATGTTTGATTCTTCTTCATCGTAGTATTTAAATTTTCTTTACTAAGGCCCTTTAACTAATTAAAAACAAATCATTTCTTGGCGATTCTTCGCCAGCTGACTGAGGAATGCAAATCAAAACAAACCAATGACAGCAGCTGTGTTTATTGAGGCGAGCATATTGCCATATTGGCAGTTGCCCGATGAAGGAAGCAAATGTATTGGGTAGGAAACCGGAAATGCACTACGTGAAAGGCAACTTATTAGTTATTTTCGAATATAATTCGTTAATAAAATTTATGAAGGGAAATATTTAGTATAATGCAACACACTGTGAAAAAAAGGATGTAAAGGGGGGATAGAGGGTATGCTATTATCTTAAAATAGAAAACCGCACCCTCTGGATTCGTATAGTTTTTAAGTATTTTATTGTTAAAGTTGTGTTATGTAGCGAAACGATGGTGTTGCCAGACACCTCAAAGAAGAGCGAGGTTTGTGTGCAAAGACGTTCACTGGAAAGGTCTTTCGAAATCTGCATTCCTTTTTGCTTAAGGGATTATATACAGTTAGAATTTTCAAAAAATCGATTTTTTTTAATGTAGATATATTTAATAATATACGCAGAAAATTCAATATCGTTTCGGTGAATATTTTCGAAGTTACAGGCAAATTTGAAAAGGCGTTTCAGAGTGCTTGAAAGTACAAGGCCAGTGCGGCGGAGCGTTTTTCTCAAAATGGTGTTTTCAACGTCGGTGATCAATATTACTCGATAACGGCTAAACTGATTAGTCTCAAATTTTAACCCGAGCTTCTTAAATATATTTTTTAGTATTTCATCGAAGATTTTTTCTCACCGATAAATATTTCCTTTTTAGAAACAATTTAAGGTCGAAATTTTGTTGAAAAATCGATTGTTTTTGTTTTGAGAAACCGCCATTTTGTCAAAACAATTAATTTTTCTTATTTCTTCGATTAATTACTTGATTTAACATTACTTTAACGAAATCTGTTTGGTTTTTTAATATCAGAGGATCCAATTCAGAGACATAGTGGTCACCGCAAAACGTCTTGTTTGAGAGGAGCTCCCGGAGATCAGCTGTAGCTCCTTTCCAAATAAATAGTTTTACTAATACTAAGTTTTCAAATACAGTTAAAAGATAACTCAATAGGTGAACAAATTTTTAGATCAATAAATTTAAAAGTTTTCTCAGAAAAAAATCTGAAAAATTCGCTTTTTTCGACATTCTAACTGTATATAACCCATTAAGTTTAGAAGTGAGAAACATATTTGAAAATATAAACATTAATGTTTATGGAAAAAGGCGTCGCAGGAGGAAATTCGGCATAAAAACCTCGCGATTTTCCGGCTTATGTTATACACGTATATGGGTTAGGTTATAGTGGTAGTCGGTCTGTACGATCAACTCACTTAGATCCTACAGATCCGTTGTGATACCACTGTGCTACACGGGAACCTCATTTACTTTTCAGCGTGGAACCATTTTGTGGCTCTTATGAAGCGCTCTGTAAGAGAATTGAAAAAGTATTTACCTAGCCAGCCTGCTCTGATTCTAGCTAAGGCTGGATAAGTGTCCAACGGTTTCTTCCTCTTGCTCATCTCTACAACTTCTACAATATTCATGGGAGAAAACTTCTGGGCTTAAGGAATGCCTGCAAAATGGCCAATACCTGCCGAAATATAAGCCACGACCTTTGAGACATCCTCTCTTGGGAGGCTAAGGAGTTTCGTTGTCTCTTTCTTGCTTGCGGGCATAGTAGCCTAGCTGTTACGGTTTGTACCTTCATCTCTTTATGCCCTATTGGCCACATGGTTAATGTTGTTTTTGGTTATTAGTTTACTCGTGGCCATAAGAATCTCAATGGTACTTCTTTCACTAAGCAGTTGAAAAATGGGATCTCTCGGCTATAAAACTTCCTTCAATATATTTATGCCCCGCAACCCAAATAAGGCTAACCTTGAATACGACGCTAATATCATTTAGGGCTGCCCGGCATGCCTGTGCAACCTTTAATCGTAGTATAGCCGCATTCTTTGAATTAGTGGCTTCCTGGCTATCCCAGAATATATTTGTAGCAGTTATTGTTACGGCATGCGTACTTAGATGCGCAGCCACTTCTTTAATAGCTAAAACTTCTGCCTGATAGACACTACAGTAGTTTGGTAGTCGAACGGATGGTTCCAGTCCTACTTCTTTCGAAAATACACCTTATCGTATAGCTTGAAACCATCTGTATAGAAGTTTAATTCTCCCATTCTCCATGGCCTTGGTGTCTGCCACTCTCCTCTTGACGGTATGATCGTCTTGAAGAGTCTGCCGAAGGTGAGTCTAGGAGTAGAACAGTCTATTTCTATTTAGTTTGTGACTATTCAGAGTGTGCACAATAGAGGTGTGGCAAACCCACTGGCATTCTGCCGATTGGAATTTAAGTGTGCTCTGCCCAATCCATAAGAAGGGTGATCCTGCCATCTGTGGCAATTATTAGTCTTCTAAATATCGCCTATAAGATTCTAGCGGGCAAATTGTGTGAAAGGCTAAAGCCCACCATCAACCAACTGATTGGACCTTATCAGTGTGACTGCCGCGATGTCTGAATTTGATATCGCTCAAAACTAATACGGCTATGCAAGAATTGGAAGGACCTCTTCGAGCCGTTTGATACCAAATGAGGTTTCAGACAGGGTGACTCCCTGTAATATGATTTCTTGAACCTGATGTTGGATAATCGCTTAGGCACAATTTTTTATAAGAGCGAACAATTGTTGGCGTATGACGATTAATCTTTCTTCAACGTAGAATCTCTCTTAAGTAGGACTAAGTGGGCAACTTTCGACGATCAAAACTAACACTCTACAAGGCACTCGTCATTCCGGTTCTAACGTATTGCGCAGAAGCTTAGACGATAAAGTGTCGCTTAGAGTATTTGGGAGAGAGATTCTGCGGAAGATTTTTGGGTCTTTGCACTTTGGCGACGACGAGTATCGCAGGCGATAGAACGATTAGCTGTATGAGCTTTACGACGACATAGACACAGCGGCAGCGACTTAAGATCCAACAACCTCGGTGGCTGGCTCATGTCGTCCGAATGGATACAACCACTCCGGCTTTGAAAGTATTCGATGCGGTACCAGCTGATGGTAACAGAGGAAGAGGAAGGCCTCCTCTGCGTTGAAAAGATCAGGTGGAAAAGGACTTGGCTTTACGACTGGCACGCTTTGTTAAATTCGGTCAAAATCGCGTAAGCGGTTATCGCGCCCATTAAAAGAAGAAACCTACTGGTATTTTCATACCACCATACTTTTAAGTATATTCCCCGAGGCGGCGGCCACGCGTTTCCCTACGAGATTTTGTGCAGGCATATTTATTAGCACCTAGAATAACCTTCATCAGTCCAACTCTGGCTACGCCATCCACAGTATTACGGCGTAGAACTCCTTAAAACCATTAAATCAAAAATTAAAGCGTCATATGCGTGAGTGTTGTAAGTACGCACAATAACAATCATCAACACTGAACTGAAATATGTACTTCGTTTTTGTTCATATTTTTATTTTCCTTTGTAGGCATCCGGCAACACTACACTGTTGTCAAATCATTGGTTGTTATTCTCGTTTAAAATTGAAAAGTGATATTCATAAATCTAGTTGCATTTAATTTCAATAGAAATATTTCGAATTTAAGTATAAAAACAAGTAAAAACGTGCGTGTGATTGTATATCTTGTGAATTTAAGTGAAGTTTAGAAAAAAATATATTATAAAGTGCCAAACTATAGTGAAGTTCCCGAAGCTACTTTGAAGGCAAAAAATTGCAAAACTACATATTTCCGGAGTATTGGAAGGTTATAAAGGTTGATCCTGAACCACTCCCTAACATCTCCACCAAGTTTCATTAAATAAATCATTATACTTTGCCAATGCGCTTTATCCTGACCCTTTATGAAAAATCAAAGTGTAGAATTAAGGGCAGATAATAATTTGAGAATAAAAATTTCATGCGTAATGGCAAAGCGGAGTCGCATTACGATATTCAATCGAAAAAGATTAGTTTATAAATTGAAATAAAAATCAAACAGTTTAAATTTTTATGTACTAGAGTAAAATAGACTGGTTTTTGAATAAAGAAAGTTTGTTGAAAACCAGATCAGAATTACATAATAATAAAAAATATATATTTATAAATGTATTTTTAATGAATTATGATATAAAATGATTGCAATAATATCGCAAGTTATTTGTTTCGAGTAAATCAAATGCATATGCTTGCATACAACTTTTTATATGAAACAAAATTTGGCGACTGGCCGCACATATATTCCCAGTAAGGCGCGATGTTGTTCAGTAAAATTCACTTTGATGAAAACACTTAAAATATCATTAAAAAAAAATCAACAAAAATCATTCAAAAAATCATCAAATCTCAAACGCTTAAAATCATAACCTCACTTTTCCGTGTTGAACTAATAAACTCGTTATATATTGATAAATGCGTTCAAACCTGAAAAAGAGTTTAAAAAATTAGAAAAAAATTAAAAGAAAAAATAAAAAATTTTTAATTCAAATATTAGCTTGGAGAAAAAGAAATCAATTATTTTTGCTTAAAGCTCAAAACTTTATTCAAGATGTTTCGGTCTGTTCGATTTAGGTCAAATATGCCCCATTTTCTTGCATAATTTGTTGTCATTTTAAAAGTAACGGGTGATTTTTAGCTGTTATCTTTTTACACTGTTGGTATAAATAGCTGACGCACGTTTTGTGTTTTGTTTCACTGTCAAACATCTTCAGTTTGGTCTATAATTTAACCATGAATCGTCTTACAAACGAACAACGCTTGCAAATCATTGAATTTTATTATAAAAATGCGTGCTCTGTTAAGAAAGTTTAAGATCCACGTTTTTATCGAAAAATTGTGTTCAGCGACGAAGCTCGTTTTTGGATCAATGGGCACGTAAATAAGTAGAATTGTTGATTTTGGAGTGAAGATCAGCCAGAAGAATTGCAAGAGCTACCAATGTATCCAGAGAAGGTCACAGTTTGGTGCGGTTTATGGGCTGGAGGTATCATTGGACCGTACTTCTTCAAAGAGGCTGCGAATCGTAAGGTAACTGTGAATGGTGAGCGCTACTGTGAAATGATATCCAACTTTGTTTTGCCCAAGATGCAAGAGCTTGACTTGCATGACATGTGGTTTCAGCAAGATGGTGCCACATGCCACACAGCCCGCGTAACAATGGACTTGTTGAGAGGTGAGTTCGGTGAACACTTTATTTAACGGTCGGGCCCTGACAATTGGCCACCCAGGTCGTGCGATATAACGCCTTTAGATTATTTTTTGTGGTTATATGTTAAAGCTTATGTCTATTCAGACAAGCCTGCCTCAATTAAAGCATTGGAAGACAACATTAAAGCATTTATATTTCAGATACCGGCCGAAACATTGGAAAGAGTATGCCAAAATTGGACTAAGCGGATGGCCCATTTGAAGCGCAGTCGCCGTCAACATTTGCATGAAATAATCTTCAAACATTAAATTATATGGACTGTACTATCGATTTAAATAAAAATTTCATGCATTTTTCTGAATTTTACGTGTTTTTTTTTTGAACAACTTTCCTATAGATCTTAAAAGCTTTTTTGAAAAACTTTCCTATAGCTCTTTTAGCTTCATAATGCCTCCCTCATATAAGTCTTTGTCCTTATTGGCGAAAAACTCTAATAATCCATTTTAACAATCTTCTCTTGATACAAATTTCTTCTCACTCAGAAAGTTTAGCAATGAGCGAAAAAGGTGGTAATCGCTAAGTGCCTGGTCCGGACTCTATGGTGGGTGCATTAACACTTAACCAAGTTCACGGAGTTTTTGGCGAGTTACTACAGGCGTGTGCGGCCTTGAGTTTTCCAGATGAAACACATCACCTCTTCTGTTGACCAATTCCAGCCGTTTCTGGTCAAACGCTAAGTTCAAACGGTCCAGTTGTTGATAGCATAGAGATATTTCATTTCATTTCAGACATATGAATTCAGTAGAAATCTGAATTTAGTGTTTCTCCATACGGAAGCAACTCATAATAAATGATTCCTTTCAAGTTCCACCGAATAAACCGTAGAATCTTCCTGGTCATTAGTCCTGGTTTGTCCACTGTTAGCTCTGCTTCATCACACTTTGGCCAGGTTCATTTTCACACGATTTTGTCGTAAGTGACCCATTTCTCATCTCTAGTCACCATCCGTTTAAGAAATGGGTCGATTTCATTCCGTTTGATGGAAATTCGATCCATCAATTTTTTTTTTTTTTGCTGTTAATTGGTGTGGCTCAAACATCGAGCTTCTTGTTGAATCCAACTTTGCACAAATGGTTTAAAACTGTTTTATGACCGATCTTTAGCTCTTGGGTGATGCTACGACAACAAACATGATGGTCAACTTCGACTATTTTATCTACATTTTCTGTAACATCAAAAAAGCCTGAACCAAGGCGCATTCATTAAAGGTGGTGGCACTAGACCAACATGAGCTGTATGAGCTTTACGACGACATAGACATAGCGCAGCGAATAAAGATCCAGCGGCTACGTTGGCTGGGTCATGTCGTCCGAATGGATACAAACGCTCCGGCTCTGAAAGTATTCGATGCGGTACCAGCTGGTGGTAGCAGAGGAAGGCCTTCTCTGCGTTGGAAAGATCAGGTGGAGAAGGACTTGGCTTCACTTGGTGTGTCCAATTGGCGAGGGTTAGCACGAGAAAGAAACGACTGGCGCGCTTTGTTAAACTCGGCCAAAATCGCGTAAGCGGTTAACGCGCCAATTAAGAAGAAGACTAGACCAACAACACTGTCTGTACGTTTCATTGTCAAAGCAAAGTAATGAGAAACTAGAAAACATATAATGAATTCGCCTTGTTTAATTCTGAGCTGACAGCTACATGGACACGGCGAAAGAAAAAAAAAACAACTGAGATGATTTACCAACACCACCTTTATAGATTCGCCTTGGCCTGAACGCAATCGACAAAATCAAAATTGTCCGCAATTAGCTGTTAAAGTTCGGCACTATAAACACCATTCACAATTTTAGTGGCGTGCCGTGCATTTCCGCCTTTATCAAAGGGGCAAACAAAAAACAACAAAAGAATTTTTTTAGTGTGAAATGCCATTTCGGCAACGAGCATAAGCTGTAAATTGTTTGACCAAAACTTTACGAAATATCGATCACTACAACCATCTGCCGAGAAAATAATGCATTTCTTTTCCCCCAAACTAATATTTTCCAATGCTATTCTTTGGTTGAAATTAAAATCATTTTGCTCACCTATTATCCGTTATGCCGCGAAAAAATCCCTTCGCTAAATTGGACATAGAATCGTGGTTGAAGACATAACAGTGCGCCAAGTAGGCAACATTGAATTGAATCATCAGCTTTGCAAAGGGAATTCTTTTGAGTAATGAAAATGGCCCACTTTCAACGTGTTTTAAATGCTGATTACAGCAGGATTGCCAAGCTGCCTGAATTGCTATCACCAGGGCCAGTACGCTAAATGTAAGCTTGTCCAAGAAGATATACGAAAGGCCGCCTAAACCGGCTGATAGCAAATGTTGTGGTGTACCATAAGTGGAGTTTGAGTAACGAGTCAGCACACAGCTTGATAGCTAAAAATAATAAAAAAAATTTCATTATTCATTCAAGTACCTATCAAGATAAGAAATCATTAAATTACTCTATATATGGATATGTAGGACAGAAAAAAAGTGGTCATTTTGAAGCGTAACATTTTGAGTTCCTTTAAGCTTCGCGGTGCTTTGCCTTTAGTCATAATACTCAACAAATCTAATGGTATGCCATACAGTAAATATGTCCTTATGCCTTCCAAAATAAATCGAAAACAAGTTTTGCCTTCATGTATACAGGATCTCGCCTCTTTCAGATCTTCGTAGTTTTCGGACTTCTTTTGTTTTGTGCCCGTTGTAATGGGCTGAATAAACCAAAATCCATTGAACTCCTTATGCCGCTTTGTGTGCAATATGACAGCGCTCGAGAGCATAAATATTAGTGTTTGCATTGCCAGCGAGCGGGTGATAAAGCTTTTACGATCGCGTAACAAAGTCTCCAGTACCTGTAAACAAATAAAGATATTAATAATAAAATTAAAAATTGTTTCAAGAGTTTAAATCTAGTACCGATATTGTTTAAATGAAGAACAAAAATAAACCTGATTTCAATCGATTATTTAGTGGATTTGTTATTGAAATGAAATTCACCAGAGTTCATAGTAAGTGGAAATGTAAGTGGGTGCTAGTAAATTGGATTCGTTCGATGCTGGCCCAAAGAATCGTTTCGGTGCGAGCAGAGGAAGATCTGCTGGTGTCATCCGGGGTTAATAGAGGCTGCCCCCAAGGCGGTGTGCTGTCTCCATTGCTCTGGTGCATGGTAATCGATCCTCTGCTCTCCACCTTAAACGATTCGGTCGACTACGCACAAGCATATGTGGACGATGTTGCTTGCTTGGAAACAGGCCCTTCGCTTATGAACATCTGCAGGAAAGTTCAGAAAACTCTGGATCGGATTGACACTTGGTGCTGGGCGAATGGGCTATCGGCAAATCCCGCCAAGACTGGTATTGTCCTCTTCACCAGAAGGAGGAAGCTTGATGGACTCGTTGTTCCTAAGCTAAAAGGAGTCACAATCCAGCTATCCAAGGAAATAAAATATCTTGGAGTAATCCTCTATAGTAAGTTCCTATAGAAATCACACGTTGAAACAAAGACATCTAAAGCACTGACAGCCTTCTCTCCATGCCCCTTGACTCCATGCCATCAAGAGTCGTACTTGAAAAGAGATACAGTTTAGTGCTACCAGAGGCTCAGTTGTGGGAAGACTCAGAAAATTAGCCCTGCAAACACTGTTTTCGCATTTTTACGGATGGCTCCAGGACCGAGCATGGCTCCAGCTCTGGGGTCTACGTGGAATCCAACGGGACAAAACTGCACTTTGCTCTTGGAATGCATGCATCTGTGTTTCAAGCGGAGGTGTATGCTGTTCAAAAAGCGATGAACTTTGTTGTGGAAAAGCGATGGAGAGGCAGCCCCCAAACCACATCAGGGGTAGTCAAGTCCTGTAAATCCCGGCTGAACTATGTCGGACTAAACTGACATAACTTAAAGTACGTTCACATATGCATTAATTACCAATAAATCCACAAAATAAATCTACCCGTTCACAAATGGCAGATTACCTTCAAAATTGGCAATCAGCTGTCAATACTGTTGTGAAAGGTTTTTCTTCATAGAAATTATTTTGGTGGAATGTTTCGGTGTTTTTGGTTTGGGAGTTAAGCACGAAAAAGTAGATCATCTGCCTATATGAGAACATATTTATGACATGAGCATTTGACTATGAGAAAGCTCTGTTCAAAGTGGGTGCCGCGTTTGCTCACTGTTGACCAAAAACGAGAAAGTGTTGATGATTCTGAGCAGTGTTTGGCTATGTTTAAACGTTAAACCGAAATTTTTGCGTCGATATTTGACAATGAATAAAAGATGGATCCATCACTTCACTTCGAAACGATCGTCATCTGAGTGGTCGTCAGCAACTGATGAACCTCGACCAAAGCGCCCGAAGCGCACAACAATCGGCTGGAAAGGCCTCGCCATCGGATGGCTAGTATTTTAGTATGTGCGTGATGTAATATTCATCGACTATCTTGAAAAGGGAAATACCATCAACAGCGAATATTATATAGCGTTATTAGAGCTTTTGAAGAACGAAATTGCAAAGAAACGTCCGCATATGGCAAAGAAAAAAATTTCGTTTCATCACAAGTCAATCAAAACAATAGCAAAATTACATGAATTGAACTTTGAATTGCTCCCACACCCACCATATTTGCCAGATTTGGCTCCTGGCTGTTCGCAGACCTAAGAAAAATGCTCGAATGAAGAGATTATCGTTAAACTGAGGCCTATTTTGGGGCAGAAGATAAATCGTTCTACAAAAGTGGTATTGAAATGTTAGAGCGGCGCTGGCGTGATTGCGTTGTTCTTGATGGAAATTACGTCGATGAATAAAGCTAATTTTGCACACAAGAAACGAAGTGTTTTCTTTGTTAGGCTCGGGACTTTTCAGCCCATGTGTTACATATGTGTACCTAGACTTATTTAACTATTATTACACTCAATTAACCGAACTTAGACTACTCCGCCGCCAAGAGTTCTATTACGATTATAAACAAATAATGCAGTACTACTAATGAGTACTTGTGACTATTAACTGATATATTCTATAATATATAACTACTCATATTTCTCTAAAAGTCTTACCGCTTGCGTTGTAGCAGTGCTAAAGAGGCGTACGGTGCGTATCGGGAAGAACCAGCTCAGCTGAAATGCTAAATATGTTGGCAAGCATGTAGCTGTGTACAAGTAATATCTTCCGAGTAGATTCCTTCATACAATTAGAATTTTGAATAAATAATAAAGTTTGAAAAAATTAGTAAGAGTTAAAAAAAATGTAATTAAAGTTTGAAAAAATTAATAAGAATTAAAAAAAAATTAAATAAAGTTTGAAAAAATTGATAGAAATTAAAAAAAAAAATTTTAATTAATAAAATTTTTTATGAATTTCATAGATTCCTCCATACATTTGAATTGAAATAAATAATTGAGTTTGAAAAAATTAGTAAAAATGAAAAAAAAAATTAAAAAAAGTTTGAAAAAAATAGTCAGAATTAAAAAAAACAAATTAAATCAATAACATTTTTATGAATTTCATAGATTCCTTCATCCAATTTGAATTTAAATAAGTGATGAAGTTTGACATAAGAAATAATAAAGTTTGAAAAAATTAATTTGAATTAAAAAAATTTTAATTAAAGTTTGAAAAAATTAGTAAGAATTCAAAAAAAATTTAAATAAATAAAATTTTTATAAATTTTATAGATTCCTTCATACAATTTGAATTCAAATAAATAATAAAGTGTGAAAAAATTAGTAAAAATTAAAAAAAAAATTTAATTAAAGTTTGAAAAAATTGGTAAGAAATAAAAAAAACAAGTTTGAAAAAATTGATAGAAATTTAAAAAAGTTTAAATCAATAAACATTTTCATGAATTTCATAGATTTTTTCATAAAATTCGAATTTAAATAAATAATAAAGTTTGAAAAAAATAGTAAAACTTAAAAAAAAACATTTAAATAAAATTTAAGAAAATTATTAAAAACTAAAAAAAATGTAATTCAAGTTTGAAAAAATTAGAAAAATTTAAAAAAGAAATTTAATTAAAGTTTGAAAAAATTAGAAAGAATTAAAGAACTAAAGTTAAATCAATAAAATTTGTATGAACTTCAAGACTTTTTCATACAATTTGAATTTAAATAAATAATAAAGTTTGAAAAAAGTAGTAAAAATTAAAAAAAGTTTTAAATAAAATTTAAATAAATTAGTGAAACCGAAAAAAAATAAATTTAAATCAATAAAGTTTTTATGAATTTCATAGATTCCTTCATACTATTTGAATTTAAATAAATAATAAAGTTTGACAAAATTTGTTAAACGTAAAAAAAAAATTAATTCAAGTTTGAAAAAATTAGTAAAAACTAAAAAAAGAAATTTAATTAAAATTTGAAAAAAATTGTAAAAATTAAAAAAAAAATTTAAATAAAGTTTGAAAAAAGTAGTGAGAATTAAAAAAAAAATTAGAACAATAAAAGTTTTATGAATTTCATAGATTCCTTCATACTATTTGAATTTAAATAAATAATAAAGTTTGAAAAAATTAGTATAAATTAAAAAAAAAAAATTTATTCACGTTTGAAAAAATTAGTAAAAACTAAAAAAAAAATTAAATAAATAAAATTTTTATGAAATTAGTAATGCATGCAAGTATATAAGAAAAACACATCTACTAACCTAAACAAACATATGCCGGAAAAAGTCAAAGCACAAGCCAAAGCACTCCACAGTGACGACTCCAAGTAGTGGCGCAGAATATTTAAGAGCATTTGTCGGTTTAAACTCTTCGGCCTGAGCACCAGCGGCGACTGTAATTCAAAAATAACATACTTTTAGATTCTTCATTCGATTTCATTTCATTCACACAATCGCGTTTCCCACTTACAACAGCCAATGGTAGAAAATATCTCAAGCTCCCCAAAGAGCAGCGATAACAATTCCACCACAACATTTGCTTGCATGTTTGACCTCTGTGCAATAACAAATCTGCGCATGGTAGGCAATTGTATGGTGGCTCGAAGAATTTACTTAATGCAGCCATATTACACGAGCGTACTTGTATGTATAGGTAAATCACAACAGACGTTCGATGCGTACGGCAAGGAGCTGATTGAGCGACTGATCCCGGCGTTGGCTAATGCAAGCGTCACTCACAAGCAAGCGACTATATACAATGTACGTAGTAGGTGCAAGCCGAAGGTCAGTAGTATACAAATACATTAATGCTCCCATGGAATCCATTAGCTTAAATTGCACGCAATGACAGTGGCAGTTATACCCTACAAAAATCGCTACGACGTTTGTGTATTTCAAGAATTATTTGCAAAAAATTTTCAATATATTTTTTTCGTTTTTTTTTTGTAAAAAAAACATGTCAGCAATTAATGAAATATTTCAAAAAGAACTCGAAACATGCTTGAGTAAAGTGGGGAAAGTTATAAATGAGACTACAGTATATACTCGCTAATGCAGACACTCCGCAAACTGAACAGTTCAGTAATCTGGTTATTTTGTAGGTTACTTTTTTTTCTTCTCGATTGGCGCGATTTTGACGGAGTTTAACAAAGTAAGTCAGTCCTTTTTCTCTCCTGCTAACCGGCGTAGTTTGGATGCACCAAGTGAAGCCAAGTCCTTCTTCACCTGATCTTTCAACGCAAAGGAGGCCTTTCTCTTCCTCTGCTACCACCAGCTGATAACGCATCGAATACTTTCGGACCAGAGAGTTCCCATCGGACGACATGAGGACAACGAGGTCGTTGGATCTTTATTCCTTGCACAATATCTATGTCGCCGGTTAGTTCAAAAACCCCATTGTTCCATTGCCTACGATACTCGCCGTCACCAACGTGTAAAGGTCCAAAAATCTACCGCAGCATCTTTGTCTTAAGCACTTCAAGGGACGCCTCATCGGATGTTATCATCGTCCACGCTTCTGCGACATACTTTAGGATGGTCTTAATGAGAGTCTTCTAGAGTTTAAGGTTTGTTTGTGGAGAGAACACTTTACTACTCAATTGCCTAATTAGTCCAAAGTAGCACCTATTGGCAAGAGATATTCTCCGTGGGATTTCAAGGCTGAAACGAAGTCTTTTACAACTTCGAAATCATAACTGTCAACAGTGACGTGGATGCCGATGCGCGAGTGCGACGACTGTTTGGTGACAGGAGGTACTTTGTTTTGTTCTCGTTCACCACCAGACCCATTCGCTTTGGGCGAGTTGGCATTTCTGTCAAAAATGTGTGCCAAGGCGAATTAATCAGTTATTTTAATGATACCTCCTTGTATAGATATACGCCTTGGTTTGGTTGTTTCCACTCTTGTTCTTCCTAAACAAGAAATTCCCCTTCCTTTTTTCTCTATCGTTTTTGAAATAGCAGGATATTCCATTAAATCATAAGTATCTTAGCATATGCAAGTTAACTGGAAGAGATGATCAGCGGCGATATTGTCCGCATAATTTCCGCTTGCAGCTATATCTGTTATTATATATTGTTGACTACAATTGTCATCAATATTTTATTAAATGAAATTAACCGTTTTGATTGATGCGAATTTTAAGACTAACTCAAAATAATTTTCTCCATTCTGGTGACACCTGTTTTTCACTGTATGCAGTACGAAAAACGTGTCGGAGCAATCTTGCAAGCTAAGCAATTTTCGTGAAATTTTAGTATCTTCGAATTTTATTATTTTCGTTTAAGCTTTCAATTTTATTAAATGTAAGATAAGAATTTCGCAACGGAGAAAAGAGAAAGAGGAAACCAGTGTCTTCTTACGCTGGTATTTGGCTGCGAGAATGCTTACTTATTCAGTTTGGAAGAGGCAGAACTAACAGAGCGGATGATGTCAATCGGCATACGCCAACAATTGTACGCTCTTATAAAAAATTGTGCCTGAGCGATTAAGTTCTGCAGCTCGCAAGATCTTTTCCAGTACCAGGTTAAAGAAGTCACACGACCGCGAGTCACACTCTCTGAAACCTCGTTTGGCATCAAACGGCTCCGAGAAGTTCTTACTTACTCTGACGGCGCCGACTGGTATTGAGCAACGTCATCTTGCATAGCCGTATTAATTCTGCGGGCATACCAAATTCAGACATCGCGGCATTCTTTTCGTGCTGTCGAATACAGCTTTTGAAAGTCGACAAATAGATGGTGTCTGTCGTTTCTACTTTCATGGTCCAGGATGGGTTTGCCTACTGAGATAGAGGACTTTGCGATGACAATACTTCGCAGCTCATTTTATGTGAATATTCGGCCTTGGTTGGAGCTACATTGAACTTTTTTCTAAAAAAATGTATAGCTGATCCCATCACCTACTGTTAGGAAAGTGCCAGCCATGGTAGCGCTTTTTAGCATTGTTTAGCGAGTCTTAGGGTGTCTTGGGTTAGAGACGTGATATCAGGAACTACTTCTCGCTTTTTGGTTTGAGGGATTAATCAATTTCTAAAAACTCCTCATTAAGGCGATGTCATCTAGACCCAGTAGAATGACTACTTATGTCGGTCGCTGTCTTATGCAGTGTATTGTTAATCCATTTCCATTTTCGCTGCCGTATTATAGGGTTTCGTCAGCTTCAATCAAAGAGGTGTTCATTTGAAATCCAGTGGTCGCGCCACCAGATACGGAGGATGGTTCTAAGACATCGGTTCACAAATGTTTGCAACTTTCGCGTCGCAGATACAGACACAAATCACGTTTCACATCGATACAGTAGGACGGACGCCATGCCATGAACTCCGCGTCAAAATACTCATCCTTTCTGAAATAGTTTTTCTGAGTTTTTGACTGCTTTTTTATTAAGACGACACCTATCAAATTTATGTACTAAAAGGCAAGGTGTTAACGTATGAATCAGCCCAGCCGACATTTGCTGTAAACTGAGCCCCCTCGTACGCTTCTCAGAAGGCATCATTGCATCTGCAATACTTGGCCGACGAGATCCCTAGATGTGCACAACAACCACTGGGCCTCACAGTATAAAGTCTGAATATCTACGACATTCGCTGAGAGTCCCTTATCACATTCATGAACTCTCACTCCCCAAATGCCGTTATCGTACTTCAACCACCACCCTTTGCAGACGAAGAACCTCAGCTCCCTCAGCTGCCTCGTGATACCCGTTTTACTCTTCCACAATTACATTCTGGATATTGTGGCTGGTTAAATTCCTACTTATGCAGAATTGACACAGACATACTGAACACATGTCCGGGATGCGAAGGGAGTCTGTGCGTCCTCTTCACATAGCCTTCAAATTCAGTCATCTTGCACCTCTTTCCCTCTGGTCCCACACAGGTAAACATCCTGCTTACTGGACTCCACTGCACTTGCCCGGGCTTTGTGAACTGTTACAACAACTTCAGCCGATCTGCCTGTGGCGGTGTTATGCTCCACCAACTCTACGTTTAACCACCAACTAATAACTTTTAGTGATTTAATGACGACATGAAATTTATTAGCGCTGGGATTTAACAAGACGAATCGAGCAACGTTGATAGATTACCAAGTTTGCTATTTAGCTATGGAGGAAAAAAAATGTGAGGAGAACAATGGCTGCCACGCCACTTAGGAGATTCGTCAGCCGAATTCTACACGATCATTTCACCTGCATCCACACACTCGTCCAATCAGTCGTTGTTCAGACAGCAATGAAGTACATTGTGTGAATTTTTTATTAGTAACACAATCTTAGTTTTCTCGTAAACAAACCGCTTCGTGACCCAAGTGACGTCAGCCCATCAGCTGATTCCCTCTAAAAATCTTCACACCATAGAACAGAGCCAAGAATTCGACACTCTAAGAAGGAGAGAATTTTGAAGAAGATAAATGAAACAAAAATTGAAGAAAGATAAATCAATTTATTTTTTAAATATAAACGAAAAATGGTCTTAAAATAAGATTTTATAAAAATAAGTTCGATTAATACTCTCAAATTCGGGAGTTCAATTGTATTATACGATCAAGATGGTTTTATTCAACATTATCCGGTTCCTAATTGTCCATATTTTCATGAAAATACTGCACAAGGTGGCAAAAACTAACTAAGATGTATAATTTCTGCTTCGTAGGTCTATCATTTGATAACTGGACAGTCGCAGCATAGAAAAAGACAAGCAATATTCTTCTTCTTCTTAGCATCACTGTACTTGGTGAACCATTGCTTCATTCACAACCTTGCGCCATCTGTCTCTATCTAAGGCTAACTCCTTCCACCGCTGCATGTTTAGATTTTAAAGGTCAACTTCCACGTTTTCTAACCATCTCTTTCTGGGGCGTAATCTTCTTCGGCCTCCAACAGAGCGTAATTCAACTGCCTTTTGAGCTGTTCTCTCCTTAGACACTCAAAGCACGTGTCCGAGCCATCTTACCTTTTGAGATTTTATAAATCTTATAGCAGTTTCGTTTTTTGCTGATCGTTCGAGATCATCATTATATCTAATTCGATAGGTACCGCCTTGCCATCTAACAGGTCCATATATTTTTCGCAATATTATTTTATTTCAAATACCATTAACTGATTATTGTAGGTCGTTTTTAGCGTCCATAGTTCGCAACCATAGGTAAGCGCGGGGCGTATCTAGGGTAGACTTAAGCAGTTTGAAATTAGAAAAGTAGACTTACTATATTTGCTGCTAAACCTCGTACCATTTACTGTCAATTATATATCCTTACTGGCTGATATTTTGATACCCAGATAGGTAAATAGACAAGCAATGAAGCGTTTAAAGATCAACATAAAGATTTCCATCACTCAAAATAATTTTTTTTATTTAGTAAAAAAGTTATTCACAAACAAAACTTGATGTTTAGTTTTGCGTCACGTTCTATATGAAGTACCGCCATGAGAAAATCCAAATCGGGGGGTAAAAATGTGTGCAATCCTCTACCCACAAGAAATTTCCCAAATCTTTTACACACCGACCCATATGCGGTAGAGTGTATAACAGATGGTTTTAAAGAATAAGTAAATTGAGATAAGTAAAATGTGATAAGTAAAGGTGTAAATGTAAACATCTGCAATGTAATTATTCTTTTATTAATAGAATTCATTTAAAGAAAGATATTTCTTGGTTATGGCTCTGTTCTGCAAATCAAATGAAAACATGGGTTTTTTTTTATTTTAGAATAGTTTATATTGAAATAAGGTTGACATTACTAGGGAGGTAGTAAAAAAAAAACACAAACTTCACAAATGTATGGAGTTCTTCCGAATTGAGCTTTTGTCGCTATAGCTGAGGTGAATGCATCGATTATCATCATAGAATTTAACTCCTTTGCCAATTCTGATTGTAAGCACCGCCATAAAACTCTATCTTGTGACGCGAACGTTATGGGCGCAAGTTTTTAAATCTTTGGTAAACCCTAAACGAACGTTCGCCGGGCAGCTTCGAGAACTCCAAGACCATGGAGGAAAGAACGACGACGAGGATGACGGATCTGAGTGCGTATATCTCCTAATGGGGGATCAATTTAGAGGTATCGAATTTTAAATAGAAATAAAACAACGAAAATTCAAATTGATTGCGCAATTTTTATTATTTTTGTGTAGAACCATTCATGAAATTTATTTTTTAAAGATAATCCATTTCTAATGTTAGCCGCAACTGTGTCGTAATTCGGTCATCCGTACACATCAATTTTGATGGACTCGCTGGATGACTTCGGTCGGTATCTCGTGAATAACTTTAGTTGGCTGAATGTTGGCTTCCAATGCCTCAATCTAAGTCGGTTTATCTACAAAGCATTTACATATACTTTATATGCCACCAAAAATAAATGCTCAAAGGGGTGATATCACACGATCTTAGCGGCCAATCCACTAGCCTCAGACGAGAAATTGCTCACCGAAATGACTACGCAATAAATCCATTGCTTCAAAGGTTTTATGGCAAGTAGCGCCGTCTTGTTGGAAACAAATGTTTTGGAGATCCCGGGCTTCAATTTGCGGCTTCAAAAAGTCGTTTATCCGTTTATCATGGCGCGATAGCGTTCACCATTCACTGTTACATTGGCGCCAGCCTCGTCTTTGAAGAAATATGGGACGATGATTCCTCCAGCCCATAGATTGCACCAAACGTTTGTTATTAGTAGATGTAAAGGCTGTTCTTGAATGGCTGCGGTTTGCTTTTGAGCCCAAATATGGCAATTTTGTTTATTGACGTAGCCATTGAGCCAAAAATGGTCCTCATTGTCGAACACCATAAGTTGGCTTGAGCGCGCGATGAACACTTTTCGCAGAGGGTCGATTTTCGTTTTACAAATGCACGATTTGTAAACGGTGTTGAGGCGTAAGTCTTTCCATGATGAAATGCCAATGAATACTGAAAAAAATTACGTATTTAGTTTTGCAGTAGTCACGCGAGATATGTCCAAAAAAACCCTATTGGAAAAAATATCTCCAATCTGCTCACCCTTTATAATTTATAGCTTTGAACTGAAGCGTTGCTGTTTTAATGATGGTATGGCAAGAATGATGAAATGCAAGCTAGTGCAGCTTGAAGTAGAAAAATTTGCGTAATTTGGCCATGGCGTCATTATAAATGAGATGTGTGAGAGGAAAAAAAGAGAGGCACGATGTGGGGTATAGCACATCCCAACGGGTGAAAAAGAGTTATAATTTTTAAACAATAAAGGCAGGTGACTTCGTTTTCTCAGTAGCTGCAATTCATTTGACGTTGCCGTTCCCATCAGTGCAATTGATTTAGTGCGGCGTTCGTTTCAAATCGCTTAACAGGTGCATAAAGTGCGCTTGGGATTATACACCCCAACTTGTTTCATTTACTTATAAACAGGCAGGCAACATTTTTTTTAAAAGATGTCTCGACTAACGGAATCTGAAATATTATGAGCTCTTTGTGACGAAGAAGATCATTTTGGTACGGAGTATTTGAATGAATAGCGAGTGTCTGATGATGACTCTGATTATATGAGTACTCAAAGTAATATGGATAGGAAAGTGAATGCTGATAAACGATACTCTGAATCAGCCAGTGATGATATAACACTCTCACAGCTGTAAAAAATGATGTAAACGTTCAGAAACGTTCAACGTGCCCTAGAAAAATGATAGAAAGAATAAACTCATCTATAAAAAATGGATATCTTTGATACATGCGGGTATTTTCTATGTTTGTCTATTTCGTAATAACTTCGACGTTTATGATTTTAAGAAAGATTTTTTTTTTACAATAAATTGTCAATTAGTTATACCTTATGATAAAAAAGTAACGGGAAGGTGATGTTGACTGTTTTTTTCGATTGCCAAGGCGTAGTGCATCATGCGTACCTTCCATCGGGCCAGACAGTCAGTAAAGAATATTATTTATTTATCCGTTTTGAAGTGTTATAGAGAAATGTGTGCAAACAATTATTGGATTTTGCATGATGATAACGCGCCATCGCACCGAGTCCAAATTGTGCTGGAATATTTGACCAAATACCAAGTAAATACCATCGTGCAAGCACCGTATTCAGCTAATATGGCCCAAGAAGATCAAAGAGAATGCGACGAAAGAGCTGAAGGCAATCCCTTCGTCGGCCTACCAGAGATGAATGGAGGACTAGGTTAAACGTTGGCACATGAGTGTTGCTTCAGGCGTGTGATATTTTGAAGGGCATAAAATAAATTTGCTTGAAATTTAACTGTGTTTTGTTTTATTTAAACATTCCCGGTATTTTCTGATCATAGTATGCTGTAGATTATAAATTGAAAATATAGTGATTTTAATATGCAGCTTACAAATTTTGTTCTCAAAAAAAAAAAAAAACAAAGAAAACCTTGATAGTTCATCTTGACTCAATGATAAATGTTCAGTAAGCAGCTTTCTCGTTCTCTCTTGACAAATCGGCTCTCTTAGCAAGACACTGGCTTGCTAGCTCTAGAAATTTTGAGTAAAAGTGGAGGAAAAGTAAAATTTGTAGAAAAAACATTCCATTTTCAAAATGGTCTGCTTACGAGCAACAACTCGCTCAAGAGTTTTCGTCGATATGTTCAGGACTATGGTAGTGTGACGTAGAATACATGCCGCTTAAGTCAGGACATGATAGAGTATTTGACGTAAACCAAGACCGATGAGTGGAGAATTTACAAATCTTTATTTCTTGTGATGTGTTGATTTAGAAGGGTTTTATGTTTTGCAAAGAGCTAGCATTTCCCAAAGAGTTACGACAGGGGGAATAATTGGATAGTCCCGACGCGATCGATAACATTGCACACCTCATTATAAAAAAGTTGGGATTGACGGAACTTGTTTTCAGTGATCCAACCTTACCATGGATGGATGAAGTGTCCAGAGGAGGCTTAGAAAAACACAGTACCAACATGAAAAAGCTCCTCATAAAAATATCTGCCGTTCGGAGTCGGCTTGAAACTGTAGGTCCCTCCATTTGTGGAACGACATCAAGACGCACACCACAAATAGGAGGAGGATCTCGGCCAAACACTGAACAGAATTGTACGTGCCAATTATTTATTTATTTTTAACAAAATAGTTTAATTTTGGCGGAGATTCGCAACTTCACGTTCGGTTTTAAATTTAATAATTAATTCACATAATAAAATCTTGGATTAAGTGAAATAATTTCTTGTTTTAATATTGTTATTCTGTGTATTTGTACCATTATTTACATTCCAATATTAATTAAAATTTAGTTTTTAAACCGTTCGGAGTTTGTTTCCATTTAAGTAAGTAAGTACTTTTTTGCTACCATTTTTATCAAAAAGGATTTAATTTGTTCCACTTTATTCACCTTCTCAAATACAACCTTTTGTAAGGGAGTGTCAAAAATCGAATGTCAATAGTGAGCAAACCTTTAATAATTCAATCATGATAGTTCATAAGCAGAAGAAAAAGTTGTTATTGTGCTTTTTTTTTCAAAGAAAAGATTTATTAAAATATATAAATAAATATATCTTTTACTAAAACTTATTCATTATTAGTTACTAAAATCTCTTTTTTATTAGCAACTGCCCTAAAATATTAATTTGTCAATTTTATTTTCTACTAGCAAACACGGCCCCCTTCGCTGGGCACACTAAAATAGAATAGATATGGTTTAGAACAGAAAATATATGGTTTTCATATTATTTATTTCTTTATTCTTTATTCAAGCGCTTTGGCATAAACAATATTTTTTGTTTTTCTATTTGTTTTTGAGTAAATATAAAATATAAATTGAAAATCAGGAAAAAAGAAGATTGTTTTTAAATTTCAAATCAACGCATATGAATAACTAAGAAACAATCGTCTTTTTTCTTGATCATTCATGAATTTTTCGTTTCAATTTATATGTTTTATTAAGCATTGGAGCTTTTTTAACCATTATCCATTTATATTTTTCAAAAAAAAAAACCGAAAAAAATTTTTTTTTCCACGAACACATAATTTCATTCGGATTTCACATTAAATTCTCAAATTTCGTAAGAAATTATTCACTGTTCCAAAATCCACTCCAAAAAAATTCACAAACAATTTTTACATGTTGCACTTACGTTTTTTCCTTATGGCATCCAAATCAGAAAGAAATATTGACACATTGTAACTCACACTGTCAATTTGACAGTTCAGTTCCGCCCCAAGCGTTAAAAAAGTAAGCGACATTATGGCTGGCTCAAAAGAACGCTGTACCCGTTGCCAGTGCTCCGAATTACAACCAAACTTTACGAAACCCATTTTCAATACTTACTTAACAATGTGCATAAGTTTGGTTTAATTCGGTGCAAAGACACGGCGGGTCCACGTTTTGGCATATATTTCGAGACCCTAGTCATCAATAGGTATGAAAATTACCCCGTATTAAAGCACTTATCAACAGCTTTCATTTGATATCCATATTGTACAAACACATTCTAGGGTCCACGTTTTGGTCTCTATCTCGAGACCCTAGTCACGGAGCGGATGGAAATACTCTGAACTAAAGCATTCACCAGCAGCTTCCTCTTGATACCCATATTGTACATACACATCCGAAGGTTACCCGGGTCCACGTTTTGACCTATATCTCGAGACCCTATCTACCAATAGGTATCCAAACTATACGGAAACCATCTTCAATACCTCCTTAACAATGTGTGTAAGTTTGGTTTCATTCGGTGCAAAGACACGGCGGGTCCACGTTTTGGCATATATTTCGAGACCCTAGTCATCAATAGGTATGAAAACTACCCCGTATTAAAGCACTTATCAACAGCTTTCATTTGATACCCATGTTGTACATACACAACCAAAGGTTACCCGGGTCCACGTTTTGACCTATATCTCGAGACCCCAGTCACGGAGCGGCATGAAAAATACTCTGTACTAAAGCATTCACCAACAGCTTCAATTTGCTATCCATATTGTACAAACACATTCTAGGGTCCACGTTTTGGTCTCTATCTCGAGACCCTAGTCACGGGGCGGCATGAAAAATACTCTGAACTAAAGCATTCACCAACAGCTTCCATTTGATACCCATATTGTACATACACATCCGAAGGTTACCCGGGTCCACGTTTTGACCTATATCTCGAGCTCTATCCACCAATAGGTATCCAAACTATACGGAAACCATCTTCATTACCTTCTTAACAATGTGTGTAAGTTTGGTTTAATTCGGTGCAGACACGGCCGGTTAGCGAACACACACAAAAAGCTGACTTTATTTTATATATAAGATTTTTTTCAGTTTGTGTCCGAAAAATCCAAATATCTTACGGAACCCTATTTTTTCCAAAATAAAATGTAATCCATGTTACTCTTGGATAATGTAGTTTTCGAATGGTGAAAGAATTTTTAAAATCGGTCCAGTAGTTTTTGAGCCTATTCGTTACAAACAAACAAACAAACAAACAAAGTTTTCCTCTTTATAATATTAGTATAGATTATTAATGCGGTATATTAAACCCCAAACCCCACCTAGTATGGCATGTGAGATTTGGTCACTTGATATATGAAAGGTTATGCCGATGAGCAAATTTGTTTGTAAAAAAGAAAATTGAAACAAAACTCTACATCAGCTGATTTTGAAAAACTCACACCAAGCGGCATTGCGATAAGCGCAACTTTCCGTATTCTCTTAACCATGCCAATGCACGTCAAACAGGCATGTAACAATAGAGTAAAAACAACAATTGCGTGTAGAAGTATTTTGTTGTTGCGTTTGTGAGAACTTAACAAAATATTTAAATACCATACATTTGTTCACTATTAGACGCGTTCGTCACATACATACACGTACATATGTATTTACACCCATGTGTGTGTTCAGCAATCAAACATACAGTTGTTAACACAGCTTGAAAGTTTAAGAGCTTATAATGATAAAATCTTAACAAAGTTTTACAATTAAGAGGGAAATTCCCAAATACCCTCTGCAACATAATGCAAAATGCCTTGAACGATGTAAGCCGGTGAGCTGTATCGAGTGGTCTTGGGGTAAATCCCAACAAAACAGACCTAATCATGTTCACCAGAAAATACAGGATACCTGTTCTAAACCCCCCTACCCCTGAGAGAATCACACTGTGAATTGGGGAAGAGGCGAGCTACCTTGGAGTAGTATTAGATAGGAAGCTCTCGTGGAAACAAACAATTAATGATAGAGTAAAAAAAGCAGCCACAGCACTCTATATATAGAAAAGAATTGTGGGGGCAAAATGGGGCATAACCCCGAAAATAGTACACGTGACGACATCAGTGGTACTGCTTATCATGACATATGATGTCTTAGTCTGGTGGCCAACACTTGAGAAAAGAACAACAGTAAAACGCCTAGAAAGTATTCAAAGGGGTGCTAGTCTCTGCATAAGGGGGGCACTAAAGACTACGACCACTTCCGCGATGAATGTCATGTTGCACTTATTACCGATTGAGGCTTACAGTTGGCGGCGAAATCGGCACTTAGGTTAACAAAATCTTCTAACATAGCCATTAACAGAAGGGACCACGCAATAATACTAGACGAATACCCCTTCCTACATCAAACGACAGACTTTTGTAGCTCAGTAGAGTTGCATTTAAACACATCCTTTACCATAACTTCCCCAACGAGAGAAGATTGGGACAATGGGGTAATGGACAATAGAAGCGGAATCAGCATGGTTTCAAGCTTAATGATCAAGTAGGCGGAGGCCTTCATTCTGAAGGAATGAATGCCAACATTTCATTCCGGTTACCGAATCACTGCAGTGTATTTCAAGCTCAAATTTTGACTATTAGGGAAGGCCTACTTGCCCTAAATAAAAGTGTTCTCACCACAGGAGATATAAACATATGTTCAGACCCCCAATCGGCCGTGAAAGCTTTAAAATCGACTAATATTATCTCAATCGGGGTCCTAACAGGGCATTGTCTGACAGGCAGGCATGCCAGTAGATTGGGAGCACTCTATAACGACGATTGCAGAAGCTGTAACGACATTGAAGAAGGTTCAATATTTTAGGAAAAAGTTCCGAATAACTTGGTAGAAGTAGCCAATATAAAAATAACAAGACTTGTTAGATATATTAAAGCCACAGGTTGGTTCAATGAGGACAATGTAGAGTGAGGAGAGGGGACAGCCCTGATGGTATCACGATGGACCTACAGCAGGTCTAGGTGTGTCAACCGACAACCACTATACCTACCTACCTTTACAATCAAGTGATTAAATAAATAAATAAAAATAAAATATAGTATGTATTAACTGTTCTCTTGCTATTATCTGTTCGATATGCCTTGATAGAAACCTTTACTGCTTTTATATCGTTCAGGCAGGCATCGCTTGCATATCTCCTTTTGGAAATTCCGGATATGTATGGAAGTTCTTCTACTTTGAACTAACTTCGGTGAGTTCGAAATTCTCTTAACACTGAAGTGGGGAGCTAAGGAAAATCACATTGCAGTGATTGCATTACAAAAGCGAGGTAAAAGTGCAGGTGAGATTTACGAATTGCTGAAAAAACTTAAGATTTCGAGAAAGTTTGTTTGCCGCACAGAAAAAGAAGCGGTAGTTGTTCTTGTAGGAGCATAAATATTCCCCAAAGCTGGGGAATGCTGCTGAAGTGGCAGCTCTTGCCCGAATATAAATCCAGGTCGTTCCGGTTAAGTAGAGCCAACTGTCGTGGGAACGTCAAGAAGTGGTCCTCTCATAGTTCGAACCAGCGCACAGTGGTCCCGCTGCGTAGGAAGAGCGGTCATAGGAACGTTTGGCGTGATAAATGACTTTTTAGTACGTTTTTAAGTTGATAAATGTTTTTATTTGTTAAAAAAACATTAAGACATATAAAAAGTAATATATATATAATAAGAATATATATAAGATATAATAATAATAATATATAATAAAGTAATATATAATTAATATAAAAAGTCAAAGGAAAATTAGGTACATACATTTTTTACATAAAATTTTTTTGTTCCGTTTAAGGTTTTGCATAAATCTTAAATTATAAACAGTAATAGAAAAAAACATTAAATTCCGAAAGGACGAGTTAACTTATTCTTATTTATGAAAATAATAAAATATTCACTTTCCAAAAAGTGAATGTACTTAGAAATACAAAACTTTTAACTCAGTAAATCTAACACTTCTCTTGACATCATAGATTTCTTTTTACATGGTAATTTTCGTAGACTAGATATAAATGGATCGGAATTAAGAAGAAGCCTGTGTAAAAGATCCGTGTTAGTTACAGTTCTTGAGTGCTTTCTGGTATTGTCACTTCTCAATTGTTTCACTAATTTATTACATGATTCAGCTGCCTCCTCTGATAATTCTCCAATTGATAATAAACAATGATCGATTACCTCCGGCCCATGAATGAGCACTTTATGAACTGATGCAGGTAAATTATACCATGAATATTTACTAACTAGAATTTTAGCAGTGTCTAGTGCGTATATTTTGAATTTATTCGAATTAATTTTAAAACCAGATGAAAGACATTGTAGGAGATAACTACATCTGTCTATAACGTGTTTGTCTATTCCTGTGATTTCGGATGATATGGTTGAATGAAGGAAAAATTTTAGTGCTGTATTTTCATCATTAGAGGTGCCACTTCCTCCACTTCGCGGTTTTTCAACTATCAAGCCTAATTGTTCTCTAAACTCCCTCTGAACGAATTCCTTTCTCTTAGCTAAAAGTGCTTTTTCCTAAGATGAACGTGCTTGCCACCTTTTAAATTCGATTCTACAAGAAACATGAATAAAGTATTCAAAAAATCTAATTTAAGAACGCAGGAGTGATAAACCAAAATCAAATCTACTGGAGTTTACTTGTTTGTTTCTACACTTTTCTACGTCATTCATTTCTTTAGGTGTCGCACCACAAATCTAACATTTACTCGTAGATGAGTCACATAGGTACAGATTAGACCCTATATCAAGCGCAGTCGCAGGTCATCGCAGCTGGAAACTATTTTTCCTTAAAGAGGACATATGTAAGAATATTTTAATGTATGTTTCATTTGTGCGAATTCGTGCGAACTTAGTTAAAACTTTACAAACTTCTTATAAAAAAAAAAAAAAGAGAAATTTTAAAGTACGTATTTCGTACGGTCTGAAAACCCATCAAATAATAATTAAAAAAGATAAGAAAACGTTCAACATGTTTTACATACCTTCAACTTGAATTTCCATTGTACAACAGGTCATAAACACAGTAATTCTTAGAAAAATAACACTTCCCGGAACTGCGTAAGTACGGAGCGGAGACCACGCTAACTATCACTTTTCAAATTCTCTTACTTTGGAGGCACAATTATAAGTGAAGTGTTTGTGCAGTTGAAATTTCTTTTATACTCTAAGTTACTATGACTAATGAACTAACATTTAGCAAAATATTGTTGCATAATTTTAACATGACTATTTTCATCCAATGTCCTATGGCGGAACCACTGTGCAGCGTAGCAATAAAAGCAGTTCGAGAAATAATTCCAAGAAATCCCCTTAAAAAGCAGTGTGAAATGAATATATCGACCAGATCCATGTCAAGACTAATTAGAGATGATCTCCACATGAAAGCAGCCATGAAAATATTTTGTTGACAGATAAGAAAATTTTCTCTGTTGAAGAAATTTTTAATAAGCAAAACGACAAAATGCAAAAAATTTTGTTCCAAGGGTTCAGCGTGGCCACCATCCAGTCTTTGTAATGGTTTGTGGGCAAAAGTGGTTAGGACCGGGGCAAAAGTGTACCAGGAGGATGTCTTAGGCGGCATGGTGAAGCAGTTCTCTCTTCAATGGAGAGCGTTGGATCTTCCAGCAAGATTCCGATTCAGCCCATGAGGCAAAAACCACCAAGCAGTGGCTAAAAAACAATATTCCTGGGTCATAGCCGCTGAAGATTGGCCATCTGAATGTTTATATTGGAATCCATTGGACTACAGTTTTTGGTAAGAATTGGACAACATGGGCCGTCGAAGACCTCACTGAAATTTGGAGAGTCTCAAACAATCTTCGGGCCGGCAGCGTTTGAAGGCTTGTGTAAAAGCAAATGGTGACCATTTCGCATGAAAATTAAACTTTTTGTTTTTAACTTTTACTTGATTAAATAAAACTAACTTCGTTAAAAAAGTATTACAATTTCATACCTATAACGGACTTAACTTGTAACAAAACTTATGGCTGGACTATGATTGACGCACGAAGCCATTTTCAAAAATTAGAAATCTTCTAAAAGGATGATTAATTTTGCACCACCTTGTATTACTCTTTTTCCAAGCTGGTTTGGTATTGAAAATGGGCGAAATTGGTTAATAATAATGCCCACATTTCATCTTAGGTCATGCAAAAAACAGCGTTATATCTCGGTTATAAATGAAATTAATCAATAAAACGACTAAAGCTCGGTACAAAGTTTAGAAAATATGGCGGTAGAGTTCTGGTCTCTATAAAATCGTAAATAGTGCTTTTAAACATAGAAAAAACTATACACGTAGGTCTACACTTCGATGCTGTGTACGGTACTGCAAGTTTTTTGATATAAATATGCCGCCTAAATGCCATAAAATCAATAGGTAACCCGAGTGGCTAATAAGTGAATTCAAAATTGAAACATCTCTGCATGCTTTAAAGAAATCCAACACCAGTAATGAAAGTTTTTTACAATTTTTTTTGGAAATCGTCAATAACTACAAACAAGACAATTTTGTAACTATTTTTACTGACGGCTATAAAGCAACAAACACTGCCTTTGCAGTTACCTCATCGAACGGCAGTACCATCAGAGGTGGTATGCTCCCTCTACATACATATGCACATCTCTATTTACTGCCGAGGCTTTTGCCATTCACAAAGCGCTAGAATATGTCATTCATCAAAAGGGCAAATTCGTTATATGTTCCGATAGTTTTTCCTGCTTAAATGCAGTTCAAATCGTACGTAACAGCTCAACAATAATAATCAAGATCCGTGACTTTTGCATTAAATATAAGAAAGCAATTGCTTTGCTCTGGGTGCCTGGCCATGTCGGCATTCCTGGTAAAGGACAAGCTGATACTGTAGCGAAATACTTTGGACTAGCACCTACTTTTCAATATGAGACAAGCGATTATAATTACCTGAAGAGAATATTACGATAACACCTTCACCAAAAGATACTCACAGAACGGAAAAACTACCAGCATCGTAATATTATATCACTCATCTACAAGCAACCATTTTCACACGTCTAAGGATCGGGCATACACAAATAACTCGCCAACATCTTCTAATCGGAAGTCCAAAACCAACGGGTCCCCGTCAACCCGTTGCCCGCTGTCTACCACAATTCTGTTCAAGCAGTAACTCTCATTGGCTAAGAGTTTGCTTGATTTCAGCCAAAATAATTTATATTTTACTAAAATGTGTGCGTGTATACGAAGTTCGGTCCGAATCGAATATAGGATTTTTACCAGTTTACGTTGTTTTTAGGTTTTTGGAAAAAATCATGGATAATTGTTTAACGGTAAATGTAAGACACCCTTCTAATCTCACTAAATATATACCTTACCTTCAATCCAAGGCTATTTTGTTGGTCATCTGATTTTATTTTCCTGCCTGATCAGATTTCGCATACAACTGCTTTGGCAGTTTTTGCAATCAACTAACGGCATCTCTACAAAACATCACTCGATTTATTTTCATATTTTCACTCATATATTTGTATGCATAAAACTCTATTTTCTATTTTTGGAATAATATTTATAGCCTTCTAATAAATTCGAGATGATTACCAAAATATGTTGCATAGTGTTATACGCGTGTATTTACGTATCTGCGTGCTTGCAGCTTATAATTAATTACATTTGTTTATTTTTTACAAAAGTACATTCTTTGCAGTGTTAGTTATTTTCACTTGTATTAGTGTAAATCCATACATACATACATACATACGATCACACGTCCATATATGCACCTGCGTAGGCATTTCATAGACGTGAAGAGCTCAGCAGTCGTTGATCAAATTTCTTAATGTTTTGGTTTATTGTTTTCGCACTGAAACGAATAAAAAGAAAATGAATGCAAAATAAATAAAGAAGTGTCTAAGTCCGTATTGCATCGAACTTTATACTTATGTGTATACCTGATGTACGTTTTTAGCGAAATTATGTACTTATAGCTTAAAATTTTTTAAAAATTGTGTGTACTACAGGGTCCGGCACTCGAAGTGTAACCAATTAAAAAGCCCATAAATTTAGTTTGAAAAACTACTTTTATTCAATTCCAAATGAAAAGTGTGTGAAAATATTACAAAATTAAGATTCAATTTACTTTTGCTCGATATGACCACCTTTCGCCTTGACTATGGCCTTGAGATGGTCCAGTAATGAATCGCAAGCTGCTCGAATGTGACTTGCAGGTATTTTGGCCCACTCGCTGGCAATGGCTGTTTTCAGCTCCTTCTGTAGACGTTATGATGTTCGGAACGTTGATTTTTAGCCATTCTTGGTTCACTCGAGCTTTGTGAGACGGTGTCGAGTCCTGTTGAAACGCCTATGGGCTGCCACCGAAATGTTTGTCTGCCCATGGCTTCAAAGCAACCTCCAGAATACTTCCCCAATAATATTTCGCATTTACCTTGACGCCAGGCTTGATCAAAACGATTGGAGAGAGCCCATCTGCGGTTACAGAGGCCCAAACCATTACCTGTGGCGGGTGCTACCTCCTGGTGGCCAATCGTTGACTCAAATTCTCGTATGAACGGTCGGTTAAATAAACCCTATCGTTTGTTTGGAAATTGATCGCTTTCGCCCAAGCGACACAACTCCTTCGCTCTCTCAAGTCTGACTTGTTGCTACTTTCGTGTGAGATAATGCGCTTTTTTGATCTTGTAAGACTTGACTTTGAGATCATTTCAGTATGCGGCGGATGCTGCGGTGAGTTCAGTTCTTTCAACATTTGATTGGCACTTCATCGGAGATTTCGCTCAATTCGCTTCTTCACTTTTCGAACCATTTCACGTGAAGTTGCAGTATTTTGATGACCATCTCCATAACGCTTCGCGAGGGTACCAGTATCAGTGTAACGAGTAATGATGCGAAAAGCAAAAGCTTAATTTACTTTAAGGTGCTCGAGCCCACGAACAATCGCTCGAGCCCAATGCAATCGGACTATTACGTTTGAAATCACTGATTTTCTTTTTTCACCTTTATTCTTGGCAAAATGTTTCCGCGCTTATAAGCAATACTCTGGACTGTCATTTAACAAACTAACAGGCAGTTGATGCCCGTGCATCTGAAGTTGGTTACACTTCGAGTGCCGGCTCTGTAAAATATATACTATAGAATTGGTGCTTATACCCGTTTTGCTCTTTAATCGAACTTCTCCTCCTATTTGTGGCGTGTGTCTTGACGTTGCTCCACAAATAGAGGGACCTACAGTTTCAAGCCGACTCCAAATGGCAGATATTTTTTATGAGAAGCTTTTCCATTCAGAAATACACTCGCAGGTTTTCCATTGCCTGTCGAGGGGCGACAAATTTTGCTATCAATTGGTGTTTCGTGTTTGGGATTTCAAACCTGTGCGTTTTCGTATAGTAGTTACGCACCAACCCATTCGGCATCGGTGGCCTTCTCCCTAATTTGCCTGTAAAAATAAATCTTTTGAAAAAAATGGGCCTGCCAAAAAGCCATTGAAGTTATACTCAAAATGCATTAAGTTAGGTTTGGTTACGCTGTTTTCCTCTATCTACGAGGGTGCAAACGAACACACTTAGGCCTAGAAGCCCAATGTGATACCACTTGTTTGGACTCCAGTTACCCCCTTTAATAGCCAGTATCGGTGAAATATTGTAATTGACTGCTGGATCTAAGTCAGCCAGTCATTCAAAGAAGTGAAAATTTAAGCAGAAAGTGAGTTCAGCTCTTCCCGCAGATGCGATTGAAGTCGGTAGAGTGAAACCCCATTAGCTTTCCATGTGTTCCCATTAGGTTGTGCCCACTGATAAATCCAACAACTGTGATGGTGGCCATCAACTCAAAAGGCAAGTTATACGAAATTGCTGAGCAAGGTGCGAAGCGCATCACCGGTGCTTTAAGGAACACCCCTAATAAAGCGCTCGAGGTGCTAGTCAACTTGCCTGCTCTAAATTTGGTAGGAAAACACGTGGTCGCCGCTTCAGCGCTTAGACTTAATAGTATGGCATTACGGAAGGCCCGGCGGATCAGCCACGCTTGCATACTATATGCCATGAGTAGTTGTAATAAAAAAATTGAATACTCTTTCCCTAAACCCATCTTCGATAGGAATAGAGCAAGGTTGTTGGGAAAATACCATTTTGGAACGAAATACCATAACGGAACTATCCGATGTTGGGATAAAACCTATCCTACACTTCATAAGAGAGTCTAACTGGTGAAACATAACAATGAAACATAACAATGAAACATAAACAGTGAGGTTCCTGTGTTATACAGTGGTACCATAACGGACTTGGATGGCCTTAGTGAGTTTGCTACTCTAAGCCGACTGACACGAAACACTAACCTAACTTAACAACTGTATTAATAGAACCACGGTCGAAATTATATTTAGATCTGCGTTATCCTCCGAGTTATCTCACGAGTGCGTTCCGCCGTCCATCTACTATTGGCCTGTGCAATATAGACCGACCTAACCCAGAGCTCCCTTGAGGATTAAGCGATGTCCATATTCTGAGCTGAATCGATTTAAGAACCGTTTTGCCAACACCATCTCAATGCAATTTCCAGGAATGTCTCTGCATTCATAAACCCAGACAACTTTCGTGGCGTACCGCTTAGCCTGCTCAATCAGAATAGTTCTGCATTCACTTGCTATTTAAAAGGAAGTAATGTTACACTATAGAGATTTAATGGCAACTTGAATGCCAGAGTAGATAGTGAAAAGCTTTGCTACCCTGGCGGAATCTCTAAATCACAAAGCAGCTTCTTTTAGAGCTATAAACTCAGCATGGAAGATGGTGCCGCAGGTAGCCGTAGACTTAAGTTCGGCTACAGCATTTCTGAGTGGATGCCACTCCCGACCCTCTTATATCCTCTTGAACCGGCATTGAAGATAGCCCCTGGGAAAAGATCCTTTTCGTTATCCCATTGACATCTTTCTAAATTTTCGAGTGGGAAAATTATTTCTAAGCCAGAATTTTGGAGTAATGTAATGTAGCTCTTTATGTATTCCCAGAAGTATTCTGAGAATTTTTGAGTGCCCAAATCTGAAATCTCTAGGGTAGGCATGCATTAAATCTGAGTTGCACCTAGCACGGATATTGGGTTGCTTCGTTGAACAGAAAACAGTAATTCTATTAAAACTCTGTAAAGAACGTAACGACACTGGAAGAGTACATGGTGTCTGAGGGAAGAATTAGGAGTTAAAAGCTAAATTAAACACGAATTACTAATGATAAAACTTTATTTCAATACCTATCACAAAGAAGACAAGTGTGAATTCCATTATTTAAAAATTACTTCCTCTAAATATTGACCGTTACGTCGGATACACCCTTGGAATCTGTCCTGCGTACTCATGCCACTCGCTGGTGAAGTGATTTCGGGGTGACATTAGCCTCGATGCAATATGTCTTCCAAGCACTGACTCTCCATGTGTCTACAGACAGGATGTAGCTACCAAGAACACTTCCGCAGAAAATACGACTACATCTGCAGAGGTGAACGAGATTGTCATAGACAACGAAGAGGTGGCAGCCAACTCCGGCATGGTTGGCAAACTCTTTGAAAGGGTTACCTTAGAGGACATCTGGAAATATTCACAGCTCTCGGATGCTTTGGAGTATGAGAAGTCTCTTCCCCCTACATCCGATGAAGAGTACGCTGATCAAACCGTGGTTGGCTGCCCTTCAATAACGCATACAAGCGATGGTGAGGGTTGTACAAATCAATCTATACACGGCTTCAGCCGCACTCATCCTTCGTCTCGCAGTAAGAGAATAGGATATTGTGCTCATCTAATGACCATGGATCGTAAAAGATCAGGTTTGCGGTTTGAGCAATAAAGAATACAAATTGGTCTATGTCACTGACAAAGGTCGTGCCTACTAGTAAAGAAACGTATTAATGTATACAAGAGGTGCCTTTTATATGTCGGGATTAGAGAACAAAACAAATTTTAATCATCCAAAATCACTTTATTGTTTTTCAAAATATTCTCCATGAAGATCTATACCCTTTTGCATGCGTTTGAACCAATTGTCGAAGCACTTTTGCCACTATGAATGAGGTACCTCCAAAACATGCATTCTGAATGCCGCAACCGCTTCTTCAGGTGTCGAAAAACGTTGACCTCTCAGTTTGTTTTTTACGTACGGAAATAAAAAGAAGTCATTCGGTGCCAAGTCAGGGCTATACGGCGGATGACCCATTAATTCGATGTTTTGGGTGCTCAAAAATGCAGTTGTTTGAGCCGATGTGTGAGAGCTCGCATTGTCCTGGTGAAGAGTGATCCGTCTTTGGCGATTGGTTTTCCTAATTTCTTGGAAGACAATCGCAAACAAATGGTTGTGTACCACTCAGAATTTACTGTTCTGCGTTGTTCTAGTGGTACGGTTGCGACATGTCCAGTTTTTCCGAAAAAACAGACGACCATTTGCTTGGAAGTGCTTCGTGCGCGAACAACTTTTCTGGGATTTGGCTCATCTTGAAACACCCATACAGGCGACTGCTGTTTACTCTCGGGCTCATACGCGTAAATCAATGATTCATCACCTGTCACGATATCATAGACGTGTTTCGAAGCCCCGCGATCGTATTTTTTGAGCATTTCCTTCGACCAATCGACACGAGCTTTTTTTTGAGCGATTGACAAATTGTGTGGGATCCAACGCGAACAAATTTTTTTGACAGTCAAATGTTTATGCAATATTGAATGTATGCTGGTCCCACTATTGCCTAAGATTGTCTCAATCTCACGATAGGTCACATGACGATCTTGCTATATCAGTTCGCGCACAGCATCAATGGTTTTTGGAACAACAACTGATTTTGGATGACCTTCACGAAATTGGTCTTGGAGTGAGCTACGACCACGATTGAATTCACCATATCATCGATAAACACGGGTCCTTAATGGAGCTTCATCGCCATAAATGAATTAAGTTCATCCATGCAATGTTGCTGAGTTAATCCACGTCGAAAGTTGTAAACAATAATCGCACGAAAAAGTTCACGATTTAATTCCATTTTTGGACCGAGATGAATCTTTTAAGTTACTGTAAACAACACAAATAGCGCTGGTATTTCAAAACGTTCTGAGTACGTAAAAGCCAAAAAATGTCAAACTTTGCGATACAGCTGTCAGTTGCCAGATTGCAACACCAGGGTTGCCAAATCCCGACATATAAAAGGCACCCCTCGTATTTACTAATACAATATAGCGATGCGGATAACGGTTGGTTCTCATAACCTCCCGAGAAGCGAATACTTCATAAGCGTTCACACACTTCTGATGAGAGGCATATGGGTATAAACAACTTAATATGCGCATACTAAATAATTAACTGTTAAAACATTTAACGCTCACTAATTAATTAGTTTTCGTTTTTTAATTGGTGTGACCTGTTAACACTTTTGCTCGCTAAAATAAATGTATTTGTTGTGATGATGTAATATAAAATAAAATTAATTCTAATATAAAAAAAACTTTTTTCATAGTACTCACTAATTGTTTGTGATTCCGTTTATAATCGTATCGCCCAGACTGCTCACATATTCGCTGCGAAAGCAATAAGTATTCACTAAATACGCCAGCGCCAACGGGTAAAGTATTTTGTTGTAGGGCAACTGTTTGATCCACTCAAAAGTGTCGCCATAGTGTTCGGTGCTGAGATGTGCCTTGAAGTGTTGCCAACTAATTTGTGTACCCAACACCACGGCGTAGCAGAGTAGCGTCAATTTTGGATAAAAATAAAAGCATGAGCCACTAAGAAAGGCCGCCACAGAGTGGTTTAGCGTGGAATCGCCACCATAGTTTCGATTGAAGTAGCAATGCAGCAGCTGGAATGATAGAGAAAAATGTGAGTACCTGTTTTAAATACGAATTGAAAACAAACAAATTTCAACACCCACTCTGTAAATCGCTATGTACGATGTCAGCAGCGCACAGGAGCGTATTTTAAATGTTCTCAACTTGATGAGCAGCTTAGCAGTGAAGCCTTGTCGATTTGTTGCCACCTTGGCCATCAACATTTTGATAATATCCAAGGTGAATCCAATAATCATATAATTTCGTATGCCTTGCGCGGCATATCGAGTGCACGATTTGCTTTTATGACTACAGGAACGATTGGGCAACCTGCCGCTACTTTCTTCAGTTGGCTCTTCCATTGTTGCAGTGCTTTTTGCGCGGTTGGGCGTAGGTTCTAGCAACCAAAATCCTTTGTAGGTTTTTCCACGCTTCGCATTCATTATCAACGCACTACTACACATAAATATTAATGTGCGTAGTAGTGTCGAATTGGCAATTAATTTGGTGATGGGAGTTTTTTGCTGAAGTATAAACGATTCCATGGTCTGGTGATGCAAACGGAAGTCATGAGTTAAGTTAAAAGAGTTGAACCTTTTACAATATTGTTTTATTAATCGGTAGATGCTTTTGCATAATAAAGTTCGCTATCTCGAAAATAATATATAATAATAATAAAATATAATATAAATATAAAAAAAAATATGATACAAAATATAATAAAATATTTGGTTGTAAGTACTGGTAATAGCCAATATGAAGGCTCTTTCAGAAGTGATGCCTAGATGTCAGTAGTGGATAATTCCTACACGGTATCTTTTTTTATGTCTTCATTGACATTTGTTAAGTAATAATATTGTTACAGGGCCCGGCACTCGAAGTGTAACCAATTATAAAGGTCATACATTTAATTTGGAAAATTACTTTTATTCAATTCAAAGTAAAAACTGTGTGAATGTAATACAAAATTAAGAATAAATTTACTTTTGCTCGATATAACGACCTTTTGCCTTGACTATGGCCTTAAGACGGTCCAGAAACGAATCGCAAGCTGCCCGGATTTGCCCGTGACTTGGAGGCATTTTGACCTACTCGCGGGCAATGATTTTTCAGCACCTCCAGCCTGGCGAAACTTTTAGTTCGGCCCTTGCTCTTCAAATTAACCCATTGTGTGGACGTTATGAAGTTCGGAACGTTGTTTTTTAGTCATTCTTGGTTCACTCGAGCTTTGTGAGACGGTGTCGAGTCCTGTTGAAACGTTCATGGTCTGCCACCGAAATGTTTGTCTGCTCACGGCTTCAAAGCAACATCCAGAATACTTTCCCGACAATACTTCGCATTTACATTGACGCCAGTCTCGATGAAAACGATTGGAAAGCGCCCATCTGCGGATACAGCGACCCAAACAATTACGTAGGGTGGGTGCTGCCTCCTGGTGGCCAATCGATGACTCAAATTCTCGTATGAACGGTCGGTCAACTAAACCCTATCGTTTTGGGAGTTTGCGAATTGCTCAGTTCGAAAAATTTTCTCGTCAGAAAACACGATGTACGGAAATTTACCGCTTTCGGCTAGCGAATCAATCCTTCGCTCTCTCAAGTCAGACTTGTTACTGCTTTGGTGTGAGATAATGCGCCTTTTGGATCTTGTGAAGCTTGACGTTGAGCTCATTCTTCAGTGTGCGGCGAATACTGCGGTCAGATATTTTCAGTTCTTTGGCCATTTGATTGGCTCTTCGTCGTGGATTTCGCTTCTAAATTTTTTGAACCATTTCACGTGACGTTTCAGTCTTTTGGTGACCAACTCCATGACGTTTCGCGATGCTACAAGTACCCTTGTAACAAGTAATGGTGCGATACACAAAAATTTTATTTAATTTAAGGTTCTCGAGCTCACGAACAATCGCTGGTTGTGATTTTCCAGCCAAATTTAATGCAATCACTTTACTACGTTTGAGATCCATTACTAATTTTTTTTTCGCGTTTACTCTCAGAAAAATGCTTCTGCGCGCTTGTAAACAATTCTCTGGAATGCCATTTACCCAACTAATTGACAGCTGATGCCCGTACATTAGCTGCGTGAGCGGTCTGAAGTTGGTTACACTTCGAGTGCCGGACCCTGTATAAAGGTGTGGCCAAGATAAGACCGTTAACCGGCTCTCAGCTAATTGCAGAGGATCAACTGATTGGCTGACGTCACTTGGGTCATGCCAGCGAATCTACAAGAAGATCAATACGGTCTCGGCTCAGATTGCTTCGTTTCCGTCTGAACAACAATTTATTGAACGAGTGTGTGAATACATATGAAATGAGAGGGTACAATTCTGCTTTCGATTCCCCGAGGGCGTGGCAGCCGAAGTTACGCTCACGATTTTGCTTCGGACGGTCAAACCTTATAATCTATCTTCCTTGTTTTGTATGACTTATTGCAACTATGTGGGCGTGGTGTTCTGGGCGGTTGCTATTGGCAGGTTCAATTAAATTTAGGATGTTAGCGCACAGTAGTGGAGTTTCTTCTTCACAAACTGAAATCATCAATTGATGGATGTTTTGCGACAAGCATTTCAACTGTTAACCAGTCTTGGTTTTGTTGAAAAAAAAACACAAAAAACTCCATATAAATTTATGTAAAATAGTGCAGGTGTTACAGTCCCAATTTTCAACTCTCATCTATCTTTAAAATCGGCCCAAACAACGACGTAAAAACATTTCCACGACAGTCGGTTATACGTTACCGGAACGAGCCGGATTTATATCCGGTAAAGGACTGTCACTTCAGCAGCATTCCTCGTACATGCCTGCTATAACAACAACAACGACTATGTACAAAATGTATTGGACATTTTCTTAGACAGTTCAGTAAAACTAATCGTTTTTCAGAAAACAAAGATCCAAATTAATCCTGTGTTCGCACCTGAGCGATAGTTAAGTGACCTTAGTATTTTGGGCATTTTCCTCAATTTTTCAAAAATGCAAGATGCTTGAGTTTAATAAGAAGTAAATTGGAAATATTTTAAAAAAGGACTCATAATTTATAGATTTATTCAGTTTTGAAATTTTTGGTAGAGTTTTTTTGGTTCACTTTAAAAGGTGGGTGTTTTCTAAAAAACTTCCATAAATTTTGAATAAAAAAAAAAATAAAATTTTCTTCCCAAAAAAATATGTTTTCTCATAAAAAATTAAAAAAAAATGATTCTTTTTATCTCATTTTGAAAGTTGTGGGAATTTCTGAGCACTGTCCGATCTATTAATAGAAGGAGTAATAAGAAAAATTGAAGGTTGGTGTTTTCAAAAAAAAAATTAAAAAAAAAAATCCAAATACCTTGAACAAAAATATAAAATTTTTGCCCCAAAAATTTTCTTTAAACATTTAAATAATAAAAAAATTTCGGTGAGTGTTTTCCAAAAAAAAGCTTTCATAAATTTTGTAGAAAAAAAAAAATTTTCTTCCCAAAAAATTATGTTTTGGCATAACATATTACAAAAAAATATTTTTTTTTATCTCATTTTAAAAGTTGCGGGGATTTTTGAGCCAAAGATTTTGAACAAGAATTCATAACTTTCCCCCAAAAAGTAGTTTGAAAAAAATAAAAAATTCCAAAAATTAAAAAAAGCTTCGATAAATTTTGTAGAAAAAAAATTTTACTTCCAAAAAAACTATGTTTTGTCATAAAAAATTAAAAAAAAGTATTATTTTTTATCTCATTTTGAAAGATGCGGAGATTAATAATAAAAATTGAAGGTTGATGTAAAAAAGTAAAAAAAAACAAATTCCAAATACTGGAAACACGAATAATAAACAAACAAAAAAAAATCCAAAAGCTTTGAAAAAGAATATATAATTTTTGCTCCAAAAAGTTGTCTTAAAAATTTTAAGTTATAAGAAATTTCGAAGGTTGTTGTTTTCCAAAAATTAGAGAAAAATATTACATAAATTTTGAACAAAAAAATATTATTTTCGTCCAAAAAACTATATTTTGCCTTAAAAAAAAGTTTTAAAAAAGTTAAAGAAAATTTAATTTTTGGAAATCACCCACCTTTCTTTCTTTCCTTTCTTATAATATAAAGTTTTTAAATAAAAAATTTTTTTTACGTAAATTCTTTTAATTTTTTAATATAATTAAATTTATTTATTTTTTACAATAATTTTTTATATTTTTAAATATAGATTTTGCTTTAATTTTTTACTATTTTTAAATTAAATTTTTTTTTTAATATTTCAAAATTTTTGTTTCATTTAAAATTTTTTAATATAATTTTTTTTTTAATTTAAATTTAAAATTTTAAGAAAAATCGAAGGGAGGTGTCTTCCAAAACTTAATTAAACCTTATATAAATTTTGAACAAAGAAATATAAGTTTCTTCCAAAAAAACTATATTTTGTTTTAAAAATTTAAAAAATTAAAAAAAAATTAATTTTTAGAAAACACCCACTTTTAATTTTTCTTATAATTTAAAGATTTTAAATAATATTTTCTTTTTTAATTAATTTAATTCTATTTTTTTTTAATTTTTTAATATTTTAAAATTAAAATTTAATTTTTTTATATTTTAAAATTAAATAAATTTTTTATTTTTTATATTTAAATTTTTTTTTCATTTAAATTTGTTTAATTATATTTTTTGTTTAATTTTAATTAAAATTTTTAATAATTGAAGTTGAGTATTCTTCAAGAATTAAAGAAAAAACTTTTCCAAAAAACTGTATTTGGTTTTTTTTAAATATTGAAGGTTGGTGTTTCCAAAAATTAAAAAAAAAAATTTTTTTTAAATTTTTTAATTAAATTTTTTTTTTAATTCTTTTCAAGACAAAATATACTTTTGAGGGAAGAGAAGGATATTTTTTTTTGTTCAAAATTTATGGAGTTTTGTTTTTCTTTAATTTTTGCAAAACACCCACTTCCAATTTTTCTTATTATTTAAAGTTTTTAAAACAAAATATAGTTTTTTGGGAAGAAAATATTTTTTTTGGTTCAAAATTTATGGAATTTTTTTTCATAAATTTTTGGAAAACATCTTCACTTTTTCTTATTATTTGAATTTTTTCAAAACAAATTATAGTTTTTTTGGAAAGAAAATTATATTTTTTTTTGTTCAAAATTTATGGAAATTTTATTTTTCCACCTTCAATTTTTCCTATTACTACTTTTATTAACAGCTGGCATCGTACTCTGGAATCCCTGCAACTGTCATAATTAGATGCCTATAACTTTCCGAGTTGTATTCAACAGCAAATCAGCGAAAAGTGCTGCTTTAGCGGAGCGCTAGCATAATTAATTTAACTAATCGAAGCGCTGCTTCGATCGATTTGCAAACGGGCGTAATATGCGAGTGCGTGTGCAAGGTCTTGTATTTCCGGTTTTCTGTGAAATGTTTGTGCATAAATGGTAATTTCAAAGACTTTCAAACAGAGTGCACACTTGATAATGTGAACTAATTAAAACCGAGCGGCTTCACATTTGTGATGTGGAAATTTATGCAAAAACGAACCAAACATAGAAATAAGCTTATTAAGGAATGTTAAAGTATTCATTGTAAATCAAAATTATTTCAATCGAATTAATCATTCATTCGCATGACAGAAACGCGTTAAGCACTCACTGAAAAAAAAATCAGTAATTTTTTTCTGCTTCTTCATTTCTCAAAACTGGAACACCGCTTAATAATAATCCACTGACAGGCCAGTTTTTTTCACATTTTAAGAAAGCAACTATACTGAATCAAAGGGTGGAGAAACAAAGCAAAAACTGAGATGGGGAGAAGGAGGAAGAAGGAGGATAATGACCAGATAATTACTAATTACATTAACCACTTTAATCCGCTGATGGAATTCACGAGGTTTGTGATATTTAAACCCGCAATATCCGCAGGTGTAGCAAAAAAGTGTAAGCCCAGATATCTGAATCTTAGTCCGACGGGAGCAGAGCACCTGAGGAGGAGGTGCTGAGATGACTCCACCTCGTCCTCCAAACAGCTTCTGCAAAAAGGGTTTGAGCCATCCCAAATCTCACCGCCCGCTAATGGTACCCACCAAATTTGAGAGCTGCGGTTTTTGTTAGCCTCAGAAATTTCCTCGAGCGCCTCCGATCTACCCGCGGCCAAAGGGATCTCGCGACTTTGCACGTCTGCGCACTATTTCAGTGCGCACTGAGTTGACGCGAGGCCCCCCAGGAGCAGACAACAGGTTCTCAAGGTAACCCCAATCCTCTCGTTTTGCGGTGAAACCATCACGTGTGTTCCCTGATTAGGCAGCTCATCAGCCCAACCGTTTTCAGCTATGCCATTGCCACCGGGGACCCAAATGAGTCTAATATCGAAGTATTAGAATGTAGTCGAGAGAGGCCAACTTCTTTGGGTCGAAGAACTCCCTTCTGCGCCATCAAAGCCACTGTTAGCAAACGGGTTACTTCAACCCACAAGCGAGCTTGTCCGAACGACTGTCGCAGTTCCTCCTGTCATTAAGCAGAAGGGACGGTAAGCAGCTGGTTGGACTGATGACGGGCCACTTTCTATGGGCGAAGCATATGGAAAAGGTAGGAATCTTCGACAGTGCACTCTGCCCAGCATGTGGAGAGGAGGGTGAGACGGTGGCTCTCTTTCTGTGCGTCTGCCCGGCGTTTGCTCGAATCAGGCTTGTTTCGCTTGTCGCTGACCGATAAAATTGTTCAACGTATTTCTTTTCCTTCCACCTCCTGAGAAATTCGTTAGTGTGGCCCTTTGCATAAGTTCAGAGAAAGGCTCAGGACCAGTTAGAGGCATGTTTGCCCTTTTTTGGAATCGATTTTTTTCTAAGCCCATTAATTTACTTATGAAGCGGTGAAAACTTTCACGTATTTGGGGCTTAAACTAAGCCACGACAATGCAATGCGCATCACAATCGACGAGAGAATACAAGCAGCATATAGAACATTCTACTGACTGATTAAACTTTTTAAATCGAAGCTGCTGAGCAGACCTTGCAAAATTTCGTTGTACAAATCTATAGGTCAACCAGTTCTTTGCTACAGATCGAAGTCTTGGACAATAAGTGAAAAATACAAAAACAAACTCCAAGTATTCGAGAGAAAAATTTTGAGGCTAACCTTCGGTGCAGTCAAAGACAACGGCAAGTGGCGTATAAAATGGAACCTTGAACTGGTCCAACTTATAAGAGGTTGACAACCGATTTCCATGATTTTTGCATATTTGGAAGGCTAATACTTCTGCAATTACGTGCCGAAATTTCAAGCCAATCAGAAAAAAGCTGACCGAGTTATAGATATTTTTCCGAATGTTGTGCGGTTCGTCAAAGCTCCATAAGAATGGACTCCACGAGAGCTCAACGAGGAATATTTGACGCTAAAACATTTGCAACGAAACAATAGGCAAACTAAGATCAGGCCAAAGCTCACACAGAGCTGTAGCGCCAAATGATGATGATGAATTCACTTGAAAGTTCCTGAAGAGAGTGGGCTTGGGAGATAATGTAGCAACCCTATAAGAAGCAGAAGTGTGTTGGAGCTCTGTTAAGGTCTTTAAATGTCGTTTCACATCAAGCGCTCAAACGAGCTTATTTTTCAATTAAAATGGAAAGCTGTAATATGCATCAGAGCACATCTAGTGCGTCAGTTGGGCATGTTTCCATTGCTCCTGTTGTGCCGACACAGACAAGGCGGCACTGTTTGTTGAGTTCATCTATCGCCTTTCGTTTTTTAACTTTAGGGAGGGTCACACCAGGGAAGCATAAGAGATTATGAGTTTAAAAACTGTAGTGAATGTCCAGTAAGTCATTCTGGGGCGTAGTCCTCATATTTTTCCAAAACGCCTTGTGCACGCAAAGAATGCTCCTACGGTTTTTACAGTAACTTTCTCAAGATAAGAGATCCAAGTGTGCATTTTATAAACGTAGTCAGCCGATTTTCAGGGTAGACCAACTCCCCTGACGCCGCTTCTCGAAAGAAAAAGTTTGTCTGCTTTGCCTTCGTTGCGTGCGGTATTTATGAAACCAAGCACAGAATTTTCTAGCCGATTTACACCTAGCACCGAGCACGAAACACGTAGGCGGCAATGAAAAGGCAAAATTCATTAGGAAGAAACGAAATCGCCATAAGCGCTCCTATACTATTGGGTTGGGGAATAAGGCAAAGGATAAGTACTCATTTCATAGTACTCTTTCTGCTCTACAAAACCAGGTTATTTGTATTTTTAAATTATTTAGTTTTTTATTAGTTTTGAGGCTTAGATATGGAATACCTAGGATGCAAAAATCAACATTTTCGACACCTGCTATTCTTTGCTTTTCATCGAGGTTGAAAAGCTACCGAAGCAGAACGGGACATTTGCGACGTGTATGGAGAAGGTATCATAGGCAAGTCTACAGCACGGAAATAGTTTGCAAAATTTAAAAATGTCGACTTTGACATCGATGACACGTTTTGCAGCGGAAGACCTTCTGAATTCGATGAAGTATGTCTCAAATTACTTTTGAAGGCGAACGATCGCCAAACCAGTCGTGAATTGGCGGAAAAAATTAAGTGCGATCATTAAATGATTCTCAATCACCTTCATTCTGTGGGATTTATCAAAAAATTGGGAGCTTGGGTGCCTCACGAGCTTAACGAAAAAAACGGAGAAAGTCGCCTTCAAATTACTTCTCACCCGCCATCGAGCAACACGCGGTCATAAAAAGGCCTTTTTGTACCGAATCGTCACGAGAGATGAAAAATGATGCCTATACATCAATATGAAGCAATGAAAGGAGTGGGCGACTCCAGGCAGAGATGAAGCCGGATCTACATCCAAAGAAGATCATGTCATGTGTTTGGTGGGACTGGGACTGGAATGGTGCACTGGGAAATGCTCGAAAAGAATGCCACAGGCAACAAGGAGCCCAACTACAATGCGTGAAGAGGAGGATGAAAATACCTGATCGACATGGTCAAACCATACTCCTTCACGACAACGCCAGGCCCCATGTTGCACAACTCGTCCAAGCCGCACTCCAAGAGTTCGAAACGAACCTTGCACCGACCGATTACCATCTTTTCCGCTCCCTATCAAACCATATGAAGGGCGTTACCTTCAATAACGAAGAGGCCCTTAAAAACTGGCTCAACAACTCCTTTAACACCAGACCAGACGTTTTTTTGCGGAACGGCATCAACAAATTGGAGAGCGAGAGCGGGGAAGAGGTTGTAAACAGCAATGGCGAATATTTAATTAATTAACTTTGTTTTTAATTTAAATAAAAGTCTTCCACAAAAACGCTACGAACTTATTCCCCAATCCAATACTTAAATGTGTTACATTTTATTATTATTATTATTGACTGGCTGTTTGTGCACTGCGACCTGAATAGATCTATTGTGCATCCATGTAGGCTAAGATTAAAGATTGCTTCCGCCTTTATTCGTTCTGGATCTATGAGTCTTTTCGACTGCCGCATGCCCGATTGGGCTCTCCAGTAGTCGATTAGGCCTCGTTGTTCCTGCTCACATAGAAAGGCACTTTTGAAGCTGTTATTTACCCCGCAGAAAGGTTCAGGACCTATGAAGGGAGTGTTTGCCCCCTTTTTTGCTAAAGTGTCCGCAATTTTATTCCCTTCGTGACCCTCATGTCTCGGAACCCACATCAAGGTAACAAAGTTTTGCTAGGTTGTTGAGGATTTTAAAACATTCCCAGACCAACCTTTATTGATCCAGCGACTTTAGAGCTGCTTGATTGTCAGAGAGAATGTTAATATTGGCACCGCGCGTGCCTCTCTGTACACATTCTCTGGCATACAGCTCTAAGGCGTGGACCTCCGCCTGAAAAATGGAAGTGGGTTTTCCGTTGTAATTGTTTTTTTGAAATGTGGTCCCACATTTCCAGACCGCCACTGCCGTCTACTACAGTAAGCCACATCTGTGCGCCCTGTTTTAAAGATATTTCATTGTTTCACCACGCTGAGCGATCACTAATGACCACTTTGAATTTCTTGGAGAATTCTAGTTTCTTTTCCATCTTGTCGTGGACTGTCAGGCACGGAGATTTCAGGATTGAATACAGAAATAGATTAGGAAGCCTTAGAGCTGCACTGATTGCTGTCCCTTTGGCTACAAAATATAAAGCTGCTGTGGAGCAGGTTCTCATTGCTCCATTTACGCTCAGATAGGATATTCTGTATGCCTTGTTAAGTGTTATCTGAGTCTTAGTTTGGTCTACTTTTGGTAGCCACTACCAGAGAGGCATAGGTGATCATTGGCACTATTATTGTCTTATAAGACCATGCCATCATCTTTGGCCGCATACCCCATGTTTTACCGTAAAGCCTTGAGCATACGTATATTGTTCTCACGGCTTTATTTGTGTTGTACCATAAGTGATTTTTCCAGGTCAAGGTTTTATCAAGGATTACTCCCATATATTTCATGTCCCCAAATAGAGTTAAGTCGGCGTTCCCTAGTTTAAGGGTTCCTAGACTTAATTTCCTTCTTCGGGTGAACGGCACCACACATCTTTTGTTCGGATTTAACGAAAGTCCTTTCTCGAGACACCAGTTTTGCGTAATTTCGAGAGTTAGTTGCATGCGATCAGTTATAGTAGAGTCAAATTTGCTCCTAATCATGATGACTAGATCGTCAGCAAAGCTCTGAACTTCGTATCCGAGATCGTCGAGAGTCTGTATGAGCTCGGCAATGATCAATAGCCAAAGAAGCGGTAATAAAACGCCTTCTTGGAGGCATCCTTTGGTTGACTTTACACATAAACTTTTCTATTCTTCAGCATATTGAGAACCCACATTATGATTAGTCTATCTATTTCCTTCGTAACCATACCTTCCTCAATAGGGTTGAAAGAAGCATTGTCGCATGCCCCCGTAATGTCAACCGATGTACAGAGAGGGCAATCTCCTTACCAGCCAACCAATGTGCTATATAATGTATTTCATCTGTGGAGATTTCACGTCTTGTTTACTATTTGGGCTAGTCAATACAAAATCCAAAGTATTTACATATATGTACAAGGGGTTCCTTTTATATTTCGGGACTTAGCAACCCTAGTGTTGCAATCTGGCCACTGACAGCTGTATCGCAAAGTTTGACATTTTTTGGCTTTTACGTACTCAGAACGTTTTGAAATACCAGCGCTATTTGTGTTGTTTACAGTAACTTAAAAGATTCATCTCGGTCTAAACATGGAATTAAATCGTGAACATTTTCGGGCGATTATTTTTACAACTTTCGACGTGGACTAACTCAGCAACATTGCATGGATGAACTTTTTTTTTTTTTTTTTTTGTATATCTCCCCTTTATTTATTACAGTCTGTTATATATTAACAATATGTAATTTTTGTACAATTAGGGTCTATTATGTTCTTTTACCAATGTAAGAAGAATCTGTTATTATTATTATTGTTTTTTGTGATTACACTGTAAATCTTATAGTTAGATCAGTCGGTGTGAGTCGCTTTAATCTTCGTTTGATATTTTCTGCCGGTGCTATTTTACGCATTTCTTCGTTTTGGTGGACTGACAGCCGCTGTATATGCTTAGTGCTACATTTTGTGATTGTTTCTTGGATAGTGTCTACGTTTAGGTCACGATGTATGGCTTCATTGGAAATAAACCAACCAGCATTTGTTATATTTCGTAATATTTTGGATTGTGTTCGCTGTATGAGCTGAATATTTGTGTTTTTAGCCGTTCCCCATATTTCTATTCCGTATTTCCAGATAGGAGTAATAATTGTTTTGTATATAGTCACCTTATTATACAGTGATAGTTTTGATGCTCGTCCGATTAGCCAACTTAATTGCCGGTACTTATTCTTGATTTGATTTCTTTTGTTAATGATATGCTGCTTCCATGTTAGTTTTTCGTCAATAGTTATTCCAAGATATTTTGCTGCTGGGCAGATTTTTATTTTGTTGTTTTTTAAGGTTAGATTATATTTTGATGTCTTTTTGTTTGTATATATAACTTGTATAGTTTTGTCTTTATTAACTTCTATACCCCATTCGTCAAACCAATTTACTGTATTGTTTATTAATTTTTGAAGTGTAGAGGTCGCCAGTTTTTCTTCATTGTTTGATGCCATTAATACAGTATCATCCGCGAACGTTGCTATCATTGTATTATCTGTTGTCGGAGTTGGCACATCTGCGGGGTATATTAGATATAAGAGAGGACCTAATACACTGCCTTGCGGTACTCCAGCTGTCATTGGTAGAATATCGGAATATTCGTCTTCTACATGGATGAACTTAATTCATTTTTTGGCGATGAAGCTCCATCAAGGACCAATGTTTATCGATGGTATGGTGAATTCAATCGTGGTCGTAGTTCACTCCAACACGAATTTCGTGAAGGTCGTCCAAAATCAGGTGTTGTTCCGAACACCATTGATGCTGTGCGCGAACTGATATTGCAAGATCGTCATGTGACCTATCGTGAGATTAGTGGGATCAGCATACATTCAATATTGCATAAACATTTGACTGTCAAAAAAATTTGTTCGCGTTGGATCCCACACAATTTGTCAATCGCTCAAAAAAAAGCTCGTGTCGATTGGTCGAAGGAAATGCTCAAAAAATACGATCGCGGGGCTTCGAAACATGTCTATGACATCGTGACAGGTGATGAATCATGGATTTACGCGTATGAGCCTGAAAGTAAACAGCAGTCGACTGTATGGGTGTTTCCAGATGAGCCAAATCCAACAAAAGTTGTTCGCGCACGAAGCACTTCCGAGCAAATGGTCGCCTGTTTTTTCGGAAAAACTGGACATGTCGCAACCGTACCACTAGAACAACGCAGAACAGTAAATTCTGAGTGGTACACAACCATTTGTTTGCCAGTTGTCTTCCAAGAAATTAGGAAAACCAATTGCCAAAGACGGATCACTCTTCACCAGGACAATGCGAGCTCTCACACATCGGCTCAAACAACTGCATTTTTGAGCACCCAAAACATCGAATTAATGGGTCATCCGCCGTATAGTCCTGACTTGGCACCGAATGACTTCTTTTTAATCCCGTGCGTAAAAAACAAACTGAGAGGTCAACGTTTTTCGACACCTGAAGAAGCGGTTGCGACATTCAGAATGCATGTTTTGGAGGTACCTCATTCAGAGTGGCAAAAGTGCTTCGACAATTGGTTCAAACGCATGCAAAAGTGTATAGATCTTCATGGAGAAAATTTTGAAAAACAATAAGGTGATTTTCGATGATTAAAATTTGTTTTTGTTCTCTAATCCCGACAATAAAAGGCACCCCTCGTATCATATTAACGGTGTTCGTATTATTCGCGTACACTGTAATTTGTAAATTTTAACTTAGCACCAAAAAAAATTTCGTATTCTAATTCGTTCTTAAATATACATATGCAAATATATACACTTACACACTGAAATACGGTGGTCTCAAATAGACGATGAACTCTTGGACTCGGTGAGAACCACAGTGCGAAGCTGCCTATGAAAGTTGGCAGAAAAATAAAGCTGTATTTGCCGAATTTTCCCAACACATTTCTGCAAGTTGAATTACAGTGGATAATAAGAGTGGCAATTCACTTGATTAAATAAATGCAAATGTATTGTTTTTTGTTATTGTCAACTAACCGTAAAAGGCAAATCATTACAACTATCGCATAGCCTGTCGCTGTACCAGCGCCTACCGCATCCGCATAGTACTCGAGTGTGGACTTGAGCACTCCCTTATTGAGCGAGCGTATGTGCACAAGTAACGGTAACTGCAAATATTTATTTTGTTTTTATAAAATAACTTTTCGTTCATTTAAGAGCACACACTTACACCGATAACTGGTGCGAAATATTTCATATTTGATATAAGAAATTTGTATGAGTTGAGTACTAAATTCCTCGCACAAGAACCACTGTGAGCCATGTCGTTACATGTCAAGACTTTGTCGAGGTCATGACTATAAAGTTTACTTAATATCACCATTTTGCAGCGCTCTGCTCTATTTAGCGTGAATCTCTACTAAGCCGGGACACGAACTTGTACGCGCCAGAGTGAAATTTGAACTAATTCAAAAAGGAAGGAAACATTGACCGTCAAGTGACTGAATTCCAGTATTTCGTATTTTACTTTCTCCTATTCTTCGGTTTTTATTTTAAATCGAAAACAAAAGTCAAACGCGGAAAATGGTACGTCATTAAAGTTGCGCGTTTAAAGAAAAAAATAATAATAAAAAAAAAAATTTAAATTCTCTTTCGTAGTTATTTACATACATACACACACACGTGTCTATTCATACATGAGCGTCTAAAGGTGCTCTTAATCGAAACGCTACATATTCATAAGGTAATAAAGATATATAAGTATGTAATTCCACTTCGTTTACGGCTTGAAAAAAAAATGGAAAAAAATAAGCAACCCCTCGTATTTGTATGTATTTATGTACGCATTTATTTGCACTTGACAGAATGCTTTTGTTTTTTTTTTTGTTTTTTTAATTGCATAGCTTTTTAAATGCGTGCATGCATAATTGTCCAATTTTGAAAATGCATGAATAAATATTTCAATTTAAAATTAACGTAAAATTAGGTGGAATTCAGTACAAAAATCGTATAAAATCTGGCACTCATCTAATCGACTTCCTCAACAGTCGGTCCGCCGGCACGTCCACCTTGTGCTCCTTTGCCGGCATCTGCATCTCCGCTACCAGCAGCTCCATGCATTTTCGCCATTATAGGCCCGCAAACTCGTTGACATTCCTTCAGATGATCATCGAATTCCTCTTTCTCGGCGAGTGTGTTGGCATCCAACCAGGACATCTCGGTAGTGCATCTGTCGCGCACTGTTGCCTTGTCAGCG